>VDFB02270651.1:537035441-537569633 GCA_007258455.2 Sequoia sempervirens | reverse complement strand
ATATATTAATAATATTATTATTAAGGTATATATTATTATGTATGCATAGGGGAAGCTTCAAATCTTATACAATAAATAACAAATATCCATTACAAATGGATATCTGTTAGCATTCAATTTTTATAAACCAAATAACACATAAACCAATATTATGTATTATTAATATATAATAAATGTATTATATATTTATATAAAATAAATATATTATATATTAATATATCATAATATATTATATATTATATATTATGATATATATTATGATATATATTATATATAATATATTTAATATATATATAATATATATACTATATATTATATATCTTATACTCTCTCCCTCTCTAGCTCTGGCACTACTACTAATATCCAACTTGTATTTTGTATTCAACTTTTGAACATAGTAATTAAGCATTCTATTATCAAAATCCTAACATCCTGAATGCATATCCCCTCTAATGTCCTTGACATAAATATTACCCTTTCAAACAAAATGAACCAATACATTGAACATACCTCCACCCAAATCGAAGATGAGAATGCTTCTTTCTCTAGTGAATACATCATGGAAGCTATAAGTTATAGTTGCAGCCATTGGCTAGATAATTGTTCCCATGACATTGAGGCCTTTAATCTTACCAACATCCTTTGTGGCCCTCTTTTGTGCATCATTAAAATAAGTAGGCACAATACAATAACCACATTCTTCACTTCACATTAAAATAAGTAGCATGGATGAGATCTCTTTAGGCACAAATAACTCTCTCTCTCAGGTCTCTCCCACTCCATGTCTCTCTCTCAGGTCTCTCCTTCCCACCCTAACTAGATAACTCTCTCTCCCCCTCTCTCCCTCCCTCCCACCTCTCTCTCTTCGGTTCTCTCTCTCTCAAGTCTCTTTTGTTCTCTCTCTGTCACTTTTGTCTATCTATCTCTATCTCTCTCTCTCTCTCTCTCTACCCCCTTCTCAAGTCTCTTCCTGGCCCTCTCTCTCTTCCTCGTCTTTCTCTTTCTCTCTCTCCTCTCTTCCCACTCTCTCCTCCCACTCTCCTCTCTCCTCTCAAGTCTCTCTCCTCTCTCTCTCTCTTCTCTCCCTCTCACTCCTAGGTCTCTCTCTCAAGTCTCTCCCTCCCAAGTCTCTCTCTCTTTGCTCCCTTCCAATCCCTCTCTCTCTCCCTCCCTCCCAAGTCTCTCTCTCTCTCTTTGCTCCCTCCCACTCCCTCTCTCTCTTAGGTCTCTCCCTCCCATTCTCTCTCCCTCTTAAGACTCTCTATCTTTGTCTTTGTCTATCTCTGTCTCTGTCTCTATCTATGTTTCTCTATCTTTGCCTCTGTCTCTCTATCTCTTTGTCTCCTCTCTGTCTCTATCTCTTTGTCTCTTTGTCTCTCTGTCTCTCCCTCTCAAGTATCCCTTTCTCCCTCTCAAGTCTCTCTCTCCCTCTCAGGTCTTTCTCTCTTTCTCTCTCTCCCCCCCTCTCTCTCTCAAGTCCCTCCCACTCCCGCTCTCTCTTAGGTCTCTCCCTCTCTCTCTCTTGTGAATTGGTCACACATCAATAAATATATAATATATACTATGTATTAAATATATTAAGTATATATTAAATATATGATATAATATATAGTATATATTGCATAATATTAATATAATATATAATATTTAATATATAATATACTATATAAAATATATGTAGTATATAGTATATAATATAATAATAAATAATATATAATATATAATATAATAATATAATAATATATAATATAGTAATATAATAATATATAATGTATAATATAATAATATATAATATAGAATATATAATGTATAATGTATAATGTATAATATAATTTATAATATAATATTGTATAATATAATAAATAATATAATACATAATATATAATACATAATATATAATATATAATATATATTAGTATATATTAAAATATTAAATATTATGTATTATAAATAATACAAGTAGCGGATATCCATTTTTTCTAACAAAATTAGTAGGCTCGAGATTTGGTTTAGGATTGTCAAACCTAGAGAGTCAACCCAAAAAACGTGTTTACAAAATTTGCTTAGTTTTTCGAAGTTCTCCCTTGTGGCTGCAAACCTTTTTTTTAATCCGAATTTCATGAAACAAAAAGGGTTTATAGAAAAAATTGTCGGCTTTCCACCAATATAAGATATGCCTTATTTTGAATTTAATAAATAATTATTATTGATTTTCTACATACATTACGACTAAAGTCCTGATTGATAGGCTGGTTGAAAAACTTCTATAACCTTCAAACTATTTCACATTTTTTAATCTAAAAGATGTGTCACATTCTATGCTTCGTATACTATAGGATAAAAGAAAAAATCAATTTCATAAATTTTTGACCAAGTTATGGTGGTCAGACAAACACATTTTAATAATTATGAAATGTTCTAATAAAAAAATCATAACTAATTATTTACATGCAAAAAAATTACAAAAAAAAATGGCACATCTGGGCTTGTGTCTACACACATTGAAAGTTTTAGAAAAAATATTTTTTTTTTCTTGTACTTAGGGTGGTACTAGTAGCCTAGAAACTACATTCAATTTAATAAAAGTTTTGTTCTTACATATTTTCCAAATTATGTTAATAACCTATTCAAATTTTTATTTCAAGTTGCTTAACTCTGTTTTTCTAAATTTTCATTGCCACTTAGGGGCCTAGTTTGGACCCCCATGATCCTGCACATACCCAACTCTCAAGACTGATAACACAACTTGCACTTGATCTAGTCAACCTTTAAACACTCTCCCATACAACATATGATCTAAAAATGATGCACAATGATTGGAATGCAACTCACATTACATCACTCTGATATTCACATTGAAGTACTAATTACACAACATTCCTACAACACACACACTCTCCTTATTGGATGAATTCTAGTCATAAATATATACATTCCAACATATTAACAATATTTCATGTCATCCAGGAACCTCTTAACACCATCCACAATTATCCATGTCGACTAAGGGTAGACCTTAATTCAAATTGATATGAAACATGTAGTCGGCTCAGTCCTAAATCAATTATGTTACCACCAATGTTAGATGATGTTATGTGCTTCCCTCAATGATCTTAAATTGGTCCTATTTTATCTTCACACACTTCCTACAACTAGAAAAAATAATCAGACATTATTCACAATCAACTAGCCAACACAGACAACACTTGGTTACTTCTAACTTTCTATCTATTGAAAATCCACCTTTGAAACTCTAGCATTTGGTACATCTTGAGTAACTATACTTTAGGTCCAAATTACAAGACATATCATTCAACTATGGTAGGATGCAAAGAAAAACAATATGACAGTATAATATAGTGCATGAGTAGCAAACCATATAATACTACCACAAACACTTCCAAACTTCTTCCAACAATTGTAATAGATACAAGATGATATTTCAAGCATACTAAAAGTAGCCTTCTTGATAACATGAACATTCCACAACTGATCACAATACTTCTTAATTTCAAATGCTCGGACATGACATGAAAAGTAATTACATTTAATTCTCATTGATTTACTGACATCGATGCCAACATATGTTCAACAAAAAATCCATAGCCTTGTAGAGAAAAATGTATAAAATGATCCAAAGATGAATGTGGCTCCTCCAAATATTGCTCAAGGCTCTCCATACTAATGCCAAACTATGACAAATGATCATGTGGAGAAATACCAAGAGGGTATAGAGGTTCCCCATCAACATCTAAAGAAGAGGATGCGACTCCATAAGAACTTACATCAAATAGAATATGAATATACTCAACATTGTCCTCCAAATCTATAGATTGTGACTTGAGAAATAAATCTGCAATATCTAGCAAAGAATCATCCCACAAAGTTGGAACATAAATACAAGTAATTTCATATTGAATTGAATTGATTATTGAATCTATGTAGTAGGAGGTGGAGGAGATGGAAGCTCAAAACAAATGTCATGAACCAAGGTATATATAAGTACACATGGATTCCAGTGACCAAGATTCTCCTCAAGTATTTGATCCCATTTGAGAGTGTAAACCAGTCAATGGTACTATAAGATCATTTGGAAATAATGTGAGAAGGAATACAATTGAGATGCATGATCATTTTTCCCAATTGCAGAAAGATATCTACTCTTCACATCTTTAATAAGAACTAAATCAAGTGTGAAATCAACATTCTTTCTTGCACCACTATGTGTAACTTGATAGGCTAATAGGAGATTAAATGAAAGAGAAGGTACACTTAAGAAAATTGTAAATGTTCTAGCTTCAACTTCAAGAGATCCCCTCCTTGTAACCAATGTTGGAGTGTCGTCACCCAAAGTGACAATAGACATTCTATAAGGCTCTTAGGAAGAAAATTCAACTTGTGAAGAACCCATGGGGTATAGGCACCTGAGTTTGTGATCCAAGCCAAAGATGATGATGTAGTGGAAAGTAGAGCCTTGCCCTTAGACTTATCTTTAACTTTTTCCTTTTCCTTAGGATATTCTTGAGTTGATGAGGATTCTTTGATAGGTTTAGGGACCCCTATGTTGTGCTTCTCAATAATATGTGAATGGTGGTCAATCTACTTCTTCATACATCCATGCTCATTAGGCCTAAGTTTCTTGTAATAGGAGCACTTTAATTTTTCTTTCTTAGGTTTCCTTTGGTTTGAAGAAGTTTTAGTGTTGGTTTTGGATGATTCATATTTTTTATCTTTCTTGTTCTCATTGTTTTTTTAAGTTTTTTCTTCTCCCCCTTTTTTTGAATCTTGTTGTTTCCCATTCCCAACAACAAGGGCTTGTGGTTTTTAATAATTCAATGTTCCCATCTATATTACCTTATCTTGCTCCCTAGTAAAGTTGGAAATGAATTTATCTAGAGAAGGAATCTTCCATGTAGATCCAAGGGCCCTTTTGGTGGAGTAGAATATTTATACAAACACATAATAGTTAGGACCTAATTTAAAGAGTATAGAAATAACTGATTGATTCTCTTTTTTATTTATTCCACTTTTTTTCAATTACAACCTTAGTGGTTTCAACTTAGTAAAGAAGTACTCTAAGTTTTCAAAGGAATGGTGGCTCAAACTTATGAACTCATTATCAAACTCATGAATTTTCATTTCATCTATATTCCCAAAGACTTTCTCTAATGCAAGCCAAAATTCATTGGGTGTATCAAAGTATTATACATGAAACAAGACTTCTAGAGATATACTAAGAGACAAGAATCCAAAGGCTTGATCACATTTGATAAACCAATTTTCTTTAGCTATCTCAATAGAAGGTTCTTTTTTAGTGTCCACTACTACCCTATATATCCCTTTATTCTTTAACACAAGTTTTATTTTTAATTTCCAATCATGATAATTAAAGATTGTTAATGGTGTGATAGTCTGATTTAGATCCATGCTTAAGGTGATTTTTTTTTGGAAAAATAAATGTATAAATGAAGTGCAGAAGGAAGTATGGAAGTGTAAAAAAAACAACGCAATACACCCCCATTGATTCAACAATTAGGCCCCCCTAGATTTTGACACTTTATATGTTTAGTTCTTAGAAAAAGTCTTCAAATTACTATGATTAGTACCTCCTATGCCTAGGTTTAAAATTTTGGGTGTCAAATACAAATAAATAGAAAACATAAAGACTTCTAACTTGTACATATAAATAAAGTCTCACTTCATACAAGATGAAACACCCTATAAAAAAAATTCACAAAAAGCATAACCTTTAATCAACAAAATCACCCAAATAAAAAACTTGGATTTACATTGATGACCTACAAAAAAATCATAGTCTTCCAACCCTTCATTCTTCTATTGCAATGTAGGCTTATGGATTGACAATCCATGTCTACAATTTAAGACACCTGTGTTGTAATATGAGCATGTATATTGATACATCCATGTTTTTTATTTAAGACAAGGATAGGCTTGTGGATTGAGACAACTAGGTCTACAATTTAAGAAAATGATCAAATTAGCTTCTATTAGAGTTGATGGTGAACCCCATAACTCTTGGAAATCATCTGTAAGAAAATACATGTCACTAAGAGAGATCAAATCAAGTTATATTTTCTCAACAATTTGAGAATTTATTGATGCAATAGCTTGAATAATGAATACAATGAATGAAGACTCCTTATAAAAAGGAAAAGTCAAACCTTGGATCAAATCCTAGGTGAGAATTAAGTTAGATCATGAAAAATGTCCTCATCCTATGCTATGAGATAGCATGACCTAAAAATAACTCAATCTAATAATATAAAAAGCACTCCTAAGTTTATCTTAAGTGAATAAAATAAAAGGGGTCTAATAATTAATTAATTATTAGGTGATTTTCCTAACTCTAATACCTCCCCTTATGTTCAAATTAGGGAGAAGCTAAAAAGATAATGATGAATGCAATGATGGATGTAGAATGGGACTCTACTACAAGGCTTGCTGAGGTACCCATTTACAAATAAACAAATCTCTCATAATCAAAGAAAAGGAGAAAACCTCATGAGAAAGAAACTCCTCTACAAAAGAGAGAAAAAATAAATAAAATCATACATATGAAAAAATAATATAGGACTCAACTGTCCCCCAAGAATTGCTTCAATCAAATAAGTACAATCAAGATCCTCCCCATAGCAAAGAAAAGAAGAGATGATGAATCACCCCCGTAAGGAAGTAGGTCCTCTACCAAAAGTGAATGCTCAAAGAAAAATTATGAAGATGATCCAAAAATGACAAACATTGTTCCTCCCCTTAGGAAGAAATAAATCCAACGTCGAATGTAGAAGAAAATCCCTTAGGAGATGAGGTCTCAAGATGGGTACCTTAGAAAATTGCTGAAGTTTCCACATGTTTGAATCAAAAGATGTCATGTAAAATGAAGCAAATCCAAACAATTGTGAAAATCCCTGCAGAATAAAATCCAAAGGAAATAATGAGCTGATAATAGGTGGGTTGTAGCTATAGGCAAAGAGGAAGTGAATGTCCTCAATCATATCCCCAATATATGCAATGTGAGACTTAACAAATACATTTTTTGAAAATAATTCATCCCACAAAGTTGAAACTAAAAGACAAGTAACATCTCGTTGAATTGATTAGGGGCTTGAAGGAGAACATGTCAAACCAGCCAAAGGGGTCTTCTTTAGACCTTCCTATTGAGAGGTTGGTGAATTTAGAATGCTAATTTTTCAAGTTCAAAGCCCAGTGTAAGAACTGCCTTGGTGAAATGGAGGGAATGACTAAGGAAATGAATGAGGATATCAAGATAATTATTGTAGGTTAGTCATAGTTTCGTCAAAACTAGTGAGGAGTCCATGAAGGTGTTGTTTGATAAGATTAGTCAACTTAAGGAGGATCATTTTTACTTCACAAACATGATTGCGAAGGAGTAGACCTCCAAAGGTAAGGGGAAGAAGACTATCAAAGAAGAGGCCAAAGGTCTAAGCACTAGAACAAGAGGGAACCTTAGGAATACGTTCAAAGAAGAAAAGCAAGAATTAATGGACATGGAACTAACCTGCACTACAACTAGGATATTGAGGTAGCCAACACCTTGAAAAATATGAAATAGTTTCTATGTTTTTGTTATTTGTTTTGTCTTTGTTTTTTTGTTGTTGGGTCACTCCTTTTTAGTTGTTGGTTTTTGGCTACTACTTATACTTTAATGTGTTTATCTCTCATAGTAGAATTTTGTTGTAATATGATGTAAAGGGTTTTAGGTCCCTTCAAAAAATCTTGTTGAATTTAACTAAACTCTAAAGATGTAGGAGGTGGAGGAGGTGGAAGCTTCAAAAAAATCTCATGAACCAAGGTGGATGATGGAAGTAGAGATAGGTTCAAGTGATCAAACATCTCTTCAAATATCTAATCCACTCTAGATGCATGAGAGTATAAACTAGTCAATGGTACTGCAAGCTCATCTAGAGCAAAATGTGAGAATGAATAAAATCAATACATGCATGATCAACTATCTCAACTACAATAATCTCTCTACTGTGCAAGTCTTAGATAAGTATTGAATCGGGTGTAAACTCAATTATATTCCTTGGCCCACTATGTATAATTTGATAGATAAAAATGAGATTGGATGATAATTAAGGGACATAAAGAACATCATGAAATGTATCATCATCAATATCAATAAATCCTTTTCCCCAAAAACCCATATAAGTGTTGTTCCCAATCAATATGTGTGGTGAACTACAAGGCTCATATGATGATTACATACTCAAAGATGAAGCCATGTGATGTGAGTCTCTTGAATCAAGAAGCCAATGGCTATACTAAATATTGGTGGATACAAAGAGCATATGGCCTTTCATCTTGCCAATTATTATTTCCACACTAGCTAACTTGGACTATGTAGATGATGGCATGGAAGAAGAGGATGTACTAGATGTCATAGTTTAAGGCAACTGAATATGATTCTTGTATAGAAGGAATTTCAACTCATCAATATTCTTTGCATAATATTGATGCTCATCATTTCTTGAATTTTTGTAATATGCACACTTCAATATCTCTCTTAGATGATACCATGTTGGAGTTGATGGTGAACCCTAAATCTCCTAGAAATCACCTACAAGCAAAATAGTTATTAAAAAGAGAGGTCAAAGCAAGATAGATTTGCTCAACTTGAGAATTATATTGATGCAATAACCTAAATAAATGAGTATAGTGAATGAAGAATCCTTATGAAAAGGAAAAGAGAAAATCATGGATCAAACCCTAAGTGAGGGATTAAGTTAAATCATGAAAATTTCCCTCATCCTATGCTATGAGACAACATGGCCTAAAAATAGCTCAATCTAATAATTGTTAGAATTAGCTATGGAGATATCCTACCAAGATCTTGAGGCCAAATGGAAAGCACAAAGAGAGAATATCTAAATATGACAAGAATAAATTGTATTCTAATCAATTATGATTCAATGTTATTATGTTCAATGCATGAGAGATCCCTTGGTTATATAGCAAAGGTGAGATACAAGATGCCATAAGATTATGACAAGTGTCTTAATCATATGACATGAGACAACTAATCACAACTACCTAGGTCACATGTGTTACAAGTCAAAAGATAAGATAAAAATTAGTGGCAACTAACACCTTCTAGAAAGATTCCTTCCTAAGACCTAAGTAAACATGTAAATAAGTCCCCTAGTAATGAATTAACTAGGTACAAGACTTTATTTACACCAACACGCCCCTTAAGTGCAGCTTAGGGAGTAGCAGATTATTATGCAAATGACACAAAGATGCGAGGATGGGTCGTGGCTACTAGGCCATGTTAGGTACGCATGTACAAATGCAAATGAAATCTCTCACAAACAGAGAAAAGGAGAAAACCTAGTGGGACAAAAATCCTCCCCAAAAGAGAGATAAAAGATACAAAAAAGTGAAATGCTCTTAATGATGCATGTGAAGACCAAAACCCCATGTGAGGAAAAAGACCCCCATAAGAGAGAAGACGAAGAGAGATGATGCAACCCCCGTCAATGTTGATTCTCTTGCAATGATGCTAGAAGCTCAACATTGAATGTTGAAGATGATCCAATCTCACCAAACAACGTTCCTCCCCTTAGGAAGAAACAAAACAAAAAATGTATGCAGGATATCAAGAAGATAGATGATATGTAATGTCTCTGAAGCATGCTCAAGTGTCTCCACGTCAATGTTGAAAGCTGGCATAGTCCAAATAGGCGTTCTATGCCGCACTGTTGAAGATGACAATCCATAAAATATTAGAGATGAATGTAGAACATGATATGAAGAAAAAGATATCCCATCTGAAGACAAAGAAGTCTCCTCCAAATGCTGTCCAAAAGTGTCCACACTCATGTCAAACTACAAAGAATGATCATGTAGAGAATGAACAAGAAGGTCAAAGTGTTCCCTCACAACAACTGAAGAAGGATCTTCTCCATGAAAGAGAAGATGAATGTCACCAATCATGTCTCCTAAATATGCAATATGAGACTCCACAAACAAGTCTGAAATACCTATCAAGAAGTCATCCAAAGTAGCCAAATTTGAAAGACTATATATCCCGCTACTCTGAATCACAAGGAACCAAAACTGTGGAATCAAAAGCATCCTTAGGTATGATAGTAGATGGAGGAGATGAAATGTATGACTCAAGAATTGGATTTGATGTGAGAAATCCCAAGTTCAAGAAGCCAAATGTCTCCTTTGAATCACGGTTCACACTCAAAGTATGATCAACCAACCATGATCTCTCTACTCTCCAAGTCTCGAATGATGGTTGAATTAGGTGTGAACTCCACAGTTCTCCTATCTCTACCATGTGTAATATTACATATGTAAATAATATTTTTTGTCAAATGAGGAACACACAAGACATACTGGAAAGTGTTATCCCCAAAAAAAATAGACCCTTTTCCAATTACACTCATGTATGTATTGTTTCACATCAAAATAAGAGACATAGTACAAGGCTAAAAAGAAGAGAATATAGACTGAAAATATGCCACATAATGAGATGCTCTTGAATCTAGAAGCCTTCTCCCTAATTCATGACCTAGAAAAGCACAACGAGCTTGTCCTTTATTTCTTGATGTAGAAGATTGACCTTTGTCATTTTTTAGATTGTTTTGAAGGAGGAGGAGGAGGTGATTCAAACATTCTAGAGGGAAAATCAATGTGATTTTTTTTAGAAGATGTTTCAACTCATCAATTCCTTCTTCTAACAATAGTATTCTTCATGTCCATCCTTCTTGCAATATGCACAAGTTTTCTTCTCCTTCTTAGATGAATTCTCTTTGGAAGAGGATTTTTTCTTTGCTTGATCTGAATGTGGATTATTCTTTTCTTTCTTTTGTTTCTTATCTAATTTTGATTCTTTCACCTGACTAACCAACAATGCCTGAGACTTAGAAGTCTTAATGAGACCCATTGAGATAAGCTTTTGTTGCTCATGTATCAACATCTCAAAAAATGACACAAATGAAGGTCTAGTATATATGCCAACCCCATAGTCAATCTATGAGTATGAAATATAGAAATAAAAGAAGCATAATTAAGACCAATTTTGTTCATGTGGACACCAATTTTGGTATCCAAGGGTTCTCTAACTCTTCTCGGGTTTATCACCTAAAAGGAGAGAAATGGACCCAAAATGCGTAATGCCTACACTCAAAATAATTGCAAGGATGGATGCAATATGCCTAAATACAATGTCTAAATGGAATAAACTGGTAAAAGATGTTGACTATTAATGCAAAACCTAAGAAATGCAAGTTGTTTGAAAACACATTGAGATATGCAAAAACACCTAAAAATGAAGGTAAATTGTAACAAAAACTGATGAAAATGAAGGTGTGCACTTGGAGGTTGAAAAAAGGATGGAATGAAGGTCTAGAATCCTGAAAAACCTAATGCAAAAGCCAACTAGGACACTTGTGCCAATTTGGGCGACTTAGTCCCAAATCTGGAAAAATAGGTTTAGAGCCTATTTCGGCCAAATGGGTATCCAAATCTACAAAAAACTCTAAAAAATAGGTTCAGTGGGACTAAGTCGCCATTGTTGATGACTTAGTCCACTTCTGAATTTCTAAATATTTGAAAGTGGAAACGGAAGCCCTCGGTCTGCACTTTGGTTTTTGACAGGTGTCTGCCTCTGAAACTCTTATTTTTGACTCTATAATTGACTTTTAGTGGATATTTTGACTTTGTAAACAAGCAGATGTCTTCAACAACTTTGCAACTTAATATTTAATGATCTCAAAGCCTTCAAGATACCTAAACCTACAAACATACAAGGAAAGAGAAATAAATGGTGAATGTTAGGGCATGGGGGTTTGCCTAGGTCAAACCCCCTTTTAGGTAATTAAACCAAAATGGAGAAATAATGTAATGAAGCATGAAATAATGAAGTTAGAGACTTTCCATGATAATTGATCTTAATTTTTGTAGCAAAAGATGAATATTTTGCCCTTGAATGTCTAAAAAATGCTATCTTGATGACTTATAATGCCAAAACCCTAACTTGCTTGACTTGAGAACATGATGAATGATGAATGAATGATGATGAGTTCTAAATTAGGGTTTAGAGGCCTGTATTTATAGGAAATACATCTACTTTTCCTGTTAATTTGATCCCCAAGGCTGACATGAAAGAAAAATAAACTTAAAATCTAACTTTTCTCGCTCAAAACTCAATAACACAAATGGGACTAATTTGCCACTTTGGGTGACTTAGTCCCACTTGGCAAGGACTCATTCAACTAGACAGGCGACTTAGTCCTAGAGGGGCCCTTTTTCCAGCTAGATTGTTGGGGAATGCATAAATTAGGTTTATATGGTGATTTTATTGAGTATTTGACCAAATTATGCCTCGAGATGCATAATATGGGGCAATATGGGCCTATTAATGATGATGTAAAGGGTAATTAGGGCTAGGGACACAAATTTCAATGTGAAAGTGTGATTAAATACACTTTACATCATTAAAATGAGGTCCACATAGCCTATAAAGGCACAAAATCCAATGTGAATGTGTAAGACACATTACAACACTAGATTAGGATTAGGTGTAATTTACAAGCCTTCTATATTAATTTGAAGATGCAATTAAATACATTTTATAATATTGCATTAAGGGAAAATAGGTCCATTAGTCTAGAAAAGTGTGAAAGTCTTTTACAACACTTTACAACACCTTTACAAGACATCGTTGGATGCATTTTATTTAGTATGCAAGGGTCCAAGACATAGTGTGGATGTGTAAAACACCTCACAACACTAAATCAAGGCCCTATTGATTCCAATTTGTCATCAATTATTCCCTTATCAAGCGGGGTATACACTTTTTGGTGACACAATTCATTATATTGTAGACCAACTGAATTCCCTTCTTATCAATTCCACATGCTTTACATTGCTCTCTTAGATCATTAACCTTAGTGATGTAGTCTTGGATGTTGTCATAGTTCTTAGGATCAAGGCTCATCAGTTCATTATCAATTTGATAGCCTCTTACTTCATCTATAGTACCATACAATATTTTCAATTTGTCCCAAGCTTCATGATAATTTTTACATGATTCAATTTGAAACAATAAATCTTGAGAAACTAGTCTATGAAGACATCCAAGAGCTTTGGTATGTTCAATCATCCATTTTATCTTTTTATCTACATCTATAGGTTTAGGTACCTTATTTTCAACATATAGAGAGTGACCTTCAGTCATTAGAATACTCATGCATTTTGATGCCATGTTGAATAATTATATGATGTGAGCAAAGGAACCTTAGAATGATCCATGAAAATGAGAGAGCACAAGCAAATAGATCAAAATAATGCACCAATAGACCCCCCCAAATAACTCAATCAAGAAACCTCCCAACAATATATGATTTGACACTTTATATTTAGTGTGTTTATAGTTGCTAGATGCCAAAAACAACAAGCTAGACTTGATCTTAGTGCTTACAAATGCGAAAATAGTTCACATAATCAAGTACAATTTTTGGTATAGAATGAGATCAATCTAATCATACCATTGAAAATTACACAAAAAATTATGCACTTTCTAACAAACTACACCCAAAAATGTCACCATAGGAGCAAGATACAAGCTCCTGAAGTTCCCAAAATGAAGACAAAGCAGCAACACCTATGATAATATGCAATTTCTGGAAAATCTAGACACCAAAACCAAAATCCAATTGTACCACTACAAAGAGCACGAAAAATTAGCTCAAATAAAAAAATTACTCAAAAAAAGGAGTCAAAATGATTGAGTTATGGGCCTCCAAAGTTGGACTGTAAAATCAAAAAGCTCATTGGAGAGGGGGGGAATTTTTTTGAAGATGTTGACATCATCACTGACGTGATGATGATGTTAGAATTTTGTGTGATTAAAATTGACATCCTCTTGGCCGTCAAAAAAGAATATGCTCTAGAGCAGACATAATATTTGTTGACTGACAACAAGTTGACAAAATCTTTGTATAGGTGATAGAATATTCCCGTCGGCGATAGAATCAGAATATTCTCTACAAAGAATATTTAGAGGTATATTATGCTGCTAAATTTTGAAATGCTCTGATCGTTGGTTTGAATATTTTATCTACCATATTTTGTTGAA
This sequence comes from Sequoia sempervirens, assembly GCA_007258455.2. Lineage (NCBI taxonomy): Eukaryota > Viridiplantae > Streptophyta > Pinopsida > Cupressales > Cupressaceae > Sequoia > Sequoia sempervirens. Next base: position 537,555,502 of record VDFB02270651.1, on the reverse strand, counting down.
TTGATTGGTTATTTGAGAATGTTGTTAGTATTTTTTAATTGCATTGGATTTTTGTGGTGGGGCCGGTCAAAGAGGTCAGACAAGTAAGAAACCACCAAGTGGTAGTCCCACAACTTACTGCATAGGGAAGTACCTACACAGTTAGGTATGGCCTTATGGATAAAATTCGCAAAAAGTTTTGTACCCCCTTTTTTATTTTTTGATTTGTAAAAAAAAAGTTTTCCTACAAAATTTAATCGACCAAAATATATATTTTTCTAATTTTTTTTCAAAAAATTAAAAAAAAAGGCCAAATAAAATAAAATATTTATTTTTGCAAATCGTATTGCCTCCGCAACTATGACGACCTAGGGGGCCGTACAGCTCCCTAGGAATTTTTTTTTGCCTCGACGAACAACTTCTCTGATTTGGGCGATATGAGAGTTGATATTAGGGTTTTTGGCCCTTCCAGATGTGATGGAAGAGTAGGATTTGACCCAAAATGCTCCAAAATTGCAGCTACCTTCCAGACTTGGCAACCACTCTTCAACTTCAAACCTTCATATATTTGGCCTCATATGTCTGATTTGGATGAAACAAAACAAAAAACCAACTATCTCGAACCTCTTGAGCTCAATGGTGAGCTCAATTTTGCACCACCATGCTCCTATTTGAACCTGCAATAAAGAGCCACAAAGATGAATCCCCCTAAAATTTGGTATTTCTATCAAGTTTTTCTAATTCTCCAGATCATCATACGATGCAAGAGAAGAGCATACTCAACTATTCAAGATTTACCAAGATCTCCCAACAAATGGCTAACCAAAGGTACCCAACTTGCTCTAATACTATGTTAGAATTGGCTATGGAGATAGTCTGCCAAGATCTTGAGGCTAAATAGAAAGCACAAAAAGAGAATATCTGAATATGATAAGAATAAACTATATTCTTATCAATTATTATTCAATGGTGTTTTGTACAATGTATGAGAGATCCCTTGGTTATATAGGCAAGGTGATATACAAGATGTGGTAAGATTATGACAATTTTCTTAATCATATCACATGAGACAACTAATTACAACTACTTAGGTCACATGTGTTACAAGTCAAAAGATAAGATAACAACTAGTGACAACTAACACCTTCTAGAAAGGTTCCTTCCTAATACCTAAGTAAACTTAACATGTAAATAATTCTCCTAGTAATGAATTAATTAGGTACAAAACTTTATTTACTCCAACAATAATATTAAAATAATTCCTAAGTTTAGCTTAAGTGAATAAAGTAAAAGGGGAGTAATAAGTAATTATCAAGATTAATTAATTATTAGGTGATTTCCTATTTACTCTAATAGCTTCAATTAAACTCATGGCATTATTTCATCCACTTCATAGATCAAGATAGGCCTATAAATTATCTTTAATTGTCTACCTATGCTCCTTAGATCAACTTCATGTTGTTGGTTTATTGGCCTCATTCACAAATTGGGATAAAAAAAGCTTCAATCACCCTCTTACCTAATATTGCCCTTAACAAGTTGGATCAGGCCTTAGCATGTCTTTCAAACCAATTTCGTAGGATTTCCAAAACCATAAACATACAACAAACCTTAAATTGCATGAAGCTACTATTTTGAAGAACTCATAGAAAATACTGAACTATGCATTCAAAGACTAGATCTTCTTTAATACCATGTAAAATTTTCCAAGATCTTTGGATAGAATACCAATAATATATCAATCCATGTGAGAAAATCAATTGCACGCTCTACTTGTGAGGTTAAAAACACACAATATGCAAGGAAATAGCTAAAGTGATAACAAATTAACTCATAATATGAATGCACATATAGAGCAACAAATGGCTAAAAATAGTGGTGCTTAACAATAGGAATGTAACCACTTAATTTTAAATTGGATAAAGAAATAATGTGGTTGTCTAAAAATAACATGTGGATACGAATAAACATGTAGCTCCTTAGGACTCATAAATATGCCTAACTCCTTTATTACCTTGGCAGGTGTTTGGCTATATCATAACCACTAATTAACTAGATTGGGTGAAGCCAATTTTTTATTTATGGTAAACTAGGAGTAGCGATGAGATTATCCCCAATGTATCAATCCATATCCAATGTGAACTACATAGTATTATGACAATGAGGGTTTCACACCTAGCTATATGCAATTTTCAGCCTAATGGTATGATAGACTAGGAAAAGCCATGCAATAATAGTATGGTGGTACCCTGTAAATATTATTTGTTATTCCCACCCTTAAATTGATTGATGAGAGTAGAGAGTTGATAAAATTAAGGTGAGAATTTGAGGAAGTAAAGAAGTGTCAATGTATAGAAAAACATTGCAAACAAGGAGAAGTAAATCAATATAGATCCTCATTCATTATGAGATAGAATGGTTACCCCAAAGGGAGGGATGGAGAGTGATGCAATAGGAGGAATATAATTATAATGAATTATAATAGGAAGATTATTTTTTGTATGTGGTATCTTTGAAGTGAGACATGAAGATCGTTCCTCTACTACTAGGACATGGAGGAAAATTAAACAACAATGTTTATGGTGCTTGAGCACTAAACAATTTTTAAAGTTAAGGGAAATTATAATGTGTGGGATTTAAAGAGGAAGAAAAATAAGGAGAAATGTATTATAGATAAAAAAATTCCCTAAGAAATTGGGTGAGCATATCCAATTGATTGAGGAATATAATAAGAAAAACTAGAAAATGAGAGAATTAACTCATCAAGAGAATATTTGTAATGTTGTGTCAAATTAGATATTAGAGGAATAAAAAGGAGAGGTTGAAGTGTATGTAGTAACAATGTAGTATGCATATGAGAGAAGGATAAATTACCATTTCAAATAAAAATTTATGAGATGTGTAAAGAGTGATTATATTGATTAGACAAATTTAGAATTTAATATTATGGATGATTATTAAAGATAATTGTGTGCATGTTAAGATATAAATTTAAGAGTCATCTATAAAATTTTGAGGAATGTGTTGTAGAGAAGAAAATAATAGTTAATCTAATATGAGAAAAAAAATGGAAATGATGCAAATATGATGATTATGGGTCGCAGATACTAGACCATGTTAGGTACTTGTAAATTTGAAATTCACCATGCTCCCTTCAGGTTTGATTTTTAGCTAAGTACCATCCCATTCCTTCAACATTTTCATCGGCTTCCTTTTTGGTTGTCCTATGGCTCCAGCCACGTGTCTTCTCATCGCACTCCGAATGAATTTCCTCTTTGCTCCCTCATCGACCCCCAAAATGCTCCCACGTGTCATCATTGCGGGTTATTTTGATTGTTTCCTTTCGCTCACTCATCGACCCCCGCTCGCTTGCCACATAGCTCCCATTCACATAAGGATTTGGTAGGCCCCACAAGAAGCATCTACATTAAACATTTTACTATGTGTCCTCTCTGTGCAAGCTTTCAGCGAAGGAAGGAAAAAATTGACTGCAAGTAGTGAAATGTTGCCACACATCTCCTCGGTGCACACTTCTTCAATGTAGGGGATGAGGCAGACTATGAGTTGTGGGATGCTACCACATTTTCTAACTGGCTATTGAATGAGGGAAAAACTTGTTTGCACAAGACTCTATTGGACCACTGCCATCATTCACAAGGGATGCACCTGAATGGGGGAAGACCAAATGTTGTGTCTCAAATATTTTTTGTTACAACAACTGAGGGAAATCATTGCCTCGACATCATTGCTCAAATTATGAATCCTTTTGGGTTGTTGCTTACCAAGTGGTGGAAGGCTTGCTATAAATACTACTCTTTACTTCAGGGGAAGGGTTCCAGGTTCCACAGGTCCAAAGTTCCAATGTTTTAGGTTACAAGTTGGAGATCATATGCTATTTCACTAGTTTTTAGAATTACAGGATTGTTGGAGAGACCAGGACTTTGTATTGTTTATATTATTGCAAGACTCATAGATTGTGCCATTGTCTAGCCTCTCTATTTCTTATGCTATTGATAAAATTTATGCCATTTTATTTTATTTGAAAGGTTTATTTGTCATACTTCTATAATTTGAATGCAAGTTTGCTGGTTTAGATCATGTCTTTTGACTCTTCTTTTTGGTAAATGGGCGTGATCATTATTTTATGTCATTGAATGAATTTTTCATGCTACGATCTTTAATATTTGTTATTCTAGGACATGGTAAATTGCTAAGCAAGCCCTTAGATCATATCCAAAAGATAGGTTTATCGTGCCTTTTATCTAAATTCTGGCGTATCGCCTTAGTTAGATTCTTTATTTTATATCTGCTTTCATTTCCCATTCCAAAACCCCATTCATAGAAGAAGTTAGCTTCTTTAAAAATTTGGAGGTCGCTTAGTTTAACACAATAGGTCCCCATAAACTGAGTTTCCCACAAAGAGTTGTTACCTTGCCAATTTTTGGCATCAACAGTCTTTTCTTTTTCCTAGCACGCCTAGTGGGACCGAGCCTCAATGAACCTAATTTCAAGAAGGGTGTATGAGCCATCGACTTGTTACTAGATCCCAAACAATAAATAATCCTAGTTTATTAGTACCACCATTAGGGACAGTACAGATCGTGACCCAATTAGTGAATGCCATGCTTCCTCCTCCCTTTTTGCTAGCCATGTTGCCTACCACTAACAAAAACTATGTGGCATGGGACGTTGGAAGCCCTCTTGTTGCACCAGTAGTGCTTGTCGTTTGGGCCCCTCTCTCAATTTTTCCCTAAAGGCTATACCTGAATTCATTGGAGATGGCTTAAGAACACCGTTTGAACATTTACGAGATGTTGCAGATGTATGCCTAGTACATGGGGTTATAACCCAAAATGTGGCATTAAGATTGCTTGATGCCTCTTTCAGAGGAAAAGCATTGGATTGGTAATACACATTGCAGGTAAACACTATCAGTACCTGAGATGATCTCAAGGAGCCTTTCTATCAGAGATTTTTGAATGAAGGAGATTGATCATCGCTCTATTACCAGCTCTCAGTCATAAAGTGGGCCTCGCACAAAGCCACGGCTAACTTTAATGCTCAATTCCATACAAGCTGGTAGAGGATTTAGGTTGATATCCTCCAGTCACTAGATCTAGCATTCATGTTCTACCTGAAGTCCATCAATCCTAACATTTCAATGATAATTTAGTCTTTTGGCAGAACTATACTACCAGGTGCATATAGCATCATTGTCAAGGTGGAGAACAATTTGATAGACGTAAAAAAATTAGCACCTCGGCCCATCATTCCTATATTCCCTGAGATATCAGTTCCTTCCCAGGAGATTTCTTCTACCAGTGCACCGACTTCTTCTCAATCCATGTACACATACCTAATCGCGTCACAGAATGCTACCTCTACATTTGGCTCTTCAAAATAGGAGATGAGCAATTTCAAGGAAATGTTACAGACTATTGTCAATGAAATAATCGTTATCAAGTGCAACCAAGACATACCTCCGAAGCCTACCTACCAAAATTATCAAGGTGGAAGGTCCTCTTGCCAACAAAACCAATTCCAAGGAGGCACCCACACAAATCCATAGGCGCAAACAATAAATAAAATAGTATTAGTAGCCACTCCACTACAAAGCGCTAGTCTAAGTTCGAGCAAAGAGCTGATTGTGGGACAAAACAATTTAGCAGACAACACCAACCCCTGGTGCTTCCCTTGCGGTGATTCACATATGCCCCAAAATTGTTTGTGCGACAACCTACAACAAAAGGTGGTAGAATAGCGCAACCAAGCTACAACGTTAGACCCTGGAAGCTATGTGTATACCTCTTTGCAAATGGACAATGCGGTACTCACCATGCAAATGCAAGGGATGCCACTAGAGCAAGAAGCAGACATCGCTCTCGACCACACACTCTTCTGATGGATGGAAGAAGAAGAAGCAGTGTTTTCCAATGATACATCCACATCTAAAATGTCGCAAGTACAATCTAACTACAACACTCACTCAAAGAGGAGATTTATGGGTGAACCAATTGTCTCACAACTAGTCAGTCTGCAACCTAAAGGTACCCTTGACCAAATACATAGTACCTTTGCAGTGATGCCACAATATCAATCATAGAAGGAAATTATTATAATAAGAGCAAAGGATCATAAAGCTCTGAATCTACCACCTTTCAGTGTGGTGGTACAATTGAAGAAATCATCCACTAATGTGTCTCTGTGGGATATTCTAGCCATCTTAGAACATAAGACACTACTACAGAAGGCTCTCTGGGAAAAGGTCAGCACAACACAATGAAACAGTTGCCCAAACTAAAGGCTATTGATCAACCATCTTCCACCAAATTTTTACAAATAGCACAACAAAAGCCCCTACTAAAGTAAGAAATAAGCCAAAGCCTCAACCCTTCTTCGTAACTATCATTATAGGGGAGAAATTATTACACAATTCCATGATTGATTCTGGTGCTAGCACCATAGTTATGCCTAAATAGATAGCTAAGGCCTTAGGAATCAACTATGAACCCTTAAAAAGAGGAGTGATGCAACTTGATGGGAATAGAGTCGAAACTGTAGGTGTCATGAAAGCACTCCCTTTGACTCTATTTGCTTGCCCTAGTATCATAGTGTTGTAAGACACTATGATCATATATGTTCCCCCCATGTTCGGCCTATGTCTATCTTGAGAATTTACTTCAAAAGTGGGTGGATATCTGTCCCTAGATTGGTTGCATTTGATCCTTAGAACCAAGCATGGTGCGAAGATGAAGATAGAATTTGAAGCTTTACACTTAGAACAATTTGTTGATGAAGCCATGATCAATTTTGAAGTCACGCATATCTCTATCACTAAGCAAGAAATGTATTGCACTGAATTAATAGAAGATGAAAAGGTGACTGGAGACTAGAATGATCAAGAAGATGTTCTCTTAAGCGAACATATGGACAATGAACCTTTTGACAACTACCATGCTATCGGGTTGGACACCTATGTCATTTATGATGAAGATCAAGTACTTTCGAAGGTTGTCAAGGCATCCAAGAATGGTCATACCTCAGAGTTATGGATGTTGCATTTCAACGGAGTGAGATGCAAGAATGGCATAGGATCCGAGATATGTTTAATATCCCCACAGAATAAAAAGACACTGAGGTCTTTCCATTTCTAGTTTGCTTGCTTGAACAATGAAGCTAAATATGAAGGACTAGTGCAAGGTATTAGCCCTACCGAACGGATAGGCATTAAGCAATTGATGGTGTTTAGAGGTTCCAAACTAGTATTCAATCAAGTATGAGGTATCTCTACGGCCAAGAATGTCTACATGCGATCCTACAGACACCAAATTTGGGACCTGATTGAGGGTTTTGAAGCCTTTAGTATTCAAATGGTGCCTTGAGAATAGAATGTAGATGTGGATCACATGGCATCATTCAGATCTTAGTTTGATCATGCCTCTGCTCTCCTTCACAACAAACACTCTATATGAGTAATATTCTGACCAACGATTCTAGATAATGACCAAAGTTGTCAAATGTTTGACAGTGATGAACACATTGCCTCGTTCATCCATCAGTCGGGTGAATTTTTTGACCAGCTTCAACCAAAGATCACTGAAGCCTATGGACATATCATCTAGCTAAAATCCAACAAGCTTCCAAAAGGATTGGTCACTCTCATAAACCTTTTCTATTGTGATGATGCAAGAAATTAAAAACAAAAGTTGTAGTAGACAAAAGTGACTATGCAGACCTTTAGGTCAAAGATGGAAGAAAGCTCAAAGTCGGGAAGGACGTGCTGCATCATGATAAAGAAAGGCTTATCACCTTTTGTGAAAAATATGAAAGATTGGTAGCCTGGTCATATGATGACCTCAAGGGATATGATCCCGATATCATTCAACACACAATTGAGTTGGCAGAAGGTGCAAAGCCTGTCCGCCAAAAACAAAGGCTAGTAAATCCTAAAATTGAAGAGCTAATGGTGTAAAAATTAACAAAGATAATCTAGTTGTGGATTTTCTTCTCAATCAAGTATAGCATGTGGGCATCCAATTTGGTTCTGGTCTAAAAGAAAAATGGAGATATCCATCTATGTGTAGACTTTTGGAACCTAAACAGAGCATCCCTGAAGGATCATTACCCACTGCCTTCAATGGAGTCAATCCTACAAATAGTGGCAAGATCTGAGATGTTTTCTCTGTTAGATGAATTCTCTGGTTACAATCAGATTCAGGTCAAAGAGGAGGATCAACATAAGACAACTTTCACCACCAGATGGGGAACGTTTGCATACCAAGATGCCTTTTGGCCTCTCAAATGTAGGAGCTAGCTTCCAACGGGCAATGGATATTACTTTAAGCAAATTAATCAACCAAATTATCCTAATCTATTGGTGTAGGAGCACCTTCACATCACCATGATTCTATTTTTTAAATGATTCCATTTTTTCCATTTGTAGTGGTCATTCAAAGTCATTTGATGAGTAATTGCAAAGAAAATGTAAAAATTGTCAACAATATGTCACATTTGCAAAAAGTGTAAAAGTTGGATAAATTAGAAGTTAATAGTTCATTAGAGTCTAATCAATAATAGGAAGTTGGAAATCAATTAGAAAATAATCATACATGGTGTAAATTCCTTTAAAAAGGATTTTGTAATCATTTTTTGGTGTGGTTGATTGAATAAAGGAGTTAGATCAATGAAAAGTTTTGATTTTATGCATATTTTCACATAAATTATTTGGTTTTTGGTGTTGTACGGCCATTGTATGGGCTTGAGTACATTTATAATTATTTTCATGTGTTATTACTCTCAATCACCTTCCAAATAAACATTGTCTCATGCAGATTGGTGCTGATTTGTGGAAGTTGTGGTGGTTTTATTGACTGCAATTTTTTAGATTTCTCTGTAACAGTCATGCTGCAGCAAATTGTATGTAAAGATATGGCCTCCAAATGAACTAAACTAAAGATGGTTGGATAGAGAAATGAGTTAGATTTATTTTGGCATTGGTTTGAGGTAATTTCATTGAATATTAAGAAATTTATGCTAATTTTGGTAGAAACTATCAAGTTCAGATTTTGATAGGGCAGCAAGCTTTCAAAAATTCATAACTCCATTTATATTGATTGGAATCCTCTAAAAATTGGTTTGTAAGTCAATTATATTGTGTTCTTCAAGATTATTGAGGTTGTAGGTGTAAGTTTAGAATATTTTGGTTCATTAGGTGATGCCCTAGCACTGTTACAATGCTTGGAAGAGTAATCAAGAGGGTTACAAATTGGTATTTGGTAAAAAGTCTTGAATAAAGTTTGAAGAATGGAATAATATGATTGTGTAGACCTATTTACATTTGTTTGTAATGTTATAAAAAAGAAACTAGCTTGGGTTGAACATTGTAATGTTGCTAAGATATTTTGTGGAATCAATAAATGATTTGGTGCCTTGTTTTTTTGTTTGAGTGCTTTGGAATCAAGGTTTTGTGAAATGAAAAATGAGTTTGAGATGAAGAATCAAACAAAGATGTTTTGAGTTTTGAAAAAATAGATTGTGAAAGTTGGTTTTCTTCCTTTTCTCTACATCATCTATTTGGATGATTTGACGATGTTCTCCAAGTCCAAGGATGACCATTTTGATCACCTTGAGATGGTGTTCAAAAAATGCCAAGAGTTTGGGATATCCCTGAACCCAAAAAAATGTGTCTTCAGAGTTCCGCAAGGAAAACTACTAGGGAATGTAGTGCCCAAAGAAGGAATTTCAATTGATCTTGATTAGGTGAAAGCAATCAAAGAGCTTCCTCTTCCAGTTAACAAGAAAGGCGTTCAGTTCTTCTTGGAGAAGGTAAATTTCATTAGCAAATTTATTTTTGATTTTTTAGGGATAATCAAGCCAATTACCCTAATGCTGAAAAATGATCAAATATTTAAATGGACAAGAGAGGCTAGAGAAGCCTTTGAAAAAGTCAAGGATGCTATCTCTTCCGCTCCTATTTTAGTCAATCCAGAGCTATCAAAGGACTTCATAATGTATGTATTCAGTAGCAAGTCAAGCATTGCTACTGTCTTAACTTAGAAAGATAATGAGGGCAAGGGAGAGAATCCGATAACATTTCACTCCCAAACCCTGAAGGAATAAAAAACAAACTATAATTTTGTAGAGAGGTAGGCATTTGTAGTAGTTAAGGGACTCAAGAAGTTCTGACATCTAATCTCGTGCAATAAGGTGATTGTCTATGTAGTGCATTCTAGTGTGTGCAAATATATCATGGAAGGAGAAATCACTGAGAAAAGAGCCAATTGGATCCCAAGATCCCCGAGTATGACATTGAGGTCAAGCCTACAAAGACTGTTCAGGGAAGAGGACTGTGCGAGTATCTTGTGCAGGATGAAGAAATGGCCTCTGATGAAGAGCAGCCAGAACTAGTCCTAACAAATGAGTCAGAGTCTGAAGGTTGTTGGTTGGTGGATAGAATAAGGTTTATGTACATAGGAAAGTATCCAATGGGCCTTCCTTCTTAGAAGAGGAGATTATACCGATTGCAAAACAACAGATTCGTGCTCATTGAAGGCATCCTTTTTAAGAGAAATTTCAAGGGTGTTCTATTGTGATGTGTTACCACAGAATAAGCAAAAAGGATCCTCTACACTTACCACAATAGTTTAGCATGCAGGCATTTATCTGCAAAGAAAACTACCATCAAAATCATGTGTGTAGGGTACTTTTGGTTGACGCTATTCAATGATTCTACTCCTTTTTGAAAACTTGCAAAGAATGTTAGTTCTTCACTGGAAGAAGAAAGAATTCTGCAATGCATCTCAATCCGATAGTAGTTGATGAGCCATTCATGCAATGGGGGTTAGACTTTGTTGGAATGATCAATGCAACCTCCAGCACAAGGCATAAATGGATCTTAACAGCCACAGACTACTTCACAAGATAGACCGAAGCCGTGCCACTAAAGAATGTGACAGAGGCAAAGATAGTGGACTTCCTAGAGGAATTGGTGACAAGATTTGGCCCGCCCAAAACTATCTTCTGTGACAATGCTAAAGCTTTCCTAGGCTCTAAGGTAAGTTAATTTGTGTTTACACATAACATATTCCTTAAAACATCATCAAATTATTACCCGCAAGGGAATGACTTAGTCAAATCAACAAACAAGAATCTAGTCTAGCTTCTCAAAATAATTGGGTCGAAATACCAAAGAGAGTGGCATAAAAATGTCTGAACAACGCTCTGGGTAGACCACATAACTCCCAAGCAAGTCCTTAAGACTTCACCATATGAGCTAGTCTATGGAAAAGAGGTGTTATTGCCTATCTCTATGGAGATTCCAATGCTACAATTGCTAAAATCTCTTGAGGTGGAGCAAAATGACACAATGGAGGTGCAGTTAGCTGAGTTGTTGGAAGTGCAAGAAAAAAGGGAAAAGTCCCTAATGGCCATGACCAACCACTAGCAAGTGGTTAAAAGGTGGTTTGACAAAAGGACATCCAACCAAGGCCTAAAGTGTGGAGACCTGCTGCTAAAGTATAACGAAAGGGCCGCAAAGCCAGGCCAACACAAAAAATTTCACAGCCTTTGGCAAGGCCCATTCAGAATAATTCGATGCAAGGAACACAATGCATACGAATTAGAGACTATGGAAAAAGAAGTGCTGGGAATTCCAGTCAATGGAATTCACCTGAAATTATTCAATTAAGCTTGCTTTCCTTACCTTTGTAAATATTTTTATAAAGTTTTTTTCCCTTCTTTCCTTTTATTTTGTTGGACGGTCTTTTCATTTATTCTATGGTCTGGGGTGGAAGAAACAATTGACCCATTATTTGTAGAAAATAAGGGAAATAAACTCATAGTTGAGCAAAAATAGAAAATTAAAACACCCACATGAAAAATTGAATTCAAATATCATGCTGAAAAGAAGGAGATAGCCTAGTTGCAGAATACAAGAAAGACAACATAATGGTTATATAAGGATATATTTTCATTATATATGCTTCGATATTTACATTTTCAAAAATGGCTCATAGGCCATGCTTCCAAAAGTATATTCTATTTTGTTTCTTATATATTTTACGTAGCCTTTTTCAGGCATGTATACACAAAAAGGGACTAATCACTATGAGTTTTCATAAAAAAAAGAAAAACAACACAGGTCTTCAAGTCATAGCATGAGCAACAACAACAGACACATCAATGGTAGCATCCATAGTATCCTCATCCACGGGGGTATTTTTAGCAGCAACAACATCCAATAGTGCAAAGGCAAGTGGAGGAAACACCAAGTTCCTGAAATCCATGTACCAGTTGATGTCGTAGAATGACACCACATTATAAATACCAAACAGGAAATGGTAGGCTCGAGTAACCCTCTAGTGGCGCTCCTCTTGTGACTGGAGGTGAAATCCATTTAGAAATGGCAGCCATGGCATGACAACATCCTCCTCTATAAACCTACTGAGGTCACTCGCAGTCAGAATTCCCCCACCATATGCAGCATTTACAATGACCTCACTGAGGTTGTTTAGGTATTTATTGGAGTAAATTTTGTTAGAGTAATAAGTTATTAGGCTTAATTAATTACATCACATTGATTAATTAATTAAGTCACTTATTCCTCTTTATTACTTAAGCTAAACTTAGGCACATTAATAATTAATTAATTATTAATTATTAAGTGTGCACACTAGGGTTTCATTTAGGGTTTCTTGATCTCCTTCATAAGGATTGATCACTTTTGTAATCATTGATTCTCTTAATGCATTTTTACAGAGGTTTACAGAGAACATCTTTTTGGTTCTTCATATCTTTTGCATGTGACAGGTATCCATCTTGCATGTAGGTGATCTTGGATTCTAACATGCTAAATGGGGCCGCCCATCGGCCACCGAGCGGCCGGAGGGGCCGCTCTGCCCGGCGGCGCCCCCTCTTGCAGCGCCCACCGCCGCCCCGCTCGCTCCCCCAGGCCCTCTTCTCCTCCAGCGTGGTCATATGGGGACCAGGGGCTCCCCCCACAGCGACCAAACCCTTCCAGCACCAGCCCGCGGTCATATGCAGGACCAAGGGCGAAATTTTGCAAGGGGGGTGGTTTTAGCCACGGCCAGATGGCCATCAAATTTTTTCCCGTGACTCGCTGACGTCAGCATGACGTCATCAGCCGTACAGCCTCTTTGCCCCTCCTAACCCTAGTTTGCCCTAAAAGAGCAATTTTTTTCTTTTGGTCATAACTTGGGCATACGGTATCGAAATTGGGAAAACGAGATATCGCCAAAAAGCTGGTTCCGAGCACTTTCCAGTAGTGTTGTTTATTTTTTAGTATTTTACTATTTTCCTACATTTATTGCTGTTTGAAGTCAGATGTTATTTTTGGACTTCTGAGCTCATAACCTTTTGCCACGATGTCCAATTTTCACCTCGTTTGCGGTGTTGGAAAGGTATTAAGGAGCTCTATGTTGCTGTCCATGCACTTTTTTGTATTTGTCCTAGGTTTATCAGTTAGTCCAGATTTAGCCCGATGGGTTGTTTGGCGATTACTTGGATATTTTGGAAGTTGGGAGAGTGCATCTTGCATCTTTGCACTTCATTTTCAGTAATACATCATTCAATAATTGCTTGCTGCTTCATAGATTCCAGAGTTGTTCCAGTTTGGAGTTTTCGAGTGTTCCATGGCATCGGGTTTTCTGTTGCTTTATCATGATTCCTTGAGTCAATCAGTGACTCTCATCCGGTTTCAGTAGTATACAGAAGAATATTTCCTTGCTTGCCTATATCAAGTTCCAGTGTTACTCTACAGAGTTCTTCCGTGCTTCTTTGCAAGCATGTTATCTCATTGTTAGGGGTTTTGTCCCATTGGATTTTTCCTTCTCTTACTCCTTATTGCATTGTAAATGGGCACCTGATCAGGCCTAGTTGCGGGACCCATCTTTGCTTTCATGCATCTTATTCTAGTGTTTTAGCTTCTTCCTAAGTTCATCTTAAGTGTTAGAGTAATAAGTTATTACGCTTAATTAATTACATCACATTGATTAATTAATTAAGTCACTTATTCCTCTTTATTACTTAAGCTAAACTTAGGCACATTAATAATTAATTAATTATTAATTATTAAGTGTGCACACTAGGGTTTCATTTATTTAGGGTTTCTTGATCTCCTTCATAAGGATTGATCACTTTTGTAATCATTGATTCTCTTAATGCATTTTTACTGAGAGGTTTACAGAGAACATCTTTTTCGGTTCTTCATATCTTTTGCATGTGACAGGTATCCATCTTGCATGCAGGTGATCTTGGATTCTAACAAATTTCCTTCACTAGATGAAAAATCAATGGCTTGGGAATCCTTATATCTAACATGGAGGCCACAATGTGTGAGAACACATCGGTATTAACTCTATACCTATCCTCATACTCAAGGCAGTCCTATCCCAAAACCCATTTGATGGCTATGATTGACAAAAAATGTTTGTTCTTCGTCATTCTCTTTAAGCGCCTGGTAGAAATATCTCCTAGGAAAACATTCTGGGACTTGTGTGACACTAGCCTAATTGGGGTATTCATCTACTCAAACTTTCTGCAAATACCTCAAAACTATCCCTACAAAGCACCTAAGTCTAGCCTTTGAGAACGCTACGCAACTGCAAATGCTAAACTGCTATGCCAATTACCTAATACTACTTTTGTTCAAATAGCTAAGTGTGATTTCATTATTGCTTAGAGGCTTATTTATAGAAAAAGAAAGGAAAGGTGAGGTAATTTTCTTTCCATAAATGTGATAGTAATCAAGTACCAACTTGAAAGTTGTGCCCAGGCCTGCTTAAAATTCCCACCCAGTTGTGTCTATTGAGTACGACTTGTTGCATGCAAAACTAATGAAGGCTAATTAATTAGGTTAAACTAGTGGTAGTTGTAGAGCTAGAAAAATGCATGATTCTATGGAGTAAGAACCACCATTTCAGCCCACATCAATAGAGCCATTCTAGTCAAAGGAAAAACAAGAAATGTAAAGCTAAACTATAGAAACAAAACAATGCTTTTAAAAGAAACCAGTCTCCATTGTCTCCCTATCACCAAGATCTTTGTTTATGCATTTTCTCTCAGATTTTGTGAGCACAAAATCCAATAAAGAGGCTATGGTGAATGAGAAATGCAATCAAGATGCAAAGATGATATGAGTATGTAAATTTGTGAGCAAAATTTGTCAGAGCTAAAATGAGAGGGAAATCCCATTTAAATAGGAGTTCCTTGAGGATGGAGAGGGGTTGAATATGAAATGTGGGATAAAAGATGTGAGAGAAGGAAATACCATTATCCCACATTGTTGGGTTAAATGTTATGGATGAGAATGAAAGTGATAAAGGGTTATTAGATTAAAATGTACCTAAATGATTAAATATGAATAAAATGATTAAAGATGTTTTACTAAAATGCAATATTTTATGAATGATTTATGCAAATGATATGATTAATATAAGTTATGGTAATTAGTTTATTATGAAATAATAATCAATGACTATGATAATTGATTTATTAATGGAAATGAATATGAAACAGTTATGGATGATAATGATAATTGATTTAATATGGAAATGATGTTTATGACTTATTATGCAAATGGATTATGAATGATTATGATTTATTGTGCAAACGAGTATGAACGATAGTGAAAATGGACATGAACATTAATGCAAACATACATGAATATTTATGAAACGGATATTGAATGGAAATGAATAGGAATGATCATTTATGCAAACGGTTAGTGAATGACCATGGGACGAATATGATCATTTATGTAAATGGATAATGAACAAGAATGAGACGGTTTAATGATTTGATGAAATGCATGAATAGAAGAAAGTATTGAATGAATTGATTAAGTAAATAATAATATCTATTTAATCAATAGAAGAATATCATTACAATTGTGAGGAAAAATTTGAGTGTCTACATTTTTCCCCTCTTTGAGACAATGCAGCTTGTCGTGTTGTTTCAAAGAAAAAGATTGATCAACTGATACATGCCCCAAAGATATCCTACTAAGGATTATGATAATAATGATATGCCTCCTCAAGAGATTGATTGAACAGATTGTAAGAAGATTAATCTCTCAATAGATGTCTAGAAAATGATTAGATACCTAATATTATGAGAGTGATAAAGCGGTGATGTACATTTTGATGAAAATGCACAATTGATGGAAATGATTAGTATAGCCAAGTTGATGAGCTAATGAATCTGATTGAGTTGATTAAGCTGATCTAGAATGATGCTTACACAAGACAAGGTGTTGCAATGATGGATTGACTGATTAATTAATGGGCATGAAATTTTGAGAAGCAGGTTGATTGATTTGAGATTTGATTCAAGAGGCATTTATCAGTGAGTTAAGCAATTGATTGATTTCTCTGCGACAAGAAAGATGAAGAAAATGAAATGCAAGATGGAAGAGAATGAAGGTGATGAAGCCTCTTGTTCCTTTTAAGTGATTTTATCATCATTGAGCCTATTATGTCGCAAATTAGTATAAGCATCTAGATAACATGAACATCTAGATGATCTGAATACTATTTGCATTTTTATTTAGTAATGAAGTATAAGCATCTAGGTATAAGAACCTTAGATGACCTGAATACTTATTGCATGGAAGGCACTATCAGACAAGGAATGCTCTCATCTACATTAGACTCATAGGTACTCGATGGTTTTAGACAACCATGTCTTAAGACGAGTCGTCCTGTGAATAAGAAACAATCCACAAACAACAAACAAGTGAACATGCCCCATCCTCGCCTCTCTAGTCAAAGACATCCTGAAGAAGCTAAAAGACATGTCACCAAAGATAAAATCATAAAATAAGCAAAGATCAACAAATAAATAGGGGTCTTGCTTTGATGTAGAACTAATTCTTGTTACAGTTTATGCGTTTGGTTGGATTTGTAAGATGGGTTGATATATATGTTATAATGTTTTGTTGATTGTCAACACTTGCATGTTTTGATTTTGTTCGAGTTCAAAGCTGTGTGGTGATTTGAAAGTGTCACTGTTTTTTGGAATTTTTTATTTTTTTTTGGGATTTTTGTAATATTTGATTTTTTTGGATTTCTTCAGGATATTTTATGATTTTTTTGGATTTCTTCGAGACATTTTATGATTTTTTTGGATTTTTTCAGGACATTTTATGTTTTTTTTGGATTTTTTTAGGACATTTTATGATTTTTTTATTTTTTATTTTTAGGACATTTTATGATTTTTTTGGATTCTTTTAGGACATTTTATGATTTTTTTTGTATTTTTTAGGACATTTTATGATTTTTTGGATTTTCAAGACATTTTATGATTTTTAAAGATTTTTTTAGGACATTTTATGATTTTTTTTTTGATTTTTTAGGACATTTTATGATTTTTTTTGGATTTTTTCAAGACATTTTATGATAGAAATAGACGAGTAGACAAACAAAGAGGGTAGTTTCTCTAACCACGAGATGCTCAATATCTTAACCCATAGCTAAGGTTAAGGAGATGACCCAATGAGGGATAGGACCAACCTAGTATGCGTGGCAAAGCGAGCAAGTGAGGGGAATGTCAAACAATTTAAAAGCCATGGTGAGTGTGAAAAGGTCATTATGAAGTGGGGGATGAATGAAAATGGAATGAAAAGATCAAGTAGAGCTCCAAAGGAACATGGCGCCGATTTCTCAGTTTTCCCATGGTACTTGGCCAAGGCACCACCAAAGTGGTTTTCACCATTGAACGAATGGATTTCTCTTCTTCTTTTGGATTTTTTTTAGGACTTTTTCCCATTTTTTTGTATTTTTATAGGACTTTTTTCCTTCTTTTTTTTGTATTTTTTCAAGACTTTTTTCCTTTTTTTTG
Organism: Sequoia sempervirens; assembly: GCA_007258455.2. Taxonomy (NCBI): domain Eukaryota; kingdom Viridiplantae; phylum Streptophyta; class Pinopsida; order Cupressales; family Cupressaceae; genus Sequoia; species Sequoia sempervirens. The sequence goes on along the minus strand of VDFB02270651.1, from coordinate 537,537,667 downwards.
TATTTTTTTAGGACTTTTTTCCTTTTTTTTCATGACTTTGAAAAGATTGTACCCTCTGAAGCATTTAGGTATAAAACTTGTGAATGTGCATCTTGTTGATGGGATCACTAAGCAGTTCACCTTCCAGAGTAGATAACTGGTATGCCCCAGATCCATACACAGTAGTGATAATGTATGGACCCAACCAGTTAGGCTCAAATTTACCCTTCTTTTCTCTATCTTGTTGAGTATGAGGATATTCACGAAGAATAAGATCCCCAACCTCAAATGTACGTGGTTTCACTTTCTAATTATAACTTCGACACATCCGTTGTTGGTATGCTCTAAGATGATTGAAAGCAGTTTGTCTTCGTTCATCCAACAATTCCAACTCCTACAAATGGGAAACTCCGTATTCTTCATCACTAATTTGATTGCGCAAAGAGATGCGCAAAGAGGGCAACTCGACCTCAATGGGAAAGATGGCTTCAGAGCCATAGACAAGGGAATATGGGGTAGCACTTGTGGGAGTGCAGACACTCATGCAATATGCCCACAGTGTGGGATTCAATTGAATATGCCAATATTGACCAACTTCATTGACTATCTTTTTAAGAATTTTGAGAATGGTTTTATTAGAAGGCTCAGCCTGGCTATTACCTTGAGGATAGTAAGTTGTGGAAAAATGATGTTGTATATGGAATTTCTTACATAGTTTGTGGACACCCTAATTTTTGAACAGACGACCATTATCTATGATGATGGATAGAGGAACACCATAACGATAGATGATGTAGTTTAGTATGAAGGTGACTATTTGTTTTCTAGTGATATGAGTGAGAGGAACAACTTCAATCCATTTCATGAAATAGTCAGTGGCAACAAGAATGAACTTATGACAATTGGATGAAGATGGATGGATCTTGCCCATGAGATTGAGTCCCCACTGATAAAAGGGACATGGTGTAGCAAGAGACTACAATTCCTGTGTAGGAGCATGTATCAAGTTTGCATTTTTTTGACACTGCTTGCATTTTTCAACAAACTGATAAGCATCCTTTTCCACTGTAGGCCAATAATAACCCATACGCAAGAGTTTCTTGGCTAAGGTAGGAACGCTAAAATGTGCCCCACATATACCTTCATGTACTTCTTGTAAACTAGTTTTGACCTCATCGTACTCAAGACATCTAAATAAAGTACCATTGAGACCTCGGCGGTAAAGAGTATTAGCTAAGATCACATAGCGGGAAGCTTGACGGATAAAGGTTTTATGGGATTTATTGGATAGGTTTGATGGGTGTTATCTCGAAGATAGGTATAAATATCCCATACCATTAGGAATTAGGACCAAAAATGAGACAAATCATTTCAAATTATGGTATATTGTAAGTAGGTTCCAAAAGAGGTTCTACTAGGAATTCACAATAAGTGGAATTACTTGGCATTTCTACAAGTGAACCAATTGTTGCCATTGCACCAACAACTCTATTGTTATCTCGGGGAATCTGCTCAAAAGACATTGATGTGAAATAGGCCTTGAAGTCATCCACCATTCTTTTTTAAGGCATCAATTTTTCATATTTTGTTTTATAGTCATCATTAACTTGTTTGATCACTAGCTGAGAGTCACCAAAAACACGCAACTCAAGGATCTTCCATTGCACAGCTATATAGAGCCTAGAAAGTAATACCTCATATTCTGCAATATTGTTGGTACATGGAAACTGTATCTTATAAGCTTTAGGTATACAATCCCCTTGCAGAGTGACAAAGAGAATTCCAGCATTAGAACCACCTTGTGTGAAGGAGCCATCAAAATATAAAGTCCACAAATGTGTAGATTCCATGTTGAAGATTGATTCATTAGGAAACTCTGTAATAAGAGGATGATCATCTGTCACAAGAGCATCAACAAGTTGATCTGTGATAAATTTTCCTTTGATTTATTTTCTTTCTATGTACTCATTATCAAACTCACTAACAATCATCACCCATTTAGCTAATCATCCTGTGAGTGCTGCTTTGTTCAAGAGGTACTTAAGAGGATCAATTTTTGCAATGAGCTTTGTCTGGTGTGTAAGCATGTAATGTCTCAGCTTCTGTGATGCAAAAACTACAAGGCATGCTCTTTCAATAGGACTATAATTGAGCTCATATCCCAATAGAGTAAAACTGATGTAATAGATTACACGTTCCTTTCCTTCAGAGTCATGTTGTGCCAAAAGTGCCCCTAATGTTTGTGGTGGTTGTGGATATATATAGAAGTAAAGGCTTGTCATCTGTAGGAGGTACTAATACTAGTGGTGTCATCAGATATTCTTTTATTTTCTGAAAAGCTTGTTCACACTTGTTGTCCCATCTAAATGAAACATTCTTGTGTAACAGATGTTGAAAGGGTTGATATTTATTTGCAAGTTGTGCTATAAAATGACAGATAGACTAAAGTTTTCCTTGTAATGATCTCAATTGACTGATATTCTTAGGCGGAGGCATTTCAAGTATAGCCTTTATTTTTGTAGGATCAACTTCAATTCCCTTATATGAGACAATGTATCCAAGGAGTTTTCTAGAGGTTACCCCAAAGGAACATTTCTTTGGATTCAATCGGACCTTGTATTGTTCTAATCTTGTAAAAAATTTATCCATGATCTCTAGATGTCCAACTCTGGTGTAGGATTTTCCCAACAAATCATCTACATAGTCTTCCAAATAGTTATGCATCATGTCATGGAAGATAGTGGTCATTGCACGTTGGTAGGTAGCTCCAGTGTTCTTCAACCCAAAGGGCATGGCATTCCAATAGAAGGTTCCCCAAGGACAAGTGAATGTTGTCTTAATTTGATCTTCAAGAGCAATTTTAATCTGATTGTAGCCTAAGAAACCGTCCATAAGGGATAACATTTTGTGCCTTGCTATCAAATCTACTATCATGTCAATATTTGAAAGTGGGAAGTCATCCTTAGGACAAGCTTTGTTTAAATCTCTAAAACCTGTGCAAACTCGGATGCCCCCATCAGGTTTTGAAATAGGTATTAAATTTGAAATCCAATCAGCATAGTCAACAGGTCTGATAAATCCCACATCTAGTAACTTTTGTAATTCAACTTTTACCAATAAAGCAATGTGTGGGTGCATTTTTCTCAACTTTTGTTTAACAGGTTTTGCCCCCAGTGGTAAAGAAAAGTGATGCATTACTAGATTTGGATCAAGTCCTGGCATATTTGCATAGGACCATGCAAAGTTAACTTGTCTTTCCTTGTAAAACTCTATATGCTCTATTCTCTCTTCAGGTGTTAATGATTCTGCTAAATGAATTATCTTTAGTTTTTCTTTTGTGCCTAGATTTTCTAGTATTGTCTTCTCCACCAACATAGATGATTTTTCATGATATATTGCTAAGGGAAGTGTGTCAATCCTTCCATCCTCGGGTGCCTCAGAGAGGTTTTCACCCTTGGATACATCCTATTTTTTTTGGGTCTAATAGTGCCACAGAGTGGTTTTCACTAGAAGACTTATTTATATTTTCAATAATTTTGTGACTAAAAGGCTTGGCACTCCCCCCAAAATAAGTCACACTATTGAGTTCTATGATGAATCCTGCTTTATGATCCTCAAGGGGTGTGTCTTCTCGTGCTCCTAGAAAATTTATGATTGTCTCATCATTTTCAAATACATCCAGTTGTGGTGGTCCCTTTTGATCGAAATCAATGAGTTCACGGTGAACCAAGGGTAAAGAATCATGATTCAAGTCAAGATTTTGAATGGATTCAAGGGTACAAATATTATGATTGGGTTTAGGGGGAGGGACACTATCATAGTCATAAATTTCAATGAATTCATCAATGGCACTTTCCTCATTGGTCTATGTAGCATTAGAGGACTCTACTTCCTTACCTGAAGCACACACGGTACTCAAGGTCTTAGCTTTCTACATATCATATCCTAAACTAGGGAATTTTTGCGTACGGGTAGGTTGTATTGGTTCCAAGATACCTTGTTTCTGTAAGCCAATAGGACTTTTACCATCATATCCCATTTTCTTCATAAGATCAAATCCTTTACCATATTGTTCAACAGGTATCTTTATTTCATTCTGCTCTTTTTCTGCATCTTCATCTTTGTATAACCATTTTAGGAGATAAACTTCTTCTATTTCATTATAAAGGGCTCCCCATTTTTTGAAAATAGTTGATTTACAAATCATTGTAGTATCTACATCTAATGTGGTCTTAGTCATCTGTGGTTTTCCATAGGTGTTAGGAGATAAAGGTAGCTTTCCAATGCAAAGGGCACGATTCAAGGTATATTATCCTACTCCTTGTTCTTTTACTTGTATGTTGATCTTGGTTGTATTGGATTTTGAGGAAGATGCTTTTAAGGACTCAAGATCAACATATGCTTGGGAAGGAAATGCTTCACGGTTGCTTGGGATTGTGATTTCAGTTTTAGGGTTTAGATTATGGCAATACATGAAAGGGTTTGGATCTCCTCGTATTGTGATTTCAACACCATTGTGGGGGAATTTAATGCATTGGTGGTATGTAGAAGGTACTGCTTGTATTGCATGAATCCAAGGTCTTCCAAGGAGGATACTATAGGTCAATGGCAGATCAAGGACTTGGCAAACCACATCCTTTGCCACAGGGCTGATTCTAATTGGTAGAGTAACTGATCCTTTAGATGAGCGTTCCTCTTCAGCATATGCCTTTATGGTAATATTTTTACTTGGATCAATTGCATTTTTAGAGAACCCTAATTTTGTGATCAATTCTTGAGTACAAGTATTAAGGCCTCCTCCTTCGTTTATCAAAACTCACTTGATCTTAACACTATGGATGAGAACATGAATATGTGTAAAGTTGTGTTATGTGGTTGTCGAAGGGATGAATCGCCATTTTCAGTAAAAGTGAGAGTATGAGGAGAAGTGATGTGTCCCACCATAGCTTGGAATTGATCTACATGTAGGTCTATAGGCACTGTAGCAGTAACAACCGCTTTATCTAAGATAGCTTTATGCTTAGGAGATAGGCGTAGCAGCTCGAGTATAGAAATTTGTGCAAGTGTTTTTCCTAAGTGCTCTATGAGGTTGTATTGTGAAGCAGGTGTAGTAGGTTTTGCATTAGGACCTTTAAGGGTAATAGTGCCTTTGCGGGTAGTAACCTTGCAATCAGGTTCTTTTCCTTTTATGATGAAAGTGTTGACATGATTATCAACCTCACTGATGTTATGTATGATATAATCATACTTAGTAGTAGTATAGTTTACACCATCACCAGATTCAAGAGCCTTTCATTTATCCTTTTCATGCTTAGGGAAATGGTTTTTAAACACCTCACGACCAGAGTTATCAGAAGGAATGTGTCTGTCAACTGCTATCTTACCGTTATCAATAAGGTCTTGTATTAAATGTCAAAGTTTATTGCAACTATTTGTCTTATGTCCTTTTTTTCTATGATAGTCGCAAAAGTGATCTTCATTCCACCATGGGGGTTTGACTTGTGGATTATATTCCTTTATTTTGGGTAATGTTATAATATTGGTTTCAAGAAGTTCTTTTAATGCAGATTCAAGTGATTGTCCCAATGGTGTAAAATTTCATTTAGGGAACTTCTCTAATTTTTTTTTCCTTTATCTGAAGATGGACCTTTGAGATTGTAAATAGGTGATGATGTTTTAGTTTTTTTTGCATCGACAACTCCATCATTGACTACATTCTTGTTCTTAACCCAAAAAGGGGTCTTATTGTTTGAATTCAATTTTTGATCTTTGTCATTATTAAGTTTAATAGTTCCATCATTGATGAGGGTTTGTTCAATTCAAAATCCCATTTCTATGGCTTCATCAAAGGAATCCAAGCATTTGAGGTGAAAGTTCCCTTCTGATTTCTTTGTTCAAATTTTGACAAAAGAGGTCAACCAATTCTTGATCAGGAATGGAATAATGCAATCATTTTGTTAAATGTCTCCATCTTTGTAAAAATGACACAAAAGATTCACCTTGTTTTTGTTTGGTGTTGAAAAGGTTTGTCATGGTCACTTTAAGGTCACAATTGAAACTATAATTGGAGACAAATCTATCAGCCAATTCTTGAAAAGATTTGATGGTCGGGGTAATCATGAAAACCATTCCATAGCCTCTCCTCCTAGACTGTGAGGAAATAATCTCATAAGGTATGTTTCATCAACTGCAAATTCCATGGTAGTGGCACAAAATTGTCTTAAGTGGTTCTTAGGATCTCCTTTTCCATTATATTTGTCAAGTTTTGGTATGTCCCAATGGTTAGGAAAAGGTGGCATTGGTATGCTTGGATCAAATGGATAAGGACATATGTCTTCAATGGAGAACTTGTGAGTCGATGTTTTACTGTTCTTGAGAGTATCCAATTCTTGTCTTAATGTTCTAAGCTCATCCAAAATAGGATCGTTTGTAGGTGTAGGTTTTGATGTCTTTGAAGATCGCTTGTAACCAGGTTGTAGATAAAAGGGTCTATGATCTTTGATCCTACCATGTTGTTTTTTTTGCGATTCTTAGATTCACTAGATTTAGGTTGGTCATTCATTATGAGTAATGATATGTTAAAATCAGGAGGCATTTTGATTCCTTCATCAACAAGGGCCTTTAAGTATTGTTGTGGGTTACGTTTGACCACCTCTGTAAGAAGTTTAGTGAATCTATTATCGTTAAGAGCTTAATTTATGGTGGATTGTGTTATTTCTTCACTATCAGTTTCACTTGTTTCACTAGTTGCAACACTAATGTGATCTTCCCCATCAAAGTCTTTTCCCCAAGGGTTCCCTTCTTCTTGAAACATTTTTTCTCTTGTTCTAGGGGTCATAGGTGATTTGTTATGATTTTCAATCCAAGGTAATGTATGAGACCTAAGACTAGGATGAAAATGAAAAGGATATGATTCTAAGATGGGATATGAAAATGGTATGGTATGATATGACAAGCTAAGAATGCAAAAGCTAAAAGGTAACTCTAGGTCCAAAGTTTGTTATGATGTAAAGGCTTTACTTGTGTTATGATGGATAGACATAAGGACCAATAATCAATAGAGGGTATGTAGGAGATGATGGACTCCAAAAGGATTTCCCTACTCAAGGATAATGGTATGTTTCCCTAACTCAAGGATGGTGAACCTCAAGTGATGCGGGTGATAGATAGCCAATAGTTTGATTTCAAGACATAGGAAGAGTAGCCTAAGTGCAAGCTAAAGGTTTTATTTGATCGATGATGAATATGCAAAGGGATAAATTCTTAGAACATGCAAAGGTTAGGTGAGATGTTCTTGATATGCAAAAAGGGGTTGAACATGAAATAACTAGGTGGAATTATATATGTATGCAAGGACTATGTAGTGTGACCTATGTATGTAAGACTAGGAACATGCAAGAACTAGGATGAAAGTGATATGAATATGTAAGGACCATGAATATGCACGGGCTAGGTGAAATGCGAGGACTAGGTTGAAATGGTAGGACTAGGTGGAATGCAAGGATTGAAAGATCATAATTGAAGGATGATGACCCCAAGAAATCTAAGTGATAGGTTCATGTTGGATGTTTGTGTTGTTGGACCTTTTGAGGTTTGCAAAGTTTGAGATGTTACAAGTTTCTAGGTGTGATGTTTGTTTGAGGTCTATTTTTGAACACACATGCAAGACATAGCAAACAAAGTTTTTTTGAGTTTGTTTTGATTCGTGAATGTGTTTTTTTGATAAAAGGGTAAAACGGGTTTTACAGGGACCTGAAACCACAACGTTTACAAAACAAAAAAGAGGACACCAAAGTCCAACCAAAAAGACCAACTGCCCGAGAAAAAATCAGCAACAACCAAATGAAAAAGACCAGAAAGGTCAAACCAAAAGGAACAACAAAGTAAGCACCAAAAAAACCCCAGCCATTAATTCAGAGTCTTGAGGACAGACTCTGTCTCTACCTCCAAATTTTGCATATCATTGACTTCCTTTTTAAAAGTTTTAATCATCTTCGAAGTAGGGGGGACCTTGCGCTTCAGATTGGCTCTAGTTCTTCTGGAAATGCCAGCATCCGTATCTTAGCTTTTAACCTCTATTTCCTCTAGATCCACCACCAGAGAACCCTGTTGGGCTTTATCTAGCTTTTCAGTCATCGCATTAATGATAATGGCATTGTGTCTTGCCATACGGTTATTTTTCTCAGCAACGGTTTTGATGGTATTCCTTATGTTCTCAACCTTGGAATCTATATTTCTGTTACTGTGATCCACATCTTTCTTTTCAATCTCCGCAATCTTAGCACCCAACTCTTCAATCTTGCTTTGAAGGGCCCAATTTTTTATTTTCAACTCATTAATTTCAATGAAAGTCCATTCCAAGAGTTTGAAGTGGGACTCATAATTGGTTTTGGCAAGGTTCAGAACATCCAGAGAGGGCTCTTTTCCAGTATTAGGACAAGTTTTCTTAGGGTTAGGAATAATAGGGGAGTAATCATTAGTATGTTTATCCAGCAGAGGTTCAGTGCAAAGTTTGTTTTGTTGGCATCAGACTCCTCCGACTCAGAGGATTCTTCATAATAGGAAACAAGGCTTTTGGCCTGGGGTTTCTTATCAATAGAGTTGTTCTTAAGGGAGGGGCTATTAGGCTCAAGCTCAGTGCAAGTTCTACCAGAATTCCCAGAAGGGACACTGTGCAAGCTAAAGACTTTTCTAGAAAGAATAGAGTTAGGCAGATACTCCGAGCCACTGGGCTCAATGTCGTCACTCTCAAAATCAGGGATAGTTTCCAATATAGCGGGGGCAGGCATTTTTTGGAAATGTTCAACAATCAACCTTATTAACCTAGTGTGCAGGATGGGGAATCTTTTAGGGTTTTTCTTATTATCCTCCAAGCTTTTCTTCAATGAACAAAAAAGATAATAGGGGAGAGAGACCCTAACCTTGTATCGGAAGTGGTTGAGAAGAGCAAAGTGGTAGCCATAGACTCTGGTGAAGCGCCCGTCCACTGTAATGTACTCCATGATGACCCGCATAACCTTTCTCCAAATGGCCTTTATGGTGTCTGCATTGAAGTAGCTGGTGAATGTGTTTTTTATTTTTGCAAAACAAGCACAAATCCTAAGGTTGGAAAGGACAATATCTACTAGGTTCAACATGGGTTTCCCCAGCTGCATATTCTTAGCGTGTGAATCCAAAAGCTTGGTTGCATGGGCCCCCCCTTATAGTGCACTCACTTCTTAGGCCAACCATGCTTCCAACCCCCATGAAACTCCCATGGCAGATTGATCACCTCTACTAAAAATTGCAAAGATGTGGATGGCTTCACACTGACTGATGTTGCGCTAGCAAATAGAAGGTTGTTGGCTACTACACAAAGTGTTTAATTTGGGACCCTCGTTCGAGTGGCCATACATGGGGCACAAGATTAATCTTCATTTATGAGGCACTCTAGCATGAAGAGGTTACGCTCAATAGGGTTTTGGGGAGTAATACTTGGTCCCTATGACACATTCGCATTCGTAATCCTAAATTTTCCATTAGGATTCACATTTATATACTGGTCGAGAGTAGCTCGGCCAAAGAGCTTTGTTGTCGGTTTGAGTCACCTTGGGGTGAGTAATTTTTCCCACTAAGGAAGGCCCAAGTCCTAGAGTCAATAACTATTTCTCTTGCACCCAGGATTACACAAGTGCGCAAGGGGAGAGGATACTTCAATTATTGAATCGGGGTGACACATAAAAATAGATGGGTTTGGTTTCTGATCACCAAGTTTTGCACAAGGTGAGAGCATACTCCCTACCATCTCAAGCACAACAAACATGGTTCATTCACCCCCTAGTTAGATCTACATGAGAGAAGATAATTGTTCATTTATAATGCACCAATTGAAGTGTTTTCTAATTTAAAAGATAATTGGTTTCAAAATCATGTCTTCGATGAATGTCCTGCATCAAAATCTCATTAGTAGTTTCATGCCTCCTATCTTTGACAATTGTATGTTTTGATTTTCAATTCTTTGTCAAACGAACCTAGCAAAAGAAACTAGATTAACAAAATTAGTCACAAAATCAAAACTTAACCAAAATGAAAACTAATATAAATCTAAAGAAAATTAATCTAGAAAAAAAGCTAATCTAAGATAAAAAGCTAATTTAAAATTGAAAGTTAATCTAAATTAAAAATCTAAAGTTAGAGATTACAAACTAATCTAGATTCAAAGTTAATCCAAATTTAAAACTTATCTAAGTTAGACACTAATTAAAAACTAATATAATTTAAAAGTTAGGGCAAATTGAAAACTTAAAAAAAAGTATTCTAATCAATCAAAATTAAAGGCTATTATAAATTAAAATTAATCTAAAACTAAAAGCCAATATTAAAAATTACTCTAGATTAAAAACTAAATTAAATCTAAATTTCTAATCTAAATTCTAAATTAACTCTAAACTAAGAATCTAATTTAGAAAGGAAAAAAAAAAAACTAAGAATCCAACTAAAATCTAATTTAATGATTTTTAATGATTTAAAAATCTAAGCTAAATTAAAAAGCTAAAATAAAAATTAAATTTAAAAACTACATTAAGAAAGAAAAAAAAACTGTATAAAACAAAATCTAATCTAAATTAAATTAGTAACTAAAATCTAAACTAAATTAAAAAAAATCTAACTAAATAAGAGATTAGAAACTAAACTAAAACTAACTTAAATTGAACTAAGTTAAATTAAAATAAAACTAAACTAAAACTAAAACTAACCAAATCCAATTAAAAACTTAAACTATATTAATACTAAACTAAAAAGAAAAAACTAAAACAAACTAAAAATCATTGCTAAATTAAAATCAAAGGAGAATCAAAGTCAGATGAGAAGAAAATAGAATTGCATGTTGACAATAAACATCCCGAGACTTGGAATATATATAGAAGATTGCAGCCTGACAGAATATCTCAGAATAGCCACTACCCCATGGACTGTAATGATTGCAAGACCTGCACAAAATGCAAAATGAGCATAGACAAGATGCAAACCGTTTGCCAAAACACAGCCAATCAAAAATCTGAGAGATGCAAGCAAAAATACGAAAGCGTAGACAAGGCAAGTAAGCTATTTGACAGAGGCATAAACAAGGTATGTGAACTGTTTGCCAATGTGCACAAGATGGCTTTTTTTTTTGAAAAAGATTTTAGCAACTTTCAAGCAAATGCTACCTGCAAGTATAAAGCCAAAGGCGTAAGAAACTTGCAAGCAAATGCTATTTGGAAAAAAAACTCTTCTATTCAAAAATTTCCAAGCACATGATAAACAAACTTCAAAGCACGTGATATTAAAAAATGTGTGAAAGGGCATGCAATGTTGTGCGAGATATGCACAAAAAGGCTTTGTTGAAAAAAGCTTAAGAAACTTTAAAAAAAATACTTTTGGTAGGTGTAAAGCTCACTTTAGCAGTATCCTCCCTGTCTGTGCCAAAATGAAAGCTTTTAAAACATTATAATCCTTTAAAACATTTAAAGCATGAATATGGATGAGCTTTATTCAAACAAAGCTTTTAAACACGTTGGGTTCACCAATTGTAGAGCCAAAAAAATGCATGATTCTATGGAGTAAGAACCACCATTTCAACCCACATCAATAGAGCCATTCTAATCAAAAGCAAAACTAGAAATGTAAAGCTAAACTACATAAACAAAACAATGCTTTTAAAAGAAATTAGTCTCCATTGTCTCCCTATCACCAATATCTTTGTTTATGCATTTGCTCTCAAATTTTGTGAGCACAAAATCCAATAAAGAGGCTATGGTGAATGAGAAATGCAATCAAGATGCAAAGATGATATGAGTATGTAAATTTGTGAGCAAAATTTGTCAGAGCTAAAATGAGAGGGAAATCCCATTTAAATAGGAGTTCCTTGAGGATGGAGAGGGGTTGAATATGAAATGTGGGATAAAAGATGTGAGAGAAGGAAATACCATTATCCCACATTGTTGGGTTAAATGTTATGGATGAGAATGAAAGTGATAAAGGGTTATTAGATTAAAATGTACCTAAATGATTAAATATGAATAAAATGATTAAAGATGTTTTACTAAAATGCAATATTTCATGAATGATTTATGCAAATGATATGATTAATATGCAAGTTATGGTAATTAGTTTATTATGAAATAATAATCAATGACTATGATAATTGATTTATTAATGGAGATGAATTATGAAACAATTATGGATGATAATGATAATTGATTTAATATGGAAATGATGTTTATGACTTATTATGCAAATGGATTATGAATGATTATGATTTATTATGCAAACGGGTATGAACAATAGTGAAAATGGACATGAACGTTAATGCAAATAGACATGAACGTTTATGAAACGAATATTGAATGGAAATGAACATGAATGATCGTTTATGAAAATGGTTAGTGAACGACCATGGGATGGATATGATCATTTATGTAAATGGTTAATGAACAAGCATGAGACGGTTTAATGATTTGATGAAATGCATGAATAGAAGAAAGTATTGAATGAATTGATTAAGTAAATAATAATATCTATTTAATCAATAGAAGAATATCGTTACGATTGTGAGGAAAAATTTGAGTATCTACAGTAGCAATCGACATTGTTATGCACGACCAAGGACTGAGGTGTCATCCTCTAGGTATTTTTCATTTCCCAAGGTGGAATTTATATCTTTTCAAATGTTGATCACATCTTCAGCTTAATCATTCCTTTTAAGATATTAATTACTAATGCATACGAATGCTTAAGCTGCTTGCAAGGCGTCAGCTCAAGTTCCAAGAAATTTGTATTGTACATGCAATTTCTTATTATATTTATGAATTCTTGTCAAATCAAAATGACAAGTAATTCATCTCACAAAAGCCAAAGGGTTGGCAGTACATGCCGCATTAAATGCAAAAAAGGTGGTTCTCATCTACCACCTTCAGAAAAGATTGTTAAATATTGCATGAAATTTTTTTAAAGCACTTAAAAGTTTTTTTTTAAGAATGCTACTCAAAGAAAAGGAAAAAGGTTCTAGAGCACTGCCAGAGTCGAGGTGAAATTATAAGATAATTCAAGCTAAAGCAAAAGCTTCCCACAGATTAGCAATGGCTGAAAGTTCAAGTCAGGGAGTTAGACTAGTGGTGACACAAAGATTAGCTAAAGCTCTGCGAAGAGTACCAACCATTATTGTCTTCGAGGATATTTCTTATGCTACACTGGGAATAAGAGAAAGGGATTCTTCACCTGTCCGCTAACTTTTAAAATATTGGTCCTAAAGAAGAAGCAGACACACCCGCTATTGCAAGATAAACTAGCTCATTTAGGGTTGGTAATAATTTGTGACAAGTGGGATTACAACCCTTTCAATGATTTACCGTATGATCACCTCAAGGTAACTCAAAACCCTCAGCCTTACAGGGAAAGGATGTGCAACCTGCTAGAAGATAATGATGAATTGTTGGATGACTTGGTTCATATTCTCATGGAATACAGTAGGTCACCATGGCATAAGTTCTATCTTGTTGTGGCAGACTATGATGAGAACCATAAATTGGAGAAGAATCTATACAACAAGCTATAGAATGAAGAAGAATGGACTAATGAAAATATCAGAGCCTTCTAGATATATCGCCAGGAAACAAAATGACCTGATATACCTTACGAAGGTGTAAAGGAAGACAAAGAGTTTGAATGACTGTGGGATGAGGAGAACCCTGCTTTCGACTCAAGTGATAGCACAAGCGACGACCCCGATGAAGGAGAAGAGTAGGAAAAAGAGGAAGTTGAGACATCAACGTCCTTCTCCTAGCAAAAAGGGAAGTCTATAGGGAAGTTTTCTTATGTCGCTTCAAATGTGTGACTAAATGCGTCACGGGCCTCACAGACACTCACTTGGGCCTCCAAGATGACAAGAGTGCCTCAACAACAACTGCTAGAAGCTATAGAGAATGTGGATATCAAGGACTCCCCACCCACTAAATGACAATGCACTAAGGCTATTTTGAGGGAAGGATCACAAGAAGCCACCACAAGCTAGGAACCTGAAGTAACTAAGCAGCCAATGACAAGTGAAGCACCACACACATCTAGTCAATAGGTAATTTTCGCTTCCGATTTTCTTGCTTCTCAATCTTTGGTGTCCTCTTCCATTCCTGCAGTGCCCATTACTACAAGTATTAGCTTTGCTTCATCTACCACTACCATAATGTTTCCGGGAGGTTTCTCCCAACTCGCCCAAAATAGGCCGTCTATCTTAACACCTTTGCAAACCCTAACACTAGCCGTCGCTGCTCAATCTCTCCTCGCCTCTCTTTCTGAGAGATCAACCACCATAGGCACCCCTATTTCCTTTGCTATCTCGAGTCCAACCCAATATGCCCAACAAACAGACTTGATTATGACCACCTCATTACCGCAACTGATGAGCCCTTCCACTAGTTCACAAACTGAACTATGGAAAGTTCCCTTTTCTCCCCAAAAACTGTCAATCTCCCACCAAATAAAACGCGAGGGCCCATTACACGGGTATTTCCTTTTTCCCTGCCTCTCGGTACACCTATCGCTTGTGGGTTGGTTCGGTTGCCAGCCAAATTCATATCCTAGGGACAAGCTACGAAGCAGATGCAAGCCCTCAAGATCCAAAATTAAAAGGGAAAGGATGATAAAAAGGATGCAAAGCCTAAAGTGTATACAGTTTACAATGAAGAAGAGTAAACACTGAACTTCGCCTTTATGTACTCGAATGTTACCAAACCATAGGGTGAGATGCTACTAGGAAATTACAACATGTATGCCATAGGGCTTTATCTAACTACAACCTGACTGCAGGATAAGGTGGAACTCATGGAGGAAACACAACGGGTGGTGATGACTGAATTTTTGAAATATGGTCGTTAATTGAAGAAAAAGGAGGAGCAACTAAAGCTTATGAAGGAAAGAGTTAGTTTCCTAGAAGCAAAGGAGAGATCACTAGAAGCTGAAGTTGCATGCTTGTTTGAGAAGGTGCAAGTGAAGGAGTCAAAGTGGAGCAAGCTCCAAGAGAAACTCGATAAGTCCTAGTCCATTGACCCCATGTTGCTGACTGAGCTACGGGCAAGGAGACAAAAATATCATAGTCAATTGACCTCGTTGGAGAAAAATTTGCAACAAAAGGATAAAGAGTTGGCAGCTCAATGTGCTCTGGATGAGTAGGAATTAGAAAAGAATCATAAGGACTTTGAAGGCTAAAAGGCCTAGCTAGAGAGGGAGCTTTAGGAGACAAATTCCCCTCTTAACACATAGTTGGTGAACCACTCCCGAGGCAAGGAGAACTAGTATAAATAAATAAGTAGTTTTAGAGAGCAACTGGCATCCACGAAAAAGAGAAGTGTAGAATTAACAGAGGTTATTAAATCAAGGGATGTAGAGATCACTTCTCTAAAGAGCTCTCTCCAAGCCTCCATTGCACAACCAAACCTCATCCCATTGGATCGTCAGCTATATATTTCTTATTGGAAAAAGGTCAAAACTTTCTACCTAACACTGTAGCTGATGCTCCAGTTCATCTTGAAGGCAACTAGATTGAGCCAAGAGGTTCACAGGATGATCGAGCAATTCCCACGGTTCATCTCAGAGAAGGTGCCTGAGGAAAAGAATTTGTTGACCGAGCTATATTCAGTTTCTAATGAAGACCTAGCCAAGGTAGGGATTGAAGATCGGGATGTTGTTTCTCAAACGAAAAAACAAGTTCATCCATTGCCACTCAGCCTTGCAGTGGACTAAAGCAACCGCAACTACCTTGAACCAAACAATAGATGACATGTGGGAAAATTTCTCCTGGCTAAGCGAGATGGGTTTTCCATCTCCATTTTTTGAAGATGGGTTGATAACCACAATCAAACAGATTGTAGAAAGAATTGAAGAGAAGGAGCAAGACCCAAATGTTTTCTAGAGTTTTGGCCATCCTCCTACTGTAGCAGATATTAAAGGGGTCATTCATCCTCTTGTGCAACTACTATTCCATTGTGAAGTAGGGGCCGGTTTACCTAAGATGCTGCCTCATAAGGAAACAATTGACCTGGGTGAAGCGCAAAATAATTTGTGCAATATAGTGAGACCATATGAGGATGATTGTCCGCCCTTGCAGGTAGCCCTTTCCAAGTTCTAATTCCATCGCCAATGGATGGCACTCTAGTCTGTGAACCAAAGAAAATTTTGGATTCCATGTTCCTCGAGGTGAAATGCCCCTTATAGTCACCAAAAGCTATGAATTCAAGATTCACCATGCTCCCTTCGGGTTTGATTTTTGGCTAAGTACCAATCCATGCCTTCAACATTTTCATCGACTTCCTTTTTGGTTTTCATTGCGGCTCTAGCCATGCATCTGCTCATCGCACTCCAAATGAATTTCCTCTATGCTCCCTCATTGACCCCCAAAATGCTCCCATGCGTTGTCATCGTGGGTTATTTTGATCGTTTCCTTTCGTTCCCTCATCGACCCCCATTTGTGTGCCACGTAGCTCCCATTCGCATAAGGATTTGGTAGGCCCCACACATAGTGTCTATAGTAAACATTTTGCTATGTGTCCTCTCTGCGCAAGCTTTCAGCGAAGGAAGGAAAAAATTAACCGTGAGTAGTGAAATGCTGCCACACGTCTCTTTGGCGCACACTTCTTCAATGTAGGGGATGATGCAAACTATGAGCTGCAAGATGTTGCCATGTTTTCTAACCGTCTATCGAATGATGGCGACACTTGTCTGCACAAGACTCTGCTAGACCATTGCCATCATTCGCAGGGGATGCACCTTAATGGGGGAAGACCAAATGTTGTGTCTCGAATCTTTTCTGTTACAACAGCTGAGAGAAATCATTGCCTCAACATCATTGTTTAGATTCCAAATCCTTTTGGGTTGTTGCTTTCCAAGTGATGGAAGGCTTGCTATAAATACTGCTCTTTGCTTTGGAGGAAGGGTTCCAGGTTCCACAGGTCCAAGGTTCCAATGTTTTAGGTTACAAGTTGGAGATCATATGCTATTTCACCAATTTTTAGAATTGCAGGATTGCTGGAGAGACCAGGCCTCTGTATTGTTTATATTATTGCAAGACTCATTGACTGTGCCATGTTTTTACTTCTCTGTTTCTTATGCTATTGATAAAATTTATGCTATGCCATTTTTTTAAAATGGTTTATTTGTCGTACTTCTATAATTTGAATGCAAGTTTGCTCGTTCAGATCATGTCTTTTGACTCTTCTTTTCAATAAATGGGCGTGATCATTATTTTATGTCATTGAATGAATTGTTCATGCTACAATCTTTAATCTATGTTATTATAGGACATGGTAAGTTGCTAAGTAGGCCTTTAGATCATATCCAAAAGATAGGTTTATCGTGCCTTTTATCTAAATTCTGGCGTATCGCCTTAGTTAGATTCTTTATTTTATATATGCTTCCTTTTCCCATTCCAAAACCCCATTCACAGAAGAAGCCAATTTCTTTAAAAATTTGGAGGTCACTCAATTTATCGCAATAGGTCCCCATAAATTGAGTTTCCCACAAAGGGCTATTACCTTGCCAATTTTTGGCATCAACAGTACCCATGTACAAATTATCCCTCACAAATGGAGTAAAGGAGAAAAAAAACAAGGGAAAAAACCCCTATCCAAAAGAGAGAATGCATAAAAAAACCATGTACAAGTTATGAAAAAAGTAATGAATGGAGGACTCATGAAACCCCAATGACTACATCCATCACAAATATACAATCAATAGCCCTCCCATTAGAGGGAAAAATAGAGACAATGTTTCCCTCCATAATGAAGTAACTTCTATGCCAATAAAAAATGCTTGAAGACAAAATACGATCCAATACCTACAAGCAACATGCCTTCCTTTGGGAAGTAACAATTCCAATGGTGGATGTAGAAGTAACTCCATCTCCAAGTGTATAGATGAGGGAACAAGTCTCATGATGTGTGTCTTTGAAAAACTAATTGTCTCCATGGTAGAATGTTCCACAACAAAATCAAGTGTTATCCCAATCAATACAGATGACAAATCAAGACTATGTGAAAATTCATGGACATCAATCTCCAAAGACAATGATGATGGAAAAAAAGTTGTGCTATTATTTTCATCAAAGAGGAGTGATAAACCCTCAAAATTTCCCTCCAAATATGCAATACGAGACTCCACAAATAATTTAAAAATTTCTGTCAAATAGTCATCCCATAAAGAAATATCTAAAAGACTATGAGCATCCTACAAAATTGAAGTACTGGAAGCATTAGAATCCATGAAAAAACTAAAATGTGAAGAAGCAAGAGGTAGAGGAGTTGGAAGCTCAACACTAGTCTCAAGAATACCAAGATTCAAGTGACAAAACCTCTCAAAAATATGATTCACACTTGATGCATAAGTGTGAATATCATTCAATGGAACTATATAATTATTAAGAGAAAAATGGGAAAATAATACAAACAAGATGCATGATCAATCGTCCCAATAGTTATTATCTCTCTAGTCTCCAAGTCCCTAATAAATATTGAATCAAGTGTGAACTCAACTATTTTACTTGCTCCACCATGTGTAATTTGATAGGAGATTTGTTGACAAGGATGGAACACAAAGTAAATCAAAAGTTTCTTCTCCCATGTCAATAGAAACTTTCCCACACACACATAGATATGTGTTGTTACCCATCAAGTTTTTTGGTGAATTATAAGGCTCAAAAGAAGAGAACATACCCATGTATGATGCCATTAATCAAGAAGCCATCTCCCTGATTTAGGACTTGTATATTCCAAGAGTGCTTGACCTTTCATTTTCTCTATCCCACTTGCAACTCCTATTTTCCTTGGATAAGTAGACATAGATGGTGAAGAATAGGTGGAAATTTATTAAGGAAATTAGATTTTGTGCTTTTGAAGAAGGTGTATCAACTCATCAATCTTCTTTTCATAGAACTTATGCTCACTATGTTCCAACTTTTTACAATATGCACATTTTGTCCTCTCCTTCTTGGATGATTCCCCTTTGGAGGAGGAAGTGAACTTAGGGTTGCTCTATGATGGTGATTCCTTGGATTTGTTATTATTCTTGGAGTCCTTGTTCTATTTATTTCATTTGCTATTTGAAGCCTTCAGATATTGTGCAATGAGAGCATGTGATTTTGAAGACTTCAATGTGCCCATGTGTGTGCCAAATTTTCCTATTCCCTTGTGAGTGAAGGTGAAAATACATCAAGAGTAGGAATTTTGTGTGTAGTACATAAAGCATCCATAGTAGCATAAAATATAGAAACAAAAACTAAATAATCAAGACCGAGTTTAGTCAGAATAGAAAGAAGCAATTGATCATCTTCTTTCTCAACTCCACATTGTTTCAACTACAACCTAGGAGAATTAAGCTTGGTGAAGAAGTTTTAGATATTATCAAAATATGATGGATTAATACCAATGAGTTCATTCTCCAATTTAAACCACCTCTTCTTATCTTGCTTGCCAAAGAGATTCTCCAATGTAGTCTAAATCTAATTTGTTGTTGTACAAGATTCAACATGGAACCTTAGATGTGGAGAAATGGATAAACATAAAGTAGCATAGGCTTCATCTTTCCTATCAAGCCATTTTCTCTTTTTTGCAGCACTTTGTGGGTTTTGGATCTATGCCAAATGTGATGCTCTATAACTGTAATTTAAACAATAAAAACTCCATTTGTGATTTCCATTCATGATAGTTATATGGAGTAAGAGGAACATGTTTTGGAAAATATATGATGAAAAAAAAGAATACAATCGATCAATGAAAATTTACCCTCACAATACAAGATTGGGTGGTGGTCCTTGAGCTGCCTGTGAGGCTTATTCCCCATGGGTTAAACAAAATAGGGGGTTCTAGCCTCTTTGTGACATGAATATTTAATAAATAGTACATTTTTAAAAACAAATTTTAATTAATAAAAAATGAAAATCATACCAATTATGCCAACATTCCATAGACCTACATAGGGGGTGACATAGAGGGTGAATATGCCAACAAAATATTCCTTCCATGATTTGATAGTGCTACAAAATGGGTATGACCATGTATGGATGGTACATATCCATATGCTATATGAACTAAGCACCTACTAAATATGCTAAACCCTCCAAAAATGGCCAATTTTTTCCCCCAAATATCAAGTATTTGATATGAAAATATGGGTTTTTGGGCCTTCTAGACTCAATGGTGAGTTTTGTTTTGACCCAAAGTGCATCCAACAAAAACTCATACTTGATTATCTCCCAAATTTGAGTCATAATAATTTATTTATATAATTTTATACATCAGTTGTAGTACAACAATTTGATTGTAGTAATCACACAATTATTTTAATGTAAGGTACTCTTGGATGAAATCACTTTATTAATTCCATCTTTATAGAATTCTAGTGATCCAAATCTATGTATACAAGAGTAATTAGACCTAAAGAAATCCCACCTACTGACCTATATGACATCATTAAACACCATAGGTTTCAACTCGATGCTCTAGTCAGTCGTTGATCCAAGATGATATCACATGTGCCACAAAAAAATCATCACATGATATATTCACAATATTATTTATATTTTATGCATAAAATTCATAGAGTATGCAAGCATAAGGGATAAAATTCTCCACGCAAGATTCAAGGATATCTATACCTAATCTCATAATAAGGAGGAGAGAGAGAGAGAGAGAATACTTGAAATCTTGTTGCATATATTTTGGTTCCCTCATGTGACATTTAGATTTTTATATTCTTTTCACACATGTGATCACTAGGAAATATGTAACACACATTTATCATTGTACGTTATTAAATTATTTAATTAACCCAATCATTCTATTCCATTCACCTTTGCAACCACTTGAAGTAATTGACTCCTTTTATTGGTATGAGCAATAGGATGAACATGAATAAGGTATATTTTTGCATGCTTTTCATTTATATCCTATATTATTATCATCCTCACTCTATTTATGTGGGAAACAATTAGATTTATTGAATCCTTTGACATGCAAGCCCAATAGGATGGGTAGGAATGATGCACTTCATACACTATCACCTTATTTCTATTCACCCACATGAGGATCAAAGATACTCCTTTCACTCAGGTGACCACTAGGACAAATATTAATGAAAAACTTATCACAACATGCCATATTTCTTTTATTCACCTATGTGACACTTGGATCCTTTCACACATATGATCACTAGGGAAAGCATGGATGAAACATTTGGAGCTACATCACCCAGTCTCCATTCACCTATTTGAAACTTAGAGTTATTGACTCCTTTCACTTTCATAACCACTATGATTACACATGAATGGAACACTTAGAGCCACATCACACTACTTCCATTACCTATATGAAACTCATAGTTATTGAATAATTTCACTTACATGAACACTAAGATGAGCATAAATGGTGCTCAAATCCATCTATCTCTCTTGATCCAATGATAAACTTGGCATGCTCACTAGACTAGGTAGTGTTTAATATAGTTAACACACACACACACACATATGTTCATTTATAGATTAGACATTCTAAAGTTCACAAATCACATACAATAAAAAATAATAAACCATATCATTCATTTATTATGAAATATCATTTATAGGTATCTAATAGAGGATTTTTTTTATTTTTAAAACCTTCCTTTCCTTCCTTGGCTATTTTGAATCTTATGCTTTCACCAAGATCCTTCCTATGGCATTGTATTCCCCTCTCTCAACACATTGCAAAATTTCTATTAGGTTGGTAACCTAGAATAATATATATTTTTTCTCTAATGGCCCCCATCTCCACTTTAGCATTTACTCACATAACATGGGATCAAGACTTCAAAAAAGTCATTCCTTGCTATTTGAGAGCCTCCACGACTAACATAAAATTAATGGAGCTCAATTTCCTTCAATACTTCAAAAAAGTCATTCCTTGCTATTGAGAGCCTCCACGACTAACATATCTAGAAAAGGAGGATAAACATTGAAGGAAATTGACTTAACTACATGCAACAATATAGACATTACATCATGTTCACAAAAAAATATTCCAAGGAAAAACTATAAGAACATTTTGGTGAAGTGGTGGTAATAATTAGCTTTACAAGTTTATCACAAGGTTTGGTTTCTTCTTTAGTGCCTAAAGAGAAACACATGAATCTACACATGAGGTTAGTCCTCTTGATACTAGTTTCATTTAACTCTATTATCTGCACACTCAAACAAACATCAAATACATCTATGTCAACATATGTAGTCAAAGAAATATAAATACTAAAATCTCATCATATACATGGCCTTGATACTTTAGACATGAAATTATATTCAATCACATCATATTCCATATATTTAGTTCAATCATAATATCAACATTATCTCCAATCCTTCCAAGATATTTCATAATAGTATTTTAATGTTTCAAAATAAGGAACACATAGTGTAGATGTTTACAAATTAAAATCCAAACGTGGGGCTTAATGAAACACAAAGATGACATCTACAAGGTTACATATAAGTGGGCATTGCAAATTGTGTAAGTGAAAATGTTCTAGGATGATGCCTTCAAATACACAACCTAGACACACAATTTAAACTTTTTGACACTATTGTTGATAGATAATGTTCAAACCCCTAGATTGTTGAGCTTGGAAAGTAGGAATTTGAACTTTGGAAATCGAGGTTTAGACCATGCATGTGAGCCAGTCCAAAGGACAAAATTATATGTGCAATTTCATCTAAAATAGAAAAATCCTAAAATGTTGAAGTTTAAAGTTAATAAACCTAATAGAAGAATTAAATTATATATTAGAATCATGGATTAAAGATATTCACTTAATGTAACATATAAAATACTTTTCTCCTCTATACAAAACAATTACATGCCTAAAAATCTTAAACATTATTATACCTAACGAATTATTTATTATAAAAATCCTTTTAACTCTATTTTAGCCAATCAAAATAAAATGTAATTATCTATCACTACTTTTATAGAATCACAAATTTAATGATCACATCTATTATGATTAATGTTTTAAAAGATCCCATCGCATGAGTTTGAGGGGTCCATTCTAACATTCATTTCTTCTTACCAGCGGTAGAGATGAAACTGCAAGTCTTAGTGCTTTCACCCATTAACATCACTTACAAACCTCGAGTACCAAATCTATTAATCTCATGAGAGGTGTGTTTTTACAAGCTACTAATAGAGAACATGAATATACACATTCACTTAATTAAAGGCTCTCATTGGAACTGATAATTACCTATAACTTTTCAATTGATTATTGTAGCCTTATGTCTAGCAAAAGTTAAGAAAGACTACTAGAAAACAAGAGATTAACTAGAACATACTGCCATAAAATTTAAACTCAAAACTGTATATAATAGTGATTGTAAAGTCATTTTCTCCATTGGCCTAGGAAGATTCAAGAGACATCTTTTGCACAGAGATAAATTTTTTAATTTATATTACAACCAAATTACTTACCTGACTATCTCACAAATATTCTGTGCTCTGCCTTTCGGCCTTCAACATCATTGTCTGTCGCTTCTATACAACGTAAAGTACCCAGCCAACTTTGTCAACAAAGAAATAAAACCAAATAAAATACGAAGGCAAAGTGGAAAAATTCCAAAACCTCACCATTCTCTTTGTTGGAAAGGAAAAAAACAACCAATACCTACGTACATACAGGATATATTACCGCCAGTACAACTTCATAATCTGTATTTATCTCACATTGAATGCATTCCGTTGACACCCATATCTGCGGATTGCACAACTGCTGTCTGTTCTGTTGATACAGAATCCAATAAAAGAAAACAGGCATCAATGGAGTCGCCTGTAAAAACACCAAACATATCGGAAATGATGTCTCGCTTTGCTAGGAGCTGCAAGTTACGCTCTATGGAGTTTCTGGCCGAGCTCAACGATTTCCCTGACGGTTACCCAAATGCCCAAAACCTCCAATATCAGGAAATCCCTACTGAAAATGGTTCTGAAAATCAAAGAATTGCTGAAAATGGCCCTGTTCTGTTACTTGACGGAGATTCGAACACTGTTCGCTCAGCAGATGATAAGTCCCTGGAGGTTATGATTTCGAATCTATTTGCCAACATTTCTGCCTTTAAGGCTGCATATGTGCAGCTACAGACTGCACATACGCCATTTGATGTTAACAACATACAGACTGCAGACAGGGCAGTTATTGCACAGCTTCAGAAGCTCTCAGACCTTAAAAAATGCTATAGAAATGGGTTTAAGACCCTCCTGCCTGATACCCAACTGGAGGCACAGGTGCATGAGAGGCAGTGCATGCTCAGAACCTATGAAATGATGTTAAACAGGCTTGAATCTGATATTCAGAGCAAGGATACTGAGGTGGATTTGATCAAGGAAGAGATTAGAAAAGTGAATGCGCTAAATATCAAACTAGAGAAGAAGTTGCAGGAGGAATCTGATCTGTGTTTGAGCATTGAACTTTTTGTTAGGACGGTTCAGGAGGCATCCAGAGAGTGCAATGGATTTAGCAAGCTCTTGATCGGCTTGATGAAGGATGCAAAGTGGGATTTAGATTCTGCTGCCCATTCCATACAGCCTGATATCAGGTATGCTAAAAGAGTACACAAGAAATTTGCTTTTGAATCATATGTTTGCAATAATATGTTTGGAGGGTTTGAGAATGAGGATTTTTATATTCTTGGGGGTTTGTCTTCCGTCCTGGATCCTGAAAAATACAGGCTTGAGTGCTTTTCAGAGTTCCAGGACTTGAGGGGCGAGAACCCTTTGAAATTTCTTGAGTCCTATTCGCCCAAAGGGGATTGCATGTTTGCGAAATTCTGCCATAAGAAGTACCTGCAGACAGTGCATCCTAAGATGGAGAAGTCCTTTTTTGGGGATTTTGGGCAGAGGGATTGTGTTGAAAATGGTGGGCACCCTGACTCTGCTTTCTATCAGGCCTTCCTGAAGCTTGCCAAGTCGGTGTGGCTCGTGCACAGGCTGGCATTTTCGTTTGATCCGACTGTTAACATATTTCAGGTCAGGAGGGGGACCGATTTTTCAGCCGTGTACATGGAAAGTGTTGTGCAGGGGGTGGCGTTTGGGATTGACAGTGTAGATGGCAGAAGGCCTAAAGTGGGGTTCACAGTGATGCCTGGTTTCAGGGTTGGGAAGACAGTGATCCAGTGCCAAGTTTATCTCGCAGACACAGAATGTATAGATTAATTTGTAGGAATATCTTTAGAAAGACCAGCATCTTTATTTTCTGATAAGGAACTGATGCTGCAAATTATGGTCGTGATGGTGCACATGGTAACATGGTAGGTTCTACTTCGATTTCAGGTTTCACAATTCAGAGGACTCTGATTCACATACCAAGTTTATCTCACAGGCACAGAATGCAAGATTAGTTGGTAGGAATGTGTTCGGCAAGAACCAACATCCTTGTTTTATCATGTAAATTCTGCTCAAAGCTCTGGTCATGATGGTGTGGATGGTGGCATCGGTAGGCTTAAAGTGGATCTTACAGTCACACCAGGTTTTAGGATTGGGAAGATGATTATTCAATCCAAAGTTCATCTCACAGTCCTGGACTGTATAGATTAGTTAGTAGGAGTTTGTCTGGAAAATTCGACATTTTTTTTCTAATGACAAAGTGATGCTGAAAGATATGGTCGTATAGTTGTTCAATTCATTAGTTCTGTACAGAATCAACAAGTATGAGTGGTTCAGTCCATCATTTTGGGTGTCCATGAAGAGAGAGGTTGATTTGGAATCCAATTCAACGTACTAAAAGAAGTTATGTCACTATAATTTGTTGTTTTTGGAAGGTAATGTGTGGTACGGGTGACAAAAGGGATGCATAAAGAAGCTATTTGGGTGTGCTTTGCTGTTCTAGGGGGTTTCCAGTCTGTCTCTTTGGATGGTTTAAACAGGAATTGATGCGGAAAAACTATGGGCATTTAGTTTTTCAGTTCATTGTTCTTGTCCGTTATCATCAAGTATGGATCTTGGATTTACTATGAAATTCGAGACTGGTTTGGAACCTAATTCATCATTTCAAATGAATGCATTAAGAAGGCATTTTGGTACAGAGTCATTTTGGAGGGTTTTGTGTAATTCAGCATAACAAAAAGAATGCACAAAGGCAGAAGTTGGGCGTGCTTTTTCATTTGGAAGGTTAGGGGTGATTCATAATAACAAATAGTGTGCATAAAGAAGCTATTTGGGTGTGCTTTGTTTTGTTGAGGGTTCTTAGTCCATCTCTTCAGATATTATGCTTCGGCTGAAAAAAAGCACAAAGATGGTATTTGGTTGTGCTTTGTCATTTTGGAAAATAGATGTAATTCAATACAGCAAAAAGAATACATAAAAAAGCCATTTGGGCTTGCTATGCCATCTTGGAGAGTTGGCGTGTTGTAACATACCAAATAAATTGCATTAAGAAGCCATTTGTGGGTTCTTCAAGAATTAGGCTACATCGTTTCTATAGATAGCTCTAATGACAGGCCAATTATCTGCAAAGAAAGCGAGGCAGGTAATGGTGACAATGTTTAGTACACATTATACAACAAAATGAGTTTGTTTTCTTGTGTTCAGATTTGGCATTTAGGCAACTTATTCCTGTAGAAAGCCTGAGTGTCAGATCTATAATCTGTAATGAAAGCCAAGCAGGGAATGGTGCCCATGTCAATTGCACATTATACAACAGCGTGAATTTGTTTTCTTCTTGATTGGATTCCAGCATTTATTGTGTTAGTTCAGGCGTTTTTAACTTCTCAAGGCCCTGGGTAGAAGTTGAAGCCAAATTGAGTCAAGTTTGACAGTTTAGTTTCAGTCTAATTAGTGTAAGACTTATTTGTAAATGCGGAAAATTATGGGCAATTTTTCCCTTGAAATATTTTGAAGACAACACTTACAGTCTGTAAAACTCTGCAGTTATCAAATGTAGTTTACCCTTTTGACATTCAAAAATCAGCATTCATTCTATTCATACAGATAAATATGTGATATTATTTGTAATGTGTATTGGAGTTGCCCTGTTTTGTGTCTGTTGGGACAGGTCATCTAAATGAAATATCTTTGGGGTGATTCTGCCGAGCTAATAATATCCTGCCCAGAGGTAACAACTTATGCTTATGGAGATCCTACTATAGTAAAGTCATCAAACTGTCTTTTCATCACGTACAGACATTGTTTGAAATGTGTATTTGGCAGTGCAGAATGAACGAGGTTCTTTCTTTCTAATCCATCTTCTGATGACACATTAACTAGTAGAGACACCTTTGACTTGGATGAAAATGAATGTATCCGAGAAGTTGCATGACCAAAAGAAAACACTGGCATCAATTTGCTGTTTCAAATACTTGTTTCATTTCATTAACGTATATGCTGTTGTTTGTTGTCTTAGTTCCAATCTAGCTGGGTAATATTTTGATGAGTTCAAGGATGCTTTCAAAGGATAGACCAAGTGTTTTGAATTTTTTATTGTTATGAGAGAGCTAAGAAGATTGTACTTGTGACTACTTATAGACAAAGAGCTTTGGTTTTAAAGTACTAAGTTGCGTACTTGAACCAAACATAGAATTGTGAATAATCTGTATTTTGCTCTGCTACTGAATACATGTTTACACAGTTTGGCAATTCTGCCCATGCAACAGCACCAAAATTGCATGGTTTATATGTGACTGTCAGACCTGTATCTGTTTCCAAGGAATTTCTTTAGTTTAGTTTGAAAGCAGATCCATTTCCTTCTTTATAGGAATCCGTATCATTAACAATGTGAATTTACAAGAAACGAAAGTTTCCTTATTTGTTTTGTAAATTTTGATTGAGGTAATGGATCGACTTTTATGTGATGGGGACAGGAGTTTGTTCGGACCACTTTCTTAATGATTGGTAAACATCAGTCAGAATCCAGATAGAATGTATCCTGTATCACACCCCGAACTCAGCAAACCTGGGTCATGCTATTACAAGTATCTGCTGTTGCATTGTAATCCAATCTTTGGTATGTATTTGCATTTCTTACAATATGTTTGCACGTAGGTTTGAGATTTTAGTGCGAACATAATAATGTTGGACATATTTGAGCATTCATATAAAATGTTGGCCTCCCTGTTTACATTAAGAATTAAGACAGTTTTTTTGGATCTTTGATTCAGTTTCACTTTTTGATTAGGCAGCCCACAGGTGCATTTCAGGAAGTAGTATTCACTGGTATACCCTATGAAGTAATATTTGTGCTATGAATTCTTTGTATTCATTGGCATTCTCATTTAATTTTGAGGTTCAATTTTGTTGCAGTACTACATAAATTAGGTCATAATAAACTATATTAGATATTTTAGTGATGGTAAGGTCTTGTGTTAATATAATCATGGCTCCTTAAGATTAACTAAACCTTAGTTGATAAAAATGGATCAATTAGTACCTTTCCCGTTTCCTAGTAAAAATGACAGCTACAAATGGAGGGCCTCTCTTGAAAGATTAGAAAGATAAGAAGAATCAGACTTATTAGATGAAAGACAATCAAGATGATTAGTGAAATAGAATACAATCTTGTAGGCCAATGGAATCAATCTTTCACCAAAAAAATAAAAATAACAAGAACAAACCATCAAAAGACCAAGGCATGACAAGAAACATATGCAACTTGCAAAGTTCCATGTGTGAATGATAGATTCCACGAATCCATTAGCTTGCATGATTGTATTCTATTTCACAAATCAACTTGATTGTCTTTCATATAATAAGTCCGCTTCTATCATTCCAATGGAGAGGCCCTCCATTTGCATCTGTTATTATTACTAGTAAACAGAAAAGGTACAAATTGATCTTTTTTATCAACTAAGATTTAGTTAATCTTAAGGAGCCATGATTAAAATTAACACAAGATCTTTGTAATCAACAAAATATCTAATTTAGTTCAGATAAGACCTAATTTCTGTAGTACTGCAACAAAATTGAACTTCAAAATTAAACGAGAATACGAGTGCATACAAAGAATTCATAGTGCAAATGTTATTTCATAGGGAATAGCAGTGACTATTACTTCCTGATATGCACCTGTGGGGCACCTAATAAAAAAATTGCTTCTTATGATTTATGCAATGTTAGTGATTTAGAGGAAGAACAATTTGTAGTTCTTGTTGCAATATAAATGTTCGGTTAAAAGCAAGCTCTTTAATTATAAAGGTTACATGGATCGACATCTAACTTACAAAAGGAAAATGCTGGCTAAAGTGTGCTAAAAGAAACACTAGCTTTACCAGACGCAAAAAGAAAGAGGGTGTGTGAAACAGTGCAAGTTCACAACAAACTTATGTAGACTTGTACTTAAATATTTGAAGATGAAAACATATCAACCATTTTCAAATGTAATTAAATGGACTCTGCATAAACATACACTAAAAACAAGAATTTTTGGCCCTCTCCCCTTTGCATAATTTGGTAATTCATCCATTTTTCTTCTATTTTCTTCACCTTTCCATCCTCTATTTTGTTTGCACCCTGCCAATAATGCCAATAAAATATTTGTGTTATCATTTGTTGGGACTATATCCTAGTTGCAATCTTAAGTTTTTAGTGTCTATGGCCTTGGTTAAAACTTTAATAAAACCTTGTATGTGGTCTAAAGATTCATTGCCTTACATTCTTTTCATGTTTTAATGTTGACTGACAATTACTCATGGTTGGCAACTTAAGTGATACTTTTGTATTGCTAATTCTTTGGGAACCAAATTTGTGTTGAGTCTTCTTGTTGTGTTAAGTCCATTTTGTTGGTTGCATTCCACTTGTCACATTACACAAAACATGCATTAAAGCTTTAAGATCTTTGCTTAGCTTGCTCTAAGTTGTTTTAGGCTTTTCACCCATGCTTTTTGTCATAATCCCAAGTTGATTGGTTGATGACAGTTAATGCATTTTGACTATATGCTAAAAGAAACTGAAAATTGGCTTTGCATTGGATCTCTTTCAACACATCCCATTGCCACCTAACTTGCCACTATGCGCAATATATTAGAGTTTCTAAAGAACTCAATAAAACCAAGATCACTTGCAAAACCTGTGATTAGCATTCTACAAGGAGAAAATAAGACATGCAAGAGCAATTTGCATAATAATAATGCAACTAATATATTGGGAATGATGAATTACATGAGATAACTTGCTTTTATAGAGCAAGGTCAAAAACCCCAAAAGGAAAACTTAATTAGGACCTATGTAAACTTAATAAAGTAATTAAATATTTAATTACACCAAAAACCCTAAAAGGAAAACCTAATTAGGACCTAAGTAAACTTAATAAAGTGTAATTACACCAACACCCCCCGTTAAGTGCAACTTAGGGAGAATAAAAAACATGCAAATAATGCAAGGATAGATGCATGGATGTGATTTCGCTTCAAGGCTTGATGAGGTACCCATGTACAAATATATGGCCTCCCCATAGGAGATAAATGATGAAAGAATTTGGAAGCTATGTGTATATCGATGTCGATGCCAAACTATGACTAAAACTAATCCATAGGAGCAACTACCATGAAGATTCAAAAACATTAGCCATAATGAATGGCCCTCAAACTGAGATGTGACCTGATGTGAATCATATGCAAGATTCAAGATCATTAACCATAGGCTCTCAATTTGAGACATGAATTGTGTAACCAAAATGTGTCGTCATGAGCAAGATGTGGCCAAGAGAAACATTAGAATCCAGATACAACTCATGTGAGTTGTCACAAAGATGGAGATGGGATCATAGTACGTGCCATGTGACTATACTCTAATCCAATTATTATGATATCATGTTGTGTAAAAAAAACTAGAATCCTATGCATTCAAACCCCCCATAATGGAACTTTATTGAAGTTCATTTATTACAATACCCCAAAATTTCCCTTGATTTTGGAACTTTATCATGCAATGTTTGATTAACACTAACAATTTTTAAAAGAACCTCAAAAATCAAAACGGAAAAAAAACAAAGCATGTTAAAGGAGAACATGCAACACATGCATAAATCAATGAGAAAATGCAAAAATAAAGCACACAAAAAGGAAAGATTGCATGTATAGATTAATGTTCACATCTTCTTCCATGAAGTTGGTTTGATCTTTGCCAATCAACAAGTTGATGGTAAATATTTTGGAAAAATATGCCTTAGATGTGTGTAGAGGACATAATTAACTTTCTGCTTGAATAAAGAAAATTCGATATTCTAGTCAAAATTTATGGCCTCCTAAGTGCAAACAACTTGATTTGATTTTAGAGGCTTGCAAAATTAATTAGGAGCAAAATCTAGAAAAATGGCCTGTAGATCTAGAATGGGCTCCAAACTAGCTTTTCGACGATAGACAATTTTCAAAAATTGGAGATCGTAGGCCCAAGTTACACTCGATTTTGCAAAAATTGCCCAATTTAGCCTTTAGGGGCATTGTGGGCTAAAAAAACAACCCTTGGTCACATGCGTGACCAGAGTGTTGTTAACACAAGGGCAAACAACTGAGAGGGGGGGTGAATCAATTGTCACTGAATTTCAAACTTATTCAACTTATTAACCTTATTCTCACATCTGATCATTAATTATGAAAGCATAAATGAACAACACATTAGAAGCACACATAACACCAAGATTTTTACGTGGAAACCTTGTTAGGGGAAAAACCACGGTGGAGGTCAGTCCACAAGATTATACCCTGTTAAAAGTATAAATATGAATGGGGAATGCACATGCATTCAGACACATTACCTAAAGCTCATTGCTCAATTACAAAGGAAGACTGTCTTACATAAAGGTTCTAATTAAATCCATCAGACTTTGAACTGAGAAAATAGCATCTGCTAATGCCTGGTTATAGTTCCGGTTAAGCACATGAACACTTCTTCACTCTTCTTCACTCTCTTCCCTGCCTTCTAATGATTTGAACAATATTCGTACACATGACTCACACACTTGCACACTTGCACACTTGCACACTCTTTCACATTCTCATACATTTCCAAATGATAAAACAATCGCTTATATATATCCGTAACAAGAAATTACATTGCTATAAGTTGGCTCTAAAGAAATAATAAAATGAATACAAACAATTGGATCATATCAAATAAAGATTAATCATGCAAATCATCCAAGGTCATCCACAACATAGTGAAGACCGAAAATAACATCCTCAAACACGAACCACTTCAATTAATTACTCCTCGAAGATCCACAACATGCTTCAACATGTTGTCAACCAAGAACATGAAAAGCATGAACACAAGAGAAAATCTTGGATCGTGAGCACAACGATCAATGCAGATGTGCAACACAGATAGAGCACAAACTAGAAACATCCACAAGCATCATGAAACACCAGAGAAGCATCCACAACAACTAAACTTATTGAAATCACATGATCTTCATTCAAGAACACAAACTGAAGTAACAAAAAAATTGTCAGAATACAGATCTCCATAACTTGATCAAATATTCACGTTGATCTCTGAAACTTGATGTGGATAAACTAGATATACTCAACAAGAAGCCCTTTATTCCACAACCTCTGAACAACAACGTACTGATCACATCGATAGAAATAACTTCACTTCACCATTGACAACCTATAGCACTTCTTATTACAATTTTCTCAATATCCTCGACATATACAACTTCTAATGCAACAATGCTAATAGTGTTGACATCAATGACAACCGCATATCAGTGACACAACCACAACATCCAACAATCTCCCCCTTTGGCATTGATGGCAATACATGATGTGAAAAACACCATCAACACAACTACACTTACTCCCCCTTAGGTTCTTACTCTTTTTTCCTCAACTCTTCTCCCCACAAAGATTTTTCACATTACTCTTCTCCCCTTTTGACATCAATGAAAAAGATCTCTTCTATGAAAGCTTTGAACCACATAACTGAGCACCCGAACATCTGAAAATCTAACTACTCCCCCTAAGTAGCAACAACCACAACATCAATCCAGATCAAAATATGATCATGAAATGCATGGATTGATGCAAATCAATGCATCCTTAGTTTTGATTAGGAGGGGTAATTACCCCTAACTTCCCTCTGAGCTTCTTTCCTCAACTCTTCTCCCCACAAAGATTTTTCACATTACTCTTCTCCCCCTTTGACATCAATGACAAAGATCTCTTCTATGAAAGCTCTGAACCACATATCTGAGCACCTGAACATCTGAACATCTAACTACTCCCCCTGAGTAGCAACAACCACAACATCAATCCATATCAAAATATGATCATGAAATGCATGGATTGATGCAAATCAATGCATCCTTAGTTTTGATTAGGAGGGGTAATCACCCCTAACTTCCCTCTGAGATAATCAAAAGTATCCTTAGGCAACGACTTGGTAAATATGTCTACAATCTACTCCTTAGTAGGCCCATACTCCAATCTGACTTCCTTTTCACTTACTTTCTCTCTCAAAAAGTGAAACTTGATAGATATATGCTTGGTCTTGGAATGCAATACTGAATTCTTAGAAATGTTAATAACACTTGAGTTATCATAGAATATAACAATAGGCTCATCATACGCAACTCTGATATCCTTCAACATCTGCTTCATCCATAGTACTTGAGTACAATTATTAGCAGCAACAATCTACTCCGCCTCTGCAGTAGATAAAGAAATAACATTATGCTTTTTGCTTCACCATGAAATCGACTTCTTTCCCAAGAAAAATGCTCCACCACTAGTACTTTTCTTGTCATTCACATCTCCTGCCCAATCAACATCAGTAAAGGAACTCAAAGCAAGATCATCATCTTTAAGATACCATAAACCAAAATCAACTGTCCCCTTCAAGTATCTGAAAATCCTTTTCATAGCAGTCACATGAGATTCTTTAGGATCAGCTTGAAATCTTGCAACAATACATACAACATTCAGGATATCAGGCCTAGTTTGAGTCAAATACAACAATCCACCAATCATTTATCTGTATCTAGTTTGATTTGGCTTTAGAGAATCATCATCAATTGTCAACTTGCATCTGGTCACCATGGGTGTACTAACTGGAATTGAATCTTCTATACCAAATTTCTTCAGCAATTCTTTCACATACTTGGATTGAGATATAAAGATCCCTTTATCTAACTGAGTAATTTGCAATCTCAAGAAGAATTTCATCTCTCCAATCATTGAAATCTCAAACTCATTTTGCATCTCATCAGCAAACTTCATGCACAAGCTATCATCTCCTCTAAGTATGATATCATCAACAAAAACTTCCACAATCAAATATTTATCATCATTCTTGAAATATGGATTACTATCATCAGTACCTTTGTTAAATCCAAGCTTCACCAACTACTTATCCAATCTAGCATACCATGCTCTAGGGGCTTGTTTGAGTCCATACAATGCTTTCTTCAATCGACAAACCATATCTCCCTGATCAGTCAACTGGAATCCATTCGGTTGTTCAACATACACTTCTTTTTCCAACTCACCATTTAGAAAAACTGACTTCACATCCATCTAATAAACTTTGTAGTCTTTGTAAGCAACATAGGCAAGAAACAATTTCACAACTTCAATTCGAGCAATAGGGGCAAAGGTTCCTTCAAAATCAATACCTTCCATTTGTGAATATCCCTTACATACCAGTCTTGCTTTGTTTCTAACCACTTCACCTTGTTCATTCAGTTTGTTTCTAAAGACCCATTTGGTTCCAATTACATTCTTATCCTTAGGTCTGGGAATAAGAATCCATGTATCATTCTTTTCAATTTGTTGTCGTACCTCTTTCATTGCTTCAACCCAATGTTCATCTTTACATGCTTCATTCACATTGTTAGGCTCAGTCTTTGAAATCAAACAATATTCTTCTACAATCTTTCTCCTAGTCTAGACTAGACACCTTTGTTCTTATAACCTATGATCTGATTCTGTGAATGATTCAACCTTACATACCTCAGAGTCTTCTTAGAATGTTCGTCAACTTTAGACTCTTCTGATCTCTCTTTTGTTCTTCCACCAATTTCTCCATCTTCTTGTTTCACTAGAATGATTTGGACTTGACTTGAAGTTTGACCTTTGTTTGTACTAACATTCTAATCCTCAGAATCATATCTACAGGTTCTGGATGGTGCAACTATGTCTTCATCAACCTTAACATTTGCACTTTCAACCATTTTCTTCAATCTCTTATTATAACATTGGTAGACCTTACTTTTAGTAGCATAACCCATAAATATTCCTTCATCACTCCTAGCATCAAACTTTCTTATATCTTCATCTCTTTTGATATAACACTTGCTTCCAAAGATCTTGAAATATCTAACAGTAGGATTTTGACCAGTCCATAGCTCAAAAGGAGTCTTATCAGTATCACCTTTGATTTGTACAAGGTTAAGTGTGTACATAGCAGTACTCACAACTTCTCTCCAGTAGATATGAGGTACATTTCCTTCCAACATCATGGTTCTAGCAACATCTAGAACTGTTTTGTTCTTCCTTTCCACAACTCCATTTTGTTGAGGGGTCCGCGGTGCAGATAACTGTCTCTTTATTCCATGCTCTTCACAAAAAGAATTAAACTCATTGGAAGTGAATTCACCACCTCTATCTGACCTCAGAAATTTAATCTTCATACCTATCTTTGTCTCAACCATTGCCTTAAAGATCTTAAACTTTTCCAGAGCTTCAAATTTCTCCCTTAAGAAAGTAGCCCACATCATCCTTGAATAGTCATCAATAAGCAATATGAAATACCTGTATCTTTGTAAACTTCTAGTTCTAGCAGGACCACACAAATCAGTATGCACAAGATGTAACAATCCATTTGAATTTTGCTGTTTACTTCAAAATAAAATTCTTGTTTGCTTTCCTAACTGACATTCTTTGCATATGCCATTAGTAGGTTTCATTAGCTTAGGAAGATCTCTCATAGCCTTAGTGGAACTTATCTTGACAATATTATCAAAGTTAACATGACACATTCTCCTATGCCACAACCAACTTTCATGAATTTGAGCAATCAAACAACTTCTACTAGCAGCATTCAGGTGGAAAATATTGCCTTTTGTTTTTGTACTTGATGCAATCACATTTTTAGAATTTCCCAATATTTTGCACTTACCATCCATGAGCTGAAGATTGTATCCCTTATCAACCATCTGTCCAACACTTAAAAGATTATGCTTCAAACCTTGAACATACAAGACATCATCAGTATTATGCTTACCATCAAGAGAAATGCATCCTCTTCCATGGATCACACCAACTTTGTCATCAACAAATCTCACAACACCACCATCATACTTTTCCAAACTCACAAACTTACTTTGATCTCTTGTCATATGATGAGAACAACCACTGTCAATTACCCATTCATATTTCTCTTCAACTTGAGTAGCTAGGGCTTTCTCCACATTTGTACAACTAGCAGATTCAGTAGACACATGATTATTTTCCTTGATAGCAATAAACACAAATTCATCTTCACTTGCATTTCCTTTGTCAAATTCATCATCTGTCACACCTTCATTAGCAACATAGTAACACTTCTTTTGGAATTTAGGCTTGTTAAATCTTGGCTTAGAAACTCTCTCAGGACACCTTGATGCAAAATGACCTATCTTATTGCAAGAGAAACATTTAATAGGCAACTTACCCTTATACTTACCTTGTCCTATGGCTTCTCTTTTCACAATCAATGCTTCAAGTTCTTCAAGTTCTCTTTCTTCTTCATTGAGCTGTTTCATTTCATCCTCATACTTGAATGGCTTTCTTGATGAACTTCCACCTGGATCATATCTCTGTTTATCTCTTCTAGAAGTAGTGGCCTTGAATGCAAATTCAACCTTAGGAAAGGCATCGCCAAATTCACTCAACTCAAAAGTGGTAAGCTTACCAATCAACATATCTCTGGTAACATTTGTCACAGTTCAGATCTCTTCAATAGCACTAGCCTTGAATTTGTAAGAATCAGGCAAGGATCTAAGCACTTTAGCAACAATTTCTGATTTGTCTATCTGTCCACCAACACATTTGATACCACACACAAGTTCATTCACTCTTTGCATGAAAGTAGTAACATTTTCATCATCACCCATTTTCAACTTTTCATATTTCCCTTTCAAACTTTGTAGCTTAGCAATCTTCACATTAGCATCACCTTCATACAAGGTCTCCAAATTTTTCCATATCTCATAAGCAGTCTTCAGATCCATCACATTTGTCATCTTAGTATCAGTCAAAGCACTCAACAATTCCTCCTTAGCCTTGATATTGTACTCAACATCCCTGATCTTAGCAGAAGTAGTAGGACCATTTTGTGGAATAACATATATATTTTTTGTAATGCTCCAGTAAGGTTCACCAATGCATCTCAGATGGCACTCCATTCGAGTCTTCCACAAAGAATAATTTATTCCATCAAATCTAGGACTATCCTTATAAGTTTCCATCCCAGATCACCTCAAGTTGTTAAACTTCTTCCAAGGAACTTGCTTTGATACCAATTTTTGGCAACACAAGGGCAGACAATTGAGAGGGGGGGTGAACCAGTTGTCACTGAATTTCAAACTTATTCAAATTATTAACCTTATTCTTAGATCTGATCATTAATTATGAAAGCATAAATGAACAACACATCAAAAGAACACATAACATCAAGATTTTTACGTGGAAACCTTGTTAGGGGAAAAATCACGCGGAGGTTAGTCCACAAGATTATACCCTGTTAAAAGTATAAAGAAATATGAATGGGGAATGCACATGAATTTAGACACATTTCCTAGAGCTCACTACTCAATTACAAAGGAAGACACATTATCTTACAGAAAGGTTCTGATTAAATCCATCAGACTTTGGACTGAGAAAATAACATCTGCTAATGCCTGGTTATAGTTCCAATTAAGCACATGAACAATTTTTCACTCTTCTTCACTCTTCACTCTCCGCTCTACCTTTGAATTATTTGAATAATATTCGCACACAGGACTCACACACTTTACACTTGCACACTCTTTCACACTCATACATTTCCAAATGATAAAACAATCGCTTATATATATCCGCAACAAGAAATTACTTCGCTATGAGTCGACTCCAAAGAAATAATAAAATGAATACAAATAGTCGGATCAGATCAAATAAAGATTAATCATGCAAATCATCCAAGGTCGGACACAACATAGTGAAGACCGAAAATAAGATCCTCAAACACAAACCACTTCAATTAATTACTCCTCGAAGATCCACAACACACTTCAACACCTTGTTGGCCAAGAACATGAAAAACATGAACACACAAGAAAAAATCTCGGATCACGAGCACAACGATCAATGCGGACGTGCAACATAGATAGAGAAAAAACTAGAAACATCCACAAGCATCATGAAACACCAAAGAAGTATCCACAAAAAATGAACTTACTGAAATCACATGATCTTCATTTATGAACACAAACTGAAGTAACAAAAAAAATGTCAGAATACAGATCTCCATAACTTGATCAAATCTTCACACAGATCTCTAAAATTTGACGTGGATAAACTATATATACTCAAAAGGAAACCCTTTAGTCCACAACCTCTGAAAAACAACATACTGATCACACTGACAGAAAGAACTTCACTTCACCACTGACAACCTATAACACTTCTTATTACAATTTTCTCAATATCCTCGACATATACAACTTCTAATGCAACAATGCTATTAGTGTTGACATCAATGAAAACCACATATCAACAACAAAACCACAACATCCAACATAGAGGGTTAGGTGGTTGGGGGCTGTCAGAGCCCCTGATCACCATTGTGACCTTTGACAGGGGCTAAGAAGTGGATGGGGGCTTTGGCGGAGCGCTTGGGCACTTAGGTGATCACCACTGGAGGATTTAAGCCCTCAGGGGTTGGGACAAGCATTGGTGGGTTTCTTGTATGGTGGGAATCACTGGTGGTGCCTCTGGAGTGTGCCGCTCCACTAGCAATGCTCTGTGAATATGCGTGAAGCACTTTTTTAATTTATTTTTTGATTTTTTTGAAATCCTACTGTATGACAAAGGTTTTGGGGGTCGTACAACCTCAAGAACCATTTTTTTTCCTTATGAGCTCTTGACTCCAAAACTAGTCAAATTTTATGTCAATTTATTTCTTTAACCTCTTGATCATGATGATGAGGTGAATTTTGCTTTAGGATGCACCAAAAAAATCTCAAGGTCTGATCTCTTCAAAAGTTGAATAGGGGGATACAAATATGGTGCTTTGATACCATATTAGAGTTTTCAACAAACTCAATAAAACCAAGATCACTTGCAAAACCTGTGATTAGCCTGCTATAAGAAGAAAATAAGACATGCAAGAGCAATTTGCATAATAACGATGCAAATAATATATTGGGAATGATGAATTACATGAGATAACTTGCGTTTATAGAGCAAGGTCAAAAACCCTAAAAGGAAAACCTAATTAGGACCTAGATAAACTTAATAGTGCAATTAAATATTTAATTACACCAACACAATAGCCCACACTTGCACATTATTAACTATGTGGCATGATATTATTGGTAAGGCTATTTGACTAAGCATCCAACCATTTAGTTCTTATGCAAACCTATTACATGTTGCCACACATATTAAGTCAACATATCCTTATTTGTCCATTTTTCTCCACAAGCCTACACATACCCAATAGAATTCAATTTTTAAGCTTGTGTATATTTCTACAATGTAAGTGCCTTTCCATTTGGCTCTTTCTCCTTTTTGTGTTGAGTACTTTAGTGTGGTGAGTCAGGGCCTCTTACTAACTTCAACTAGTGCACTTGGGCAATGCTATTGATTTTAGAACCATTTGATGATCAACAACTAGAATTTTCCCTTTGTCCAAAAGGTTTAATCACCATAAGTTAGACTTTATTTCTTGACCGAGTACACATGAGTGACAATATTAATGAGCTTATGATAAATTTGAAAGTCATTTCCTCATTTGAAAACATTACAAATCCTGGCTTCTTTTGCATTCTACAATATGCCCTAATTTTCAAGTGCTCACAACTAAGTTGAAAATTTTGCATCATCATTATTACAAGTGAAGGTGGTCATAGTTGTAGAAGAGTTAATTTTGCATTGAATAAGTGACTACAAATAATTATTTGTTGTGGTCATTTTCAAGTTTGTACCCAATGAATGCAAGTTTTGAAGTACAATTTGAAGCATCTCTATCTAAGTATGTATGTATTCTACATTTTCAATTTCTATCCATTTACATGCTTGCTAGGATTAAGCAACCATTTAATTGGGAAAGGGGTTTTGATTGATGATTTGGTGAATTTCATGGTAAACATCAAGAGCCCTTTGGCCTATAGGAGTGGTTGAGAGTTGTTCAAAATATTTCTCAAGAAATCACTCAAGGACATCCTATTGTGCAATTCTTGAAGATCTAACCTTGGAAAGGTGGTTGCACCAAATTGATTTGTAATCCTTGAGCTTGTTGAGTGGTCTACAAGAATGTATGATCCTAAAACCCATATTGTGAAGGACACATAAGGAAAACAATTTTTTGCTCCAAATATAGAGTTATTCTAGTTTTTGTTCCATCTGAATCAAAGTGCACAAGAAACAAAAAGTATACAAACCTTGCTAACATAATGTAATAAGGATAGACTAAGCTATGTGACATAATGGTTGCAACATTATAGAATCAAGGGGGAAGCATTATCAAGCAAGTCAAGAGTAGATTAAATGCAACAATTCAATATCAAAGCACAATGTTAAAGTGTATGAGTTTGTTCATGTTTATGTTATCATATTATTTGTGAGATCTAACCCTTGT
Organism: Sequoia sempervirens; assembly: GCA_007258455.2. NCBI lineage: Eukaryota > Viridiplantae > Streptophyta > Pinopsida > Cupressales > Cupressaceae > Sequoia > Sequoia sempervirens. The sequence continues at coordinate 537,496,853 of VDFB02270651.1, read as the reverse complement.
AAGTCTTCAAGAAAATAAAAACTTGAGGAGATTTGTATGACTTTAGTCCTTCAAGGAAGCCATTTTTGAGTGGTGAGTTGCAGTCCATTGTTGATTCATCATTCGTTTATCATTTAGTCTCTATCCCTCAAAAGGATAAGTTCTCTTTCATTGACATTGCCATTGTGGAGGTGGAAACGCCAACATTGGGTTTGACTGAGGCAAGCCTCTAAATGGAACAACCCTTCTCTCTTTGAATGTGCAAGTTCCATATTTGAAGAAGATTGGGAGAAGCTTGAAGGTCAATTATACATTGTTTTATTTAAACCCTAAACCTTGACAACATATAAAAACTCAGTTATCTCTACACTCGACAAAAAATTGACACTGTGACACCTAGAAAAAGAAGGCTCTAATCTTGCTCCAGAGGACTATGAAATCATACTTGGGACTCATCTACTAGGATAGTCACCCATGTGAGTTGGTCCTCAAGAATTAGCTTCAAATTTGTATCACAGGTGCATAAAACTTTTCTCAGTCTGTTTTTATAGTCTGAATTTGTCTATGACATTCCAAATCTGCTATTTTTGCATCAAAATAGTTATTTGAATCATTAGCCTAGTCAAATCATTGCATTTCATTCCAAAATCCATCCCAAGTTTGGTCAAGGGTAGGTTGACTCACCTTTCAGGTTGTAAGTTAGTCATATATCTTGTTCAAATTCATCAAACCCCCACTACCTCAAATTATAAATGAAATGAGGAAAAGTATCTAAAACCCTAGAGTGAAATCCTAGGGCTCCCCCTTTTTCTTTATTTCAATTATGGATGTTAATGGAGTAAAAAGAGACATGGGATTCTAGAGAGAGGAATTTAATAGTTCATTTTGTATGTTTGTTGATTCACTTCTTAATAGTGATAAAGTAGGTCCAATATTACTTAGCCATCAAGTGGATAAGGTCATATCCTCGTTCAAGTAATAATAATAAAATTTATTAAAGAAATAATGCTTATGCTAGACGCTAGGTGTCAAACAAACATGAACAAAACATAAACTATTATAAATTATACTAATTGGCCTCTAGATGAAAAATGAGAGGAGTGGGTGTGTAATTTTAGATAAAAGTACTAGATCATTTCAAATTCTCTATTCAATAAGGAAATTAATGCTCAAAAAGAGATTCGTTTGTTCTATTGCACATCACTTCAAGTACATTGTAAAGATAACAAGATATTTGGTTTGATAGTACTAAAAGTGAAAATTATGTGATTAAATAGGTAGTTTCTAAGAATAGTTTAGGGGTGACAATGCAATGCCAAACTCAAAAGCAATATGAATCATAGTTGATTTGATTATAGATTGCTATTACAAGTAGAGCCACAATATAAGGAGAAATAGGATAAATGAGGAAATACATAGATTATATAAGGAATTACAAACTTTACATTTTCTCATTTTTTTGAGGCAAATTATAGGTGGGTATAGGAGCATGATGGGGCAAACAGTTGTAGAAAAAAATGCGACTTTAGTTAGGAAAAAATACAAAAAAAATCTTTGACTTTTTACTTATGTTGGGTAAAAAGTATCATTTTCTATGGTAAATACCAAAGAAAAATAGATATCCTCTATTAACAGATATTTGCTTTTAAAAATCAAATGTCTACTTTTTAAAAAGCGAATATCTGATAACAGATATTTGTTATTAAATAAAAAAATGGATATCCTTTCTCTCATAGAATGAATATCTGTTACATACATTAATAATAATTATATTATATTATATGCCTGTTAAGGGGCTTGGTTGGGTTGGTTGGGTTAATCCAACCCAGTCTTCTTCAAAAGTTGACAAATGGGAGAAACCAAGGGCAGGGTGGTGAAAGGTTAATTTTGATGGAGCGGCAAAAGGTAACCTAGGCCCCTCTAGGGCTGGATGTATTATCCGGGATTGGAAAGGAAATGTGTTAGCGATAGGAGCAATGAGGTTGAAAGATGGAACCAATAATGATGCGGAGGCTACAATAGCCTTAATGGCAATCAAGTTAGCAAGGAGGTTAGGAGTTGCAAGGATTCACCTAGAGGGAGACTCGTTAATTATAATTCAAGCTATCATTAAAGGGAAAATCGAAGCATGGAATTTGTAGGGTGTGGTTAGGAGGATAATAGAAGATTTAGTCCTTTTTGAAGAATTTAAGGTGAGTCATATTCAACGTACAGGGAATGTGGAGGCAGATATTCTGTCGAAATGGGAACTTTCTTTTTTGGGAGTAGATGTTATAAGTTTTGAAGACTTTAGGGTCATAATTGTGAAGGATCTTGATGAGAGATTTTAAAAAGTACAGTGGAAGGTTTGCGTATCGAATAAGTTGGGGTGGAGTTCCTAGTGAGGAGCGAAACATTGATGAAGGTGGATTGCGGGCATTGAATGTACATTCGACATTTATGAAGCAGGTTGGCAATGTAGGGAGTTTTAAATACCTCACCACCTTTGATGTTTCTAGGGATGCGGGAGTAAGAAGTGGTGTTTGTTTTTGGCGGCGTGTTGTAGGGTGGGAGTTGGTGAAGAGATATGGTGGTGGAGGCTAGTTTCACATTGTCATCGCAGAGGAAGCTAGACCCTTTTATGGGGAAAGCTTCAATGCAGAGACTGCGACATTTATTCCTTTTTAAGGACAAATAGGTGGTGCAAGCAGTGAAAATTATGTTGGGTGATGGCTTTGAAACACCGACTCATATATATTGAACGAATATGTACATCTATTCGTTGGTGATGGCATGGGGATTAGATGTTGGTGAGCTGATGAAAGAGGTGAGGCATGTTATGAGAACGCTGGTGTTGGAAGAATTCTTGATAGATATGGAAGGTATTTTGTAGTGGGTAGTTCCCGGTGTAGGGCTAGTTAAGGAGGAAGGAAGGGATGGCAAAGGCCTGGAGCTAGAGGATTTGAACCATCTTTTTGTAAGATGGCTGAAGGGACGCACAAAGGACTGGTGGCACGATGGTGTAGAGTGTGGGTGGAAAGCGCTAAAAATTTGCGCAGAGTTAGTGGAATTAGAGATGACAATCGCAAACCTGATGGAAATTGCTAGAGAGGAGATGCGCGAAAGGAAAGGATTATGTCCGCAGAAGAAAGCCAAGTTGTTGAAGGAAATTTTTCCGATGGAGTTGAGTGAAAATTCACAGAAAAAAGAGTAACTTTTCTATGTGCAGTCTAGTTTTTTGAATTTCCTGTTGTCTATGAGTTAGTTTTTGGTTTTTATCCTAGAGAAAAAATGTATTGTAAAAGGTTTGAAATTTCTTTGGGGCCTAGGAATAGTTTGATAGGGTGGATATTTGGTGTAGTCGTGTAGGGGTGGGTTGGATTTTTGTTTTGTTGCTGGCTATTCAGCTTTTTGGTATACTGCGAAGTTTGTTTATGATGCTTTTGTTGTAACCTATGCTTTATTTTTAGTTTCAATAAAAAACAAATATTACTGATCAAAAAAGAAAATTATATTATATTATACATAGCATATATTATTACATATATATATATATATATATATTACATATATAATTATAATATATAATATAATATATTATTATATATTATATTATATTATACTATTATATATAATATTATTAATAGTATAATATAATATAATATAATATTATTATTATATAATATTATTATTATATAATATTATTATTATATAATATATGATATATTATATTATATTATATTATAATTTTATTATGGTATTATGATATATTATATTATATATTACATAAATTATTATAATATATCATATAATATATCATATATTAAATATTTAAAAAAACATGCTCTCTAAAACAAATATTTGTTTTAGACAACTTTTTATAATATAATAGGCTCTCCAAAATGGATGAAGCTACAAGTAGATTATAAAGCTCTCTAAAATATATTTTAAAAAATTATCCAAAATGGATATCCATTTTGGAAAGCATGTTATTTTTATATTTTATATATTATTATTTTATATGATATATAATATATTTTATTATTATATATATTATATATATATATATTTTTAATAAAAGAGGGGTAAAAAATTTATTGAATCAAAAAAGCATTACAAAGTAGTAAGAAACACACCCACCAGGGCTCAATCAAAACCAAAGATTAAGTAACATCCAAATAACTCCTCATATCCTCCATAACCCAATCTTCAAGAGAAAGGGCCAAATCATCAAGAAGATTGCCCCAATCATCCACATTCCAAGTCTCCATCTGCTTAGAAGCCCACCTCGCCAAACCATCCGCCACCTTATTGCACTCCCGTGGAACATGACAAAAAATAATAGAATCTAAAGCATTACTCAACAAAATAATTTGTTTGGCCACCATCACAAGTTGCCAGTTCACCTCCTCAAATTGTCTCTTATTCAACATATCAATAACAACCTGGGAATCAGATTCATAAACAATCAACCTCCAACCAAGGGCGCAAGCACGCTCTAATGCCAGAAAAATAGCTATATCCTCCATGAGATTATTCGTATGCTAGCCTCTATATATAGAGAAGAAAAAGATTACTACCCTTGAACTGTCCCTGCCAATGCCACCAACTCCAGCATGCCCAGGATTACCTTTGGAAGATCCATCAGAATTGATTTTTGCCTCTGCCACATCAAGAGGACACTAGTGACCAATATGAAAGACCCTCACTCTCCCACATACATGCTAAACAATCCTCAAATTTTTCTGTCCACCCCCAGAGAGACCCATGGCATCAATAACATCATTATCACCAGAAACAACAGGGATAGACAAATCACACTTAGCAGCCAAAGTTTCCTGCAAACGCCCCAAAATCCTCAACCAAACTTGACCAACAAGCAACTTCTTATCGAAAAAAATATTACGGTTGCGTTCCAACTAAATATGCCAAATTATCAAAATGGGGCCAATGATCTAGGCTATAAGAAGAAAAGATGTCTTTACAGGGGGAGACCCTATATTCTTCCAAAAGTCATCGAAAGAAGAAGCATGTCTACACAGTATACGCCAGATATTCCACCAGAAATGCCAAATAACTTTCACAAAAGAACATTAAAAGAAGAGATGGGGGATGCACTCCTCATGCCTAACACACAAAACACACATACAGAGCCCCTGAAACCCATGCTTCTAAAGGTTCTCCTAGGTAAGGCACCTTCCATGCATTACTAAACAGGAGAAGAAGTTACACTTAGGCCAAGAAAACTTATTCCAAACCTATTTCCACCATGAGAACTTTGAGCTCCCAAACATCTACTTATCAAGATCTTGATAGCCTGAGGCAACAGAGAATTTGCCTTTTGGATCAGGACCCCAAGCCAATGTTGGTGTGTGGCGACTGATCATGCTATACTATATAGCCCATGGTATACTGTACACCCTTGTACCTATCCTTGCTGGGGTTCGGGGGCGGTAGCCCCTGAGAAAAATTTTCTTCCTACTTTTTCGCATGATCACCGAAAAAGGGAAAAATAATGAAAAAAGAAAAATTTGATTTTGTAGAACCCTAAAATCTGGAAGCTTCTAAGCTTGGTAAAAAGGGGTTCGGATGGGTATTACAGTATGAGGAAAAACACGATTATTTGCAAGATTGTAATAAGTTTTACACTGGATAATAAAAATATTGGATGGCTACAGTTTGGTGGATGTAGCCCAGATTGGGTGAACCACGTTAAATCTTTGTGTTATGATTTATTCTGTGTGTGTTTTAGTTTCTCTGTTTTTATATAGATATGCATTTAATTGTTAGATATTTGCCATATCTAACCCTAACAAGTGGTATCAGAGCGGGTTGTGTTTCGATTATCGTCTGTAGGAAGGTCTCATGGTTGAGTGGGAGTCTCACGGTTGAGTGAGAGCAATGTCAGACGAGGATAAGAAGGTTGAGAAGTTTAACGGGAAGAACTATTAGTTATGGAAGATGCAGATGGAGGACTATCTCTATCAGAAGGATTTATGGTGGCCATTGGAAGGGAAAACCAAGAAACCTATAGTAATGTCAGATGAGGACTAGGAGATCTTGGATAGAAAGGCTCTTGGCAGTATTCGTCTATGCCTGAAACAATCAATGGCATTCAATATTACAACAGCAAAGAAAACTCAAGAGTTGATGGAAACCCTAGCGAAGTTATATGAAAAGCCTTCCGCTTTGAATAAGGTATTTCTTATGAAGCATTTATTTAATATGAAAATGGTAGAAGGTGGGTCAGTTACTGATCATTTGAATGAGTTTAATATGGTCACCAATCAATTAACTTCTGTAAAAGTAAACTTTGATGAAGAATTTAGGGCTCTTTTGATTCTGTGTTCTTTGCTTGAAAGCTGTAATAGCTTGGTAATGGCTGTTAGCAATTCTGTTTCTGGTTCGAATACATTGAAATTTGATGATGTTGTTGGTGTTATTTTGAGCGAGGAAATTCGTAGGAAAAGCTCAGGTGGAACATCCACATTAGGCAGTGTTTTGAAGGCAGAAAGCAGGGGAAAAAAAAAGGAGAGAGGAAACGATTCTGGAAATCATGGGAAGTCACGAGGAAAATCAAAGGACATAAGGTCCCAATCTAGAAACAAGAAGGATTGCTGGTACTGTGGTAAGCCGAGTCATTTGAAGAAAGATTGCTGGTCTCGAAAAAATAAAGGAGACAAAAAGGAAGGAAGTAAAGAGGCAAATGTGGTAAGTAATAAATCTGATGAGGATGCTTTGATTCTTTCCCTTGATAATGCTGATGATTCTTGGGTGTTAGATTCAGGGGCTTCATTTCATGCTACCCCTCATAGAAGTTATTTTCTTGATTATGTCCAAGGGGATTTTGGGCTGGTTTATTTAGGAGATAACCAACCCTGTCAGATTGTTGGAAAGGGAAGAATCAAGATTAAGTTGTAGAATGGGAATCATTGGCTACTACATGAGGTAAGGCATGTTCCAAAGTTAAGCAGAAATTTAATTTCAGCAGGGCAACTAGATGATGAAGGTTGTGTTGTTACTTTTAGTGATAAAAATTGGAGGGTCACAAAGGGTGCCTTAGTGGTAGAAAAAAGGTGTGAAAGTAGGCACCTTATATCTTTGTACTGTCATACACCGTTCCTTCTACTTTTAATTGTTACGAAAAGGTCAATGTTTAGGAACAGCTTGTTCAAGCCAGAAGATCATACAATGTCGTGGACTCTGAATCAACAACGGCATAATAGACTTGGGCATATGAGTGCAAAAGGTATGGAAAATACTTCATTCAAATAATGTTTTTACCGTGTCTAAAATGTGTTAATATGGATTTCTGTGAAAGTTGTGTGTATGGAAAACAAAGGAGAGTAAGTTTTCTCAAGGATGGGAAGCAAAAGAAAGATGAGAAATTGGAGCTTGTGCATATGGATGTATGGGGACCAGCTTAGGTATCTTCTCTCGATGGCTCTCTATATTATGTTACATTCATTGATGATGAAACTAGGAAAGTATGGATTTATTTTCTTAGGCAGAAATATGATGTATTTCAAACTTTTAAAAAATGGAGAAGCTTGGTTGAGAATGTGACAGGTAAAAGGTTAAAATGTCTCAGATCTGATAATAGTGGTGAGTATTGCAATAAAGAGTTTGAAGATTATTGTTCCTCTAATGGTATTCGTAGGCAGAAAACGGTTCCAAGGACTCCAGAGGAAAATGGAGTGGCTGAGCGCATGAATAGAACAATAATGGAGCGTGCATGGACTATGAGATTGCATGTTGGGATGCCTTTAAAAATGTGGGCAGAGACTGTAAACACTGCTGCTTATTTAATCAATAGAGGTCCTTCTAATCCTTTGGGTTGTGGTATTCCAGAGGAAGCATGGAAAGGTAAGAAGGTGAGTTATTCTTTTCTCAAAACCTTCAGTTGTGAAGCATTTTCACATGTAGATTCTAAAAATAGAACCAAGCTTGATGCAAAATCAAAGAAATGTGTATTTGTTGGATATGGCATTGATGAATTTGGTTATAGGCTTTAGGATTTTAAAAATCAAAAATTGTGAGAAGCAGGGATGTCATATTCAATGAGAAAGTATTGTACAAAGATCTGTTGCTGCAAAGATGAAGAAAGAAAATGATTATGCAGTGTTGGATGATATTCCAAACAATGATGTTTCAGTGGTTCCTCATGCTGGGCAACAACAACAACAACAAATACCACAAACTCCTATTAGACGATCTTCAAGGATAAGTAGACCTCCAGAAAGATTCTCTCCCTCTTTGTATACTATTTTGTTAACTGATGTTGGTGAACCAGAATATTATGATGAAGCTATGCAGGTGGATACCAAGGTTCAGTGGGAGCGTGGAATGGAAGAAGAAATGGACTCCTTGCTGAAAAACAAGACTTGGGAATTATGCAAGTTCCTGCAGGTAAAAAGGCTTTACCAAACAAATGGATTTATAGGCTGAAAGAGGAGGATGGAGGTAAGAAAAGATTTAAAACCAGATTAGTTGTAAAGGGATTTGCATAGAAACAGGGTATTGATTTTGATGAGATTTTTTCTCCTGTTGTTAAAATGACTTCTATTCATATTGTTTTAAGTATTGTGGCTACTGAAGATTTGCATTTAGAATAAATTGATGTTAAAACAACCTTTCTCCATGGTGATTTGGAAGAGGAAATATATATGGATCAGCCACAAGGATTTAAGGTCAAAGGTAAGGAGAAACTAGTGTGCAGATTGAAGAAAAGTTTATATGGCTTGAAGCAAGCACCTCAGTAATGGTACTTGAAATTTGATAGTTTTATGGTTGAGCAAGACTACAGCAGGTGTAATTCTGACCATTGTGTTTATTTTAAGAGGTTGGATAATGACAGCTACATTATTTTATGTTTATATGTTGATGACATGCTTGTAGCTGGGTCTAACATGGATCACATAAGTGAGCTAAAACAACAGCTAGCAAAATCTTTTGCTATGAAGGATTTGGGGGCAGCAAAATAAATCCTTGGTATGAAAATTTGTAGAGTTAGGAAAAATAGAAAATTGTTTTTATCTCAGGCTAATTATGTTGAAAAGGTGTTGCAAAGATTTCATATGGAGAATGCAAAAGCTGTCAGCACACCTTTGCCTAGTCATGTTAAATTGACTAATGATATGTGTCCAAAGACACAAGAGGAGGAAGGAAAAATGTCCAAGGTACCATATGCTTCAGCTATAGGCAGTCTAATGTATGCCATGGTATGCACAAGACCAAATATTTCCCATACTGTAGGTTTGAGAGGTACATCCAATAATTGTTTATGTTTTGGGGGCTCTAATACTGATTTAAAAGGCTATGTTGACTCAAATTTAGCAGGGGATATAGATACTAGGCGAAGTACCACAAGTTATGTATTTATAGTTGGTGGGACAACATTGAGTTGGATTTCTCGATTGCAGAAGGTGGTTGTTTTATCCACCACAAAGGCAGAGTATGTTGCTGCAACAAAGGCGGCAAAGGAGATGATATGGCTGCAATTTTTCATGGATGAGTTGGGAAAACAACAGGCTAGAAATTACTTGTTTATAGATAGCCATAGTGCTATACATCTTGCAAAGAATTCTGCTCTGCATTCTAAAACAAAACACATCCAGTTGAGATATCATTTCATTCGGTCAGTGTTGGAAGATGGACAGGTTAAGCTAGACAAGATACATACAGATGTCAATCCAACGGATATGTTTATGAAGGCAGTGACAAGGGAGAAGCTGAGCTCCTCTTTAGCTTCGGTTGGTCTTGAACGTTGAACTCAAGTATAACAGAGTAGCAGGGTCCAAGGTAATTATTTCCAGTGGGAGCTATAATTGTAGTAGTGTCATCCAGGATTAGTCTCCAAGTGGGAGATTGTGTTGGTATGGAGCCTGATCAATCTCCAAGTGGGAGATTGTTGGTATGTGGTGACTGAAAAAATTTCTTCCTACTTTTTCATGTGATCACCGAAAAAGGGAAAAATTAATGAAAAAAGAAAAATCCAATTTTGTAGAACCCTAAAATCTGGAAGCTTTTAAGCTTGGTAAAAAGGGGTTCGGATGGGTATTATGGTATGAGGAAAAACACGATTATTCGCAAGATTGTAATAAGTTTTACACTGGATAATAAAAGTATTAGATGGCTGCGGTTTGGTGGATGTAGCCCGGATTGGGTGAACCACGTTAAATATTTGTGTTATGATTTATTCTGTGTGTGTTTTAGTTTCTCTATTTTTATATAGATATGCATTTAATTGTTAGATATTTGCCATCTCTAACCCTAACAGCCAACACATCTGTATTGGATGTTGTGGTTGTGTTGCTGGTATGTGGTTGTCATTGATGTCAAAACTATTATCATTGTTGCATTAGAAGCTACTTATGTCGAGGATATTGAGAAAATTGTATAAGAAGTGCTATAGGTTGTCAGTGGTGAAGTGAAGTTCTTTCTATCAGTGTGTTCAGTGTGTTGTTGTTATGAGGTTGTGGACTAAAGGGTTTCTTGTTGAGTATGTCTAGTTTATCCACATTGAATTTTAGAGATCCGCATGAAGAGTTGATTGAGTTATGGTGATTTTCATTCTAACAGTTTTTCTGTTGCTTCAGTTAGTGTTCCTAATTGAAGGTTCTATGATTTTAGTAAGTTCAGTTGTTGCAGATTCTTCTTTGGTGTTTCATGATGCTTGTGGATGTTTCTAAATTTTTCTCTATCTTTGTGGCATGTATTCATTGATTGTTGTGCTCGTGATCTGAGGTTTTCTCTTGTGTGTTCATGTTTTTCATGTTCTTGGATGACAAGGTGTTGAAGTGTGTTGTGGATCTTCGAGGAGAAATTAATTGAAGTATTTTCATGTTGGAGATGTTGTTTTCGGTTGTCACTATGTTATGGGTGACCTTGGTTGATTGACATGAATAATCTTTATTTGTTTTGGGCCAACTATTTGTAATTATTTTATTATCTTGTTGTGGCTGACTTATAGCGATGTAATTTCTTGTTGCGGATATATAAGAGTATTTGTTTTATCATTTGGGAGTGTGTATAAGAGTGAAGAAGTGCAAATTTGAAGTGTATGAGTCCTATGTGTGAATAAAGTTCAGATCATTCAAAGACAGAGCCAAGAGTGAAGAAGAGTGTGTTAGCTCTCAAAAATGTAGGCAAGATGCCTCAAGAGGCTGCCAATCTCTTGATACGCTTTAGGGTAATAGACAAGGTCAAGAGAACTCAACCTTCTACTCTTTAGGTGTTGCTAAACCTGGGTGGGTGTACCTCTCTGAATAGTGCAAACTTAACTTGTGATTATCTCTTTAAAGCAATTTGTTCACAATGGCAATTGGAGGTGAACAAATGAAATCCAACTTGAAAACAGTAACAATATTTTGAACTAAAAATGCTGAATTTAACAGATATAAGGAAATTGAATGAGTTCAAAATGATGAAGTGTAGAGACCAGTGCTTTATTGGGTATGCGGAGTCAAATGAGATCAAGATGAGTAGCACTTCTCTGGACAAAAATCAAATTATTTGGCATGAATTCTGTTTACAACTGGTATAAACATGCAATTCTGTAATTACTAAGATCTACTTGAATAATCCAAATGAATCTCTTTGATTACAGTGATTAACTAAAATGATTTAGTATTTACTTGAAAGAACCAATCAATCAATCACACACATACAACAAATGTGCACCGATAAATTGAATACAAACTTGTTATATCAATTTAAATACTCAGAAAGGATCCATCTTGGAGACAACTTAGCAATACTTTCACTAGATTCAACAAATAATTGGCACCAAAAAAATGTAGCAACATCAACTGATTTTCATAAATACCTCCATTTTGAAATCATGCAACAATAGTCTCTGATTTGATAACTTTATTCCATTGTATCTACTTGAGTGTATTGAATGATCTAAAAACTGGTCCCTTTTACAATTACAAAAATGCCTATTTATACACCAGCATGAGAAAAACATATCAAATTGAAATATCATGTCGGCCCTCCATAGAATTTGGGCCCCAATCATGTCGGCCTGCAACAGTTATTAAACATCTACATGTCGGCCACAACATTTGAATTTCTGTTATTCATCAGTGAGACAATCGGTGAGACATATCATTAACTATGCCAAAGGAAATTCAATCGCTAATCATCCCATGATCACTATGCTCGCATTCGCCATGACGTGTCTGAGTCGAGGAGATATCCTATAGATCAATTTACATTTCCTCGGGAGTGCTTTTACCTTTCACATGTCGCCGGGACCTTCTGTTCGTCACATCGAGCCACACCCTTCATTTCATCCGCTTCACTATAGCTCATAGATATTAGGGAGACCCTATGTCAATCATACAATGTTTCATCGAAGGAATGCAATTATTCATATGTCATTGTAACAACCCAATTTTCATGCCGACAAAGCGACCTCAGCATTCCATTCGGTGAGACCCCGGGCACCTCGCCAAGACCACATACCGAAACAAATAGGTCACACTGAGCAGTTATGTTTTGTTTTATTCACTTTCGCCAAGATATTTTGGCTTTCTCACCGACATAGACCTCATTGTGTCATTGGCGAGACATAATGATGTCGGGGAAACCTCATGTAGAGTGCTCTTGTTTCATCGAAAGTTACCCTGAGCTAGCCCTTTGTTCGCCAAGAGAAAATAGATCTCACACTGAAGGCCATCTGAAAGAGCCCTTATGCTCTGTCGGTAAGACATGCACACGTTGATATGACCTTTCAATGAAGACTTATGTTTTGCCGAAGAGGAGACACATACGAAGTGTCAGCGGGATTGAAGGTCACTCGTCGAGACCTCATATCAATAGCCCAACTTACATCGATATGCACCCTCCTGCCACCGGTCGACAAGACAATGTGTAATCGCCATGACATACTCCGAAGGAAAGTGTCTCACCGACGAGCCTCATGTGCAATGTCAGTGAGACCGAAGGTCATTTGCCAAGATGTTTCATCGAAGGAAAACTCCTGCTGAAAGGCTCCTCCACAGTCACTGAAAGATCAAAAGAGTCTTGCCGATAGACCTGTAGTATATAAATGTTAGCATAAAAACACACAGGTCGGGGAGACATTCAAGGACCTATGCTGATACGGGCCAAAAGGTGGAAAGCGTAGGCATGGATGATACATGGGACAAATATGAGCCAAAGTATGAGCAAACAGATCATGAAATGAAGAAAACATGCATAAGGAAAGACTCATATGGAGACTCAGGGGTATGAAAGATATGCAAAATTATCAAATTTTAATAGTTCCAACAGTGGCTCTGTCTGGGGATGAATGATAGTCAGATCATTGCAAGGATCCAAAATCTTAGATTGAGCAGACCAGACATAAAATGATGAACCAGTGAGCAGCAATGAAATGAATGGTAATGGAAATGAATGCAAAGTGGAAGTGAAATGGAGATGAATGGAAAATGAGAGTGAAATGGAGATGGATGAAATCCTAAACTACTATGCATGGAAAATAATTTTAAAGAGGATAAGAAAGAGTTGTCTATGCACTGGCAACCCTTAATCCTCTATGTTGCTCAAGAGAAAAATTGCTTCAAGAATTGCCCATGAACAGGAAATTCCTGATCTTCACCAGTCATTTTCTATAAATAATATGAGTCTTCACCCTTCTTTCCAACAACAACAAAAGGTACCAGCCACAAGGCCTCAAACTTGCCATGCTTTCCTTTCTCTTGACACCTTGCATTCCACATTAACACCAAGTCATTCTCTTCAAATTTTCTATTCTTTGCCTTCTTGTCAAATAGGTACTTCATCTGTGTCTGTAACTTCATGTTTTGACTCTGGGCTTCTCTCCTTACTTCATCAAGTTCAGCCAATTGCTCTATTCTTTCCTCCATAGGGTCAAGAACACCCAAATCTTCCTGAAGGACAAACTTGTAAACTGATAATAAATTCTGCAAAGGCATCCTGGCCTGTGCTCCATACACCAATTCAAACGAAGATTTTCCAATTTCCTTTTTTCACAGTGAGCCTATCAGCCCACACAACCAGTTTTAATTTTGAATCCCAAGCCTTCTTGTTCTGTCCCAACATCCTCTTTATAATCTTCAAGAGACTCTTATTGCTGGACTCTGCTTGACCATTGGCTTGTGGATGATAAGGAGCTGCATAAGAAATAATAATGCCATACTTATCACAGAAGCTTTTGAATTCATCTGACCTAAAACAAATCCCATTATCTGTGATCAACCTCATTGGTGTACCAAATCTGGTGATAATGTTGTCCATCAGGAAATTATTAACTACCTTATTTGTAGCTTGCTTAGTTGGGATTGCCTCCACCCACTTTGTAAAATAATCAGTGGCAACTAGTATCCATCTATGTCCTCCACTTGACTTCTCTTGTATCTCTCCAATGAAATCAATTCCCCATTGATGAAAAGAGGCATTAGCCTACAAAGGTCGTAGTGGCTAAGCACCCTGGTACTTCATTTTTCCAGAAAAAACTTTTGGCAGGCCTTGCATCTTCTCACATGTGTAAAAGAGTCATTAAAGACCTTTGGCCAATAATACCCAACCCTAAGAATTTTGTGTGCAGTTTTCTTTGCTGAATAATGTACTCCACATATTCTTCATGCATTTCACTTAAAACATGCTTGGCCTGTGACTCATCCAGACATAATAACAATATGCCATCCTTGTTCTTCCAAAAGAGATCTCCATCCATGAAGACATACTTTGATGTCTGCAACTTCAAAGTTCTCCTCTGACTGTCACTCAATCCTTCTAGACACTTCATGTATTTAAGATAATGCATAACATTAGTATACCAAGGAGTGTGCTCAATACTTGAAATTGCAGTCCCCTCTCCTACACTTCATACTTGACTTGCTTCAGTATTTGATTATGCCATGAACCTAGCCAAGCCTTGACCTCTTACTAGCTTAGTGATCTATATTTCCATGTCAAACTCTTGAATCTTGTTGATCCATCTGCATCTTTTCCCTATAACTTCAGATTGTGTCAAAATATCCTTGACAGCTGCATGAGGGACATAAGCAATCACCTTTGCTCCAACAAGATATGGCCTAAATGCTTTTGTGGCCTTTACCAATGCAAAAGCCTATTTTTCCATTATGTCATACTTCAATTCAGACCCTTGTAATAATTTACTAAAAAAAGACACAGGTTGTTCATGACCATCCTCACTTTTCTATAACATAACAACAACAATAGTATGCATTGAAGCAAATGAAAATATCTAAAAGGGCTTTGTAAAATTTGGAGATTTAAGAATAGGAGCCTCTTTGATAGCCTTTTTGATAGACATAAAAGCATCTAAAGCTTTAGCAGTCCAGTCCATTTTTTGTCTTTTCTTCAACATTTTCGATATGGGCTTAATGATCTCAACAAAATTAGAGACAAATCTTCTAACAAAATTAATTTGTCCAAAGAATGACTGTATAGCCTTGATAGTTTTGGGAACAAGAATTTTATCAATAGCTTCAACCCTCTCAAGATCTATCCTAATTCCCTCTTTTGAAACAATATGTCCCAAAAGCTTACCCTCTGTGACTGCAAAGTGACACTTCTTTGGATTTAAACTAATACCATATTCAAGAGCTTTAATAAATACCTTTTCCAGATGTTGCACATGATCTTCAGCCTTCTTCGAACAAGTAGTCAAGTCATCCTAGTACACTACCATGATAACATTGATCAAATCAGCAAATGCTACATCCATAGCTCGTTGGAAAGTCGCTTCAACATTGGTGAGACCAAAAGGAATTCTTATGTATACATATGTTCCCCAATGAGTTGTGAATGTTGTCTTGTATTGCTCAGATTCCTTGACTTTAACCTGATTGTATCCAGAAAACCCATCCATCATGGACAACAACTCACACCCTGTCACTTTGTGCAATATAGCCTCCATATTGGGTAAAGGATAATTATCTTTGAGAGATGCCATATTTAAATTTCTGAAATCCACACACAATCTAATGTCACCATTTTTCTTCCTCATAGGGACCAAGTTTGAGACCCACGTTGAATGTATGATCAGTTTGATAATTCCTCCATCCCTGAGCTTTGTCAATTCTTCTTGCATTTTAGGCTCCAGTGTTGGATTTATGGGTCTTTGCTTTTGTCTGAAAGGTTTGGCATCTGGATTTAATGGTATTTCATGCTGAAACAAATCTTCCCTGTATGCTTTCAGATCTTCATAAGACCAAGCAAAAACATGCTTGTATTTTCTCAGCAACTCTATCAGCATTCTTTTAATTGTAGGGCTGATCTTCTTTCCAATGTATACCTTTCTTGGTGCCGTCTCAGTCCCTAAATTAATTTCTTCAATATCCTCCCTTTTGACTGGTGTTTTCCTTATGAGGGATTGATCATTTCCATCATACACCCTCTCCAATGCTACTAAGCCTTTAGGAAGCATATTTGTTTTGAGCTATAAGATCTCCTTGCCAAACACAGTTTGCTTCCCATCTATTTCCTCAACAAAAGCATTGAAATCAATTTCCTGGGCTTCATACTAATCTATGCAATGAAGAAATTTCAAAAGGTCAGTATCATCATTGAAGACCTGCCAATTATAAATGTTATCAGGAACAACGGGCCTCGTTTTGAACTCAATATGTGATACCCTAGCCAATGTGACATCATCTCTTTTTAGTGCCACATTTGTTAAAAAATCAGTCATTATGTTCTTTGATCTGTCAATCCACTCAATAAAAAATGCATAAAACAATTCAATTGTGTCCCATGTAGCATTCTTGTATTGCTTTAATCTTCTGTGCTTTGTTGCATACTTGGATTTAATTTTGAAACAACCAACTTAGAATCACCAAAAACAGTTAGCAACTTAATCTTGTGTTTCACAACTATGTTCAAACCTGTCAATAAAGCTTCATACTCTGCCACATTGTTTGTACATTCAAATGCCAACAAGAACATATATTTAAAAGTAACACCTTTAGGTGAAACAAATACAATCCCAACTCCATTACCTTCTTGGCTGCATGCTCCATCAAAATACATCTTCCATACTTCATTGCAGCTTTGTACCACATGCTTTTCAATTGGATCACTATTAATCAATTTTGGCTGGGCAGATTCAATCTTAAAACTTCCAAGATCAACATCACAAAAACAATTGATCTGATCCTATGGTACATAGTCAACAAGCTGATGCATTCTTGGTTCTCTGTACAATTTGATATCCTGACCATTCACTGGAATAGTAGCATAAGATAAATCAAACTAGAAATTTCCTCCAACTGCTGCTGTCCACTGTCTTGACAGAAGCATCCCAAACTGAGGAGGAGTATCAATCACTATTATGTCTATATTATAAGCCACTTGTGGATAAGTAGCTAGTTTGACTTCAACACCTCTCATAATTCCTACCATAGGTACAGGTCTGTTATCCATTGCATAACACTTCCCTTCACATGTATCAACCCACATGCCAAGTTGTTTCATTACTCCTATTGGCATAATGTTTATACCAGCACCATAATCTATCATACAATTCCTCAGCAACTTATTATTTATAAGCAACGTGGTGAAGAAAGGATCCACTTGTGGGGAGGTTGTTAAAACATCACCTAGACAGACCTCTGAATTATTTATCCTTTTCTGCCTATTGACTTCTTCAGAATTCATATGTTTTTCATTCCCATTTGTAATCATTTGAACAACATTATCTTTGTATTCCTTAATTTTCATCAATTCAAGTAGTGGAACAAACATTTTTACCTGGGATAACGCCTGTGTGAAGTCAAAAGAGGAGCTCTCCATCTTAACAGTCTTCTTCAGTTCTGATGTTTCTCCCTTGTTTTCTTCTTCTTTTTCTTACTAGGCTGATCAGGATTTTGCATCTCCTTGTGTAATTCTTCAATTTTTTGCTTTTGGACAGGCTTCTCTCCATTTTTACCAGGCTGTTTATTTTCTGGATTTTTCATAAGTTCTTGTGTTGCTTCCTGTTCTTTCATAAAAATTCCCCACAGGCACTCCTTCCATCTCATTTACTTTTCTGTTTCTCAACCAGTATTTACTTCTCGCTTCTTCAACTACTGCAACATTTATTCTCTCCATTTCATCTTTAGCGAGTCTTGTAATATTACTTTGAGTAGGCTCCTCAGCTGAATATGGCTATGTGAAATCTTCTTCAGAATCAAAAAGGATCTATTGTTCAACCATATGGACATTATATTTCTGATTTGAAACATCATATTCATAACCTTCATCCTTAGAAGATGAATACTCCTTCCTAGAATGGTAAAGAGTATTTGAAGTCAAATAAACCTTGTGATCTTCTCCATTATTCTCCATTAACATTCCCTCTTCTTGCATCCTTTGAGCTACAAGACAATAATCTGGAGAATGTAGCTGATTACAAACTTCACAGAAGTAATTATTACTCACCATGTAAGTTCCCTTTTTGCTCAATGGATCAGGAGTCTACTTACTTCTAGGCCTGGCTATTATAGGTTTCCCATCTTTCCAGTTTGTATTGTAAGGCATATCATGCAACCTCGGCCTTTCATTTATGTTATCATTTTTGTATGTATTCTCTTGGCTGTATTGATAATTATTGCTTTGCTGAGGAGGCCTCGGGTTGTCTCTTTTACTGATTATACCAGCAGCCTTCCTATTATTTTCAATTGTCAGTGCTATCTTCTGTGCTTTAGCTAAATCTCTTAGGGATCTACTTCTCAGTTCATACCCTATCTTAGGATCAAATGCATTTAAATAAACACTCAATGCAACAGAATCTAACAACCTTGATCCAGGAGGTACCTTAGTATGCAACTTGTTGAATTTTCAGTTGAAATCATAAATTGAATCATTATGATTTTTCTGAATTCTCATTAATTCACGAAGAGTTGCATCTGGAGCATTTTGATTCCCATATTGCTCTAAGAGTTTGTCTTGAAATACTTGGAGATAATTAATTGAGAATGCTGGCAGGCTGTTTAACCAATCCCTGGCATCTTCAAGAAGTGACATCATGAACAACTTCATGTGTAAATCTTCATAAGGCATATTTATGTCTTGGACGAAGACATTAAAACTCCTTAAATGTTCTTCAACTATGATTACATTACTCCCTGTAAATTTGGGCACCATATTCCTCCAACTGCCATCCATAGGGTAAGGATATAACTGAAAACGAGTTAAATCAAATTGTCTGATCATGGTTGTATGTTGGTGAGGGGGTGGATGCTGATACTGATGCATGTGATTATTGTACTGTGCATTATGCTATGGGATATAATGCTGACCAGGAGGTGGGTACATACCTGTATGCTGTGTGGGAATGTGAGGTGGATGATTTGGTTGCTTGTAGTGATTCCCTATCTGATTGTGAGGAGCATTTTGTTGATTGGAGGGCCCTGCGCCATGATCACCCTGCTTGTGAGGTGGAACATACTTTGGGCCACCAACCGTCTAATCAGTAATTTGGGCTTTCTGCAATTTAGCCTCCAGTTCCTTTATCTTCTTCTCTTTTAGTTCCAACTGCTCTTTTACTTCATCAGGAATCGAGAGCTCATGGTTTCCTTTAGGAGTTTCATGATTACCCTCCATCCTCTGATTATATTCATGCTGAATTCTGATCCATTTAGCCTCTTGTTCAGCTCTACACTCAGCCTGTTTCTTAACTTCAAACTCAACTTGTTTCTGAGAATCGTGAAAAGGAAAAGGATTTCTTTGATCTTCGGGAGTACAAAGTTCTGCACTTGAATCATCTCTCCATGCATCATAGCAATTACATGTTTCACAATGTGCTCTTGGTGCTTTACCCTTGTTTGTTATGTACATGTCCTCATTTATTCCTTTTCCCTTATTAGCTCTATCATATTTATGTGTCCACTTACTGCTACCAACAGGAGCTCCAGTATGACCTCCCCTATACTGAGATCTTCTTCCATTCATGATGAACAACTGCAAAATTTTTGTTAGAGTCACCACTCACTTTTATCAAAAAGTGAGAAAACAGTTTGATACCTTTTATTCCTAGCGGAGTCTGTGCAAGATTTCTGAATCTATGATTAAGGCCTTAATTTTTATTGTTCCCCAACGGAGTTGCCAATTTTTTAGCTCTCAAAAACGCAGGCAAGATGCCTCAAGAGGCTACCAATCTCTTGATACGCTTCAGGGTAAAAAACAAGGTCAAGAGAACTCAACCTTCTACTGTTTAGGTGCTGCTAAACTTGGGTGGGTGTACCTCTCTGAATAGTGTAGACTTAACTTGTGATTATTTCCTTAAATCAATTTGTTCACAATGGCAATTGGAGGTGAACAAATGAAATCCAACTTGAAAACAGTAACAATATTCTGAACTAAAAATGCTGAATTTAATAGATATAAGGAAATTAAACAAGTTCAAAATGATGAAGTGCAGAGACCAGTGCTTTATTGGGTATGCGGAGTCAAATGGGATCAAGATGAGTAACACTTCTCTAGACAAAACTCAAATTATTTGGCATGTATTCTGTTTAAAACTAGTTTAAACATGCAATTATGTAATTACTAAGCTCTACTTGAATAATCCAAATGAATCTCTCTGATTACAGTGATTAACTAAAAGGATTTAGTCTTTACTTGAAAGAACCAATCAATCAATCACACAAGTACAACAAATGTGCACGGATAAATTGAATACAAACTTGTTATATCAATTTAAATACTCAGAAAGGATCCATCTTGGAGACAACTTAGCAATACTTTCATTAGATTCAACAAATAATTGGCACCAGAAAAATGTAGCAACATCAACTGATTTTCATAAATACCTCCATTCTGAAATCATGCAACAATAGTCTCTGATTTGATAACTTTATTCTACTGTATCTACTTGCAATGTATCGAATGGTCTAAAAATTGGTCCCTTTTACAATTACAAAAATGCCTATTTATACACCAACATGAGAAAAACATATCAAATTGAAATATCATGTCGGCCCTCCATAGAATTTGGGCCCCAATCATGTTAGCCTGCAACGGTTATTAAACATCTACATGTCGACCACAACATTTGAATTTCTGTTATTCATCAGTGAGACAATCGGCGAGACATATCGTTAACTATGCCAAAGGAAATTCAATCGCTAATCATCCTGTGATCACTATGCTTGCATTCGCCGTGACGTGTCTGAGTTGAGGAGATATCCTGTAGATCAATTTACATTTCCCCGGTAGTGCTTTTACCTTTCACATGTCACCGAGACCTTCTGTTCGTCACACCGAGCCGCACCCTTCATTTCATTCGCTTTGCTATAACTCATAGATATTGGGGAGACCCTATGTCGATCATACAATGTTTCACTGAAGGCACCCACTTATTCATATGTCGCTGTAACAACCCCATTTTCATGCTGACAAAGCGACCTCAGCATTCCATTCGGTGAGACCCCGGGCACCTCGCCAAGATCACATACCGAAACAAATAGGTCACACCGAGTAGTTATGTTTTGTTTTATTCACTTTCGCCAAGAAATTTTAGCTTTCTCACCGACAAAGACCTCATTGTGTCATCGGCAAGACATAATGATGTCAGGGAAACCTCATGTAGAGTGCTCTTGTTTCACCGAAAGTTACCCTGAGCTAGCCCTTTGGTCACCAAGAGAAAATAGATCTCACACCGAAGGCCATCTGAAAGAAACCTTATGCTCCATCGGT
This sequence comes from Sequoia sempervirens, assembly GCA_007258455.2. NCBI lineage: Eukaryota > Viridiplantae > Streptophyta > Pinopsida > Cupressales > Cupressaceae > Sequoia > Sequoia sempervirens. The sequence goes on along the minus strand of VDFB02270651.1, from coordinate 537,475,220 downwards.
AAGACATGCGCACGTCGCTATGACCTTTCAGTGAAGACTTATGTTTGGCCAAAGAGGAGACACATACGAAGTGTCGGCGAGACCGAAGGTCACTCGCCGAGACCTCATATTGATAGCCCAACTTACACCAATATGCACCCTCCCACCACCGGTCGGCAAGACAATGTGTAATCGCCATGACATACTCCAAAGGAAAGTGTCTCACCGACGAGCCTCATGTGCAATGTCGGCGAGACCGAAGGTCATTCGCCAAGATGTTTCATCGAAGGAAAACTCCCTCCGAAAGGCTCCTCCACGGTCGCCAAAAGATCAAAAGAGTCTTGCCGACAGACTTGTAGTATATAAATGTTAGCATAAAAACACACAGGTCGGGGAGACATTCAAGGACCTATGCCGATACGGGCCAAAAGGTGGAAAGTGCAGGCATAGATGCTACATGGGACAAATATGAGCCAAAATATGAGCAAAAAAATCATGAAATGAAGAAAACACGCATAAGGAAAGACTCATATGGAGACCCAGGGGTATGAAAGATATGCAAAATTATCAAATTTTAATAGTTCCAACAAAGTGAAGAAGTGTTCATGTGCTGAACTGGAACTATAACCAGACATTAGCAGATACTATTTTCTCAGTTCAAATCCGAATGCTTTTAATCCAAATCTTTCTGTAAGACAGTTGTCTTCCTTGGGCAATAAACCTTATTGTATTTGAGCAGTGAGCTTTAGGCAGTGTGTCTGAATGCACGTGCATTCCCCATTCATATTTCCTTATAGTTTTAACATGGTATAATCTTGTGGATTGACCTCCATCATGGTTTTTCCTCTAATAGAGTTTCCACGTAAAAATATTGGTGTTATGTGTGCTTCTGATGTGTTGTTCATTTATGCTTTCATGATTAATGATCAGATCTTTTATTAAGGTTAATAAGTTGAATAAGTTTGAGTTTCGGTGACAACTGATTCACTCTCCCTCTCAGTTGGAAGCCCTTGAGTTGCCAACAATTGGTATCAGAGCTTGTGGTTCCTTGGAAGAAATTTAATAGCTTGAGGTGATTCAAGATGGTGACTTATAAGTAGGATAGTCCTACATTTGATGGAACAAATTATTCTTTGTGGAAAGCTCAAATGGAGTGCCATCTGAGATGCATTGGTTAACCTTACTGGAGCATTACATGTAATAGGTATGTTATACCTTTGAATAGTACTTATACTGAATATAATATCAGGGCTAAGGAGGCTTTGTTGAGTGCTTTAACTGATACTGATATGACAAATGTGATGGATTTGAAGACTGCTTATGAGATTTGGAAAAAGTTGGAGACCTTGTATGAAGGTGATGCAAATGTGAAAATTGCTAAGCTACAAAGTCTGAAAGGAAAATATGAAAAGTTGAAAATGGGTGATGATGAAAATGTTACTACTTTCATACAAAGAGTAAATGAACTTGTGTATGGTATTAGATGTGTTTGTGGATAGATAGATGAATCAAAGGTTGTTGCTAAAGTGCTTAGATATTTTCCTGATTCTTACAAAGTTAAGGCCTTGTGCTATTGAAGAACTCCAAACTGTGACAAATGTTAGTAGAGATATTTTGATTGGTAAGCTCACTACTTTTGAGTTGAGTGAATTTGGTGATTCCATTCCTAAGGTTGAATTTGCATTTAAGGTTGCTACTTCTGGAAGATATAGAAAAAGATATGATCTAGGTGAAAGCTCATCAAGAAAGACATTCAAGTATGAGGATGAAATGAAATAGTTGGATGAAGAAGAAAGAGGGCTTGAAGAAATTGAAGCATTGATTGTGAAAAGAGAAGCTAGAGGACAAGGTAAGTATAAGGGAAAGTTTCCCATTAAATGTTTCTCTCGCAATAAGATAGGTCATTTTGCATCAAGGTGTCCCGAGAGAGTTTCCAAGCCAAGATTTAATAAGCCTAAATTCCAAAAGAAGCGTTACTATGCTACTGATGGTGTAATATATAATGAATATGATAGAGGAAATGCAAGTAAAGATGAATTTGTGTTTATTGCTATCAAGGAAAATAATCCCGTGTCTACTAAATCTGATAGTTGTACAAATGTGGAGAAATCCCTGGCTGCTCAAGTTGAAGAGAAAGATGAATGGGTAATTGACAGTGGTTGTTCTCATCACATGACAATAGATAAAAGTAAGTTTGTGAATTTGGAGAAGTATGATGGTGGTGTTGTGATATTTGGTGATAACACAATTGGTGTGATCCATGGAAGAGGATTCATTTCTCTTGATGGTAAGCATAACACTGGTGATGTCTTGTATGTTGAAGGTTTGAAGCATAATCTTTTGAGTGTTGGTCAAATGGTTGATAAGGGATACAATCTTCAGTTCATGGATGGTAAGTGCAAAAATGGAAATGTGATTGCATCAGGTACACAAAAAAAAGGTAATATCTTTCATCTAAATGCTGCTAGTAAATTTTTTTTGATTGCTCAAGTCGATGAGAGTTGGTTATGGCATAGGAGAATGTGTCATGTTAACTTTGATAAAATTATCAAGATAAGTTACACTAGAGCTATTAGAGATATTCCTAAGTTGATGAAACCTACTAATTCCATATGCAAAAAATGTCAGATAGGAAAGAAAACCATAATTTCATTTCGAAGTAAACATAAAAATTCAAATGGATTGTTGGAACTTGTGCATACTAATTTATGTGGTCCTGCTAGAAATAGAATTTTACAAGGTTACACATACTTCATGTTGCTTATTGATGATTATTCAAGGATGATGTGTGCTACTTTCTTAAGGGAGAAATCTGAAGTTCTAGAAAAGTTCAGGATCTTTAAGGCTATGGTTGAGACAAAGACTGATTTGAAGATTAAGTGTCTAAGATCGGATAGAGGTGGTGAATTCACTTCTGACGAGTTTAATTCTTTTTGTGAATAACATGGAATAAAGAGACAATTATCTTCACTGTAGACCCCTCAATAGAATGGAGTTCTGGAAAGGAAGAATAAAATAGTTCTAGATGCAGCTAGAACCATGATGTTGGAAGGAAATGTGCCTCATATCTATTGGAGAGAACTTGTGAGTACTACTGTGTACACACTTAACCAGGTACAAATCAAAGGTGATTCTGGTAAGACTCCTTTTGAACTATGGACTGGTTAAAAGACTACGGCTAGATATTTCAAAACCTTTAGAAGCAAGTGTTATATCAAAAGGGATGAAGATATAGGAAAGGTTGATGCTAGGAGTGATGAAGGAATCTTTCTGGGTTATGCTACTAAAAGTAAGGCCTATCGGTGTTATAACAAAAGATTGAAGAAAATTGTTGAAACTACAAATGTTAAGGTTGATGAAGACATAGTTGCACTATCCAGAACCTGTGGATATGATTTTGATGATTAGAATGATAGTACAAGCAAAGGAAAGCAAGGTCAGACTCCAAGTCAAGTTTAGATCATTCTAGTGAATTGAGAAAATCAAGAAGGAGAAACTGATGGAAGAACAAAAGAGAGATAAGAAGAGCCTGAAGTTGAAGAACATTCTAAGAAGACTTCGAGGTATGTGAGATTGAGTCATTTAGAGAATTAGATCATAGGTGATAAGAACAAAGGTGTCTAGACTAGGAGAAAAATTGCAGAAGAGTATTGTTTGATTTCAAAGACTGAGCCTAACAATGTGAATGAAGCATGAAAAGATGAGCATTGGGTTGAAACAATCAAAGAGGAACTATAGCAAATCGAGAAGAATGATACATGGATTCTTGTTCCCAGACCTAAGGATAAGAATGTAATTGGAACTAAATGGGTCTTTAGAAACAAACTGAATGAACAAGGTGAAGTGGTTAGAAATAAATCAAGATTGGTTTGTAAGGGATATTCTCAAATGGAAGGTATTGATTTTGAAGAAAACTTTGCCCCTATTGCTAGAATTAAAGCTATGAGATTGTTTCTTACTTATGCTACTTATAAAGATTACATGGTTTATCAAATGGATGTCAAGTCCACTTTTCTAAATGGTGAATTGGAAGAAGAGGTATATTTTGAGCAACTTGATGGATTCCAATTGACTAGTCATGAAGATATGGTGTGTCGATTGGAGAAAGCATTGTATGGTCTTAAGCAAGCCCCTAGAGCATGGTATGCCATATTGGATAAGTACTTGGTGAAACTTGGATTTAACAAAGGTATTGCTGATAGTAATCTGTATTTGAAGAATGGTGATAAATATTTTTTTGTGGAAGTTTTTGTTGATGATATCATATTTGGAGGAGATGATAACTTGTGCATGAAGTTTTCCAATGAGATGCAAAATTAATTTGAAATTTCAATTATTGGAGAGATGAAATTCTTCTTGGGATTGCAAATTACTCAGTTAGATAGAGATATTTTTTAATCTCAGTCCAAGTATGTGAAGGAATTGCTGAAGAAATTTGGTATGGAAGACTCAAAGCCTGTTGGTACACCCATGCTGATTGGATGCAAGTTGACAACTGATAATGATTCTTCGAAGGAAAATAAAACATGATATAGATCAATGATTGGTGGATTTCTTTATTTGACTCAAACTAGGCATAATATCATGAATGTTGTATGTATTGTTTCTAGATTCCAAGATGATTGTAAAGAATCTCATGTGACTGTTGTGAAGAGAATTTTAGATACTTGAAAGGGATAGCTGATTTTTGTCTATGGTATCCTAAAGATGATGATCTTACTTTGAGTGCCTTTACTGAAGCTGATTGGGCAGGAGATGTGAATGACAGGAAAAAGGATATCAAAGTTGTGTATGATGAGCCTATTATTATATTCTGTGATAACTCAAGTGCTAATAAAATTTATAGGAATTCAGTGCTACATTCAAAGACCAAGCATATATCTATTAAATTTCACTTTTTGAGAGAGAAAGTAAGTGAAAAGGAAGTCAAATTGGAGTATGTGCATACTAAGGAGAAAATTGTAGATATCTTTACAAAGCTGTTACCTAAGGATACCTTTGAGTATCTCAGAGGGAAGTTAGGGGTGATTACCCTTCCTAATTAGAACTAAGGATGCATTGCATTGCATCAATCCATGCATTTCATGATCATATTTTGATCCAAATTAATGTTGTGGTGGCTGCTACTCAGGGGGAGTAGTAAGATGTTCAAATGTTCAGATGTTCAAAAGTTCAAATGTTCAGAAGTTTGGATATGTGGTTCAGAGCTTGTATTGAAGAGATCTTTGTCATTGATTTCAAAGGGGAAGAAGAGCAATGTGAAAAAAAATCTGCTAATTATCTAGGGAGAAGAGCCTTGTGGGGAGAAGAGTTGAAAGAAAAGTCAGAACTTAAAGGAAGAGTAAGCATAGTTGTGTTGATGGTATTTTTCACATCATGTGTTTCCATCAATGACAAAGGTGGAGATTGGTGGATGCTATGGTTGTGTTGCTGATATGTGGTTGTCATTGATGTCAACATTATTAGCATTGTTGCATTAGAAGTTGTATATGTCGAGGATATTGAGAAAATTGTATAAGAAGTGCTACAGGTTGTTAGTGGTGAAGTGAAGTTCTTTTTGTCGCTGTGTTCAATACATTGTTGTTTTGAGTTTGTGGACTAAAGGGTTTCTTGTTGAGTATGTCTAGTTTATCCATATTGAATTTCATAGATCCACATGAAGAGTTGATCGAGTTATGGTGATTTTCATTCTGACAATTTTTCTATTGCTTCAGTTAGTGTTCTTGATTAAAGATTCTGTGATTTTAGTAAATTCAGTTATTGCGGATTCTTCTTTGGTGTTTCATGATACTTTTAGATGTTTCTAGTTCATTCTCTATCTTTTTCAAATGTCCGCATTGATCATTGTGCTCGTGATTCAAGATTTTCTCTTGCATGTTCATTTTTTTCATGTTCTTGGCCGACAAGGTGTTGAAGTGTGTTGTGGATCTTTGAGGAGAAATTAATTGAAGAGTTTTCATGTTGGATATGTTGTTTTTGGTCTTCACTATGTTATGGAGGACCTTGGTTGATTCACATGAATAATCTTTATTTGTTTTGGGCTGACTGTTTGTAATTATTTTATTATCTTTTTGTGGCCGACTTATAGCGATGTAATTTCTTGTTGCGGATATATAAGAGTGATTGTTTTATTATTTGGGAGTGTGAAAAAGAGCGAAGAAGGTTGTATGCAAAGTGTATGAGTCCTATGTGCAAATAAAGTTCAGATCATTCGAAGGAAGAGTGAAGAGTGAAGAAGTGTTCATGTGCTTAAGTGAAACTATAACCAAGCAATAGCAAATGCTATTTTCTCAGTTCAAATCTGAATGGTTTTAATCTGAATCTTTATGTAAGATAGTGTATCTTCCTTGGGCAGTAAGCCTTGTTGTATTTGAGTAGTGAGCTCTAGGAAATTTTCCTGAATGCATGTTCAATCCCCATTCATATTTCCTTATACTTTTAACACGATATAATCTTGTGGATTGACCTCCACCATGGTTTTTCCCCTAATAGGGTTTCCACTTAAAAATATTGGTGTTATGTGTGCTTCTGATGTGTTGTTCATTTATGCTTTCATGATTAATGATTAGATAGGAAATTAAGGTTAATAAGTTGAACAATTTTGAGTTTCAGTGATAAATGATTCACCCCCCTTCTCTTTGTTGTCTTCCCTTGAGTTGCCAACAATCTCTCTAAGGAAGAGAAGTACAAACACACTCTGATAGAATCTGAACAAGCTCTTGGAAATCCTTAGCTGCACCACCAAGAGGCCAATCCTATAGATTATTCCATCTATACACACTCACTTGGCCCAAATTTTGAATATTTTTAAAGTCAGCAACATGACACCACCCAACATCAACAAAATGCCTACTCAAATTTTGTAGGTGGGGGTGAGTAGAAAAAATGGGAGGATGGCCATCCCAAGAATCATGCTAGAAGAGAGCATCCTACCCCCCATTACAAATCAAAAACAACCCTTGCTTGAACAACTTAGCTCCCCTTTTAAGAGTACTCCAAATCATAGAACCCTTCCCCTCCAAACTAAAGCAGGCAACATCCACACTCTCAACCGTACCCAGATAATTTGAAGTAATATTTTTTTCCCACAACTGATGTTGCTGGGAACCCCACCACCAATATAGCTTAGCTGCTAAAGCTTTCCCATTCAAATTAGTCCTATGCAGACCCAAACCACCAACCTAATTCGACCTGCAAATAACTTCCCAGTTAACCAAACTCCACTTCTTGTGAAGGAGATTTCCAAACTAGGGGAACTGTCAAGACAAAATCTCAAAGTCTTTGATAAAGCCAAAAGGTGAAAAAAGAACAAAGAATCTTTGTAGAGGTAGAGCCTCCACCTCATACTTTAGAAGAGTCACCCTACTCGTAGAAGAGAGCCACCCGTAAGTCCAATGACTAACCATATTTTTGAACTTATCAATAATCTCCTACCAGAACAATTTAGGAAGTGAGTGAATAGCAAGTGGAATACTGAGATACACAAAGGGGAGAGTGCAAATATGGAAATGAAGGATGCCAACAATTCTCCTTTGAATAGCCCAATGAGTATGGAAGAAATAAATAAAAGATTGCCCCTCATTAATTTTCTGACTAGATACAACCAAATAACAATCCAGAATCTTGTGCCAATAGAGAGCCTCCTCAACCCTAGCTCTACCCATCAAAGTAGTGTTATAAAAAAACTGCAGATGTGACTGAGGGGGGATATTATTTCCAAAACTCCAACCCTGAATCAAACTAGTTTCCACCTGAGATCTTATAAAACTCCCCAAGCCCTCTACTAATAAGATGAACAAATAGGGAGATCAAGGATCCCCTTTTCTGATCCCCCTAGAAGCACCAAACAAATCCATTGGCACACCATTAATCAACACCGAAAAGGAAGGAGAAGTAACACAACTCTTGAACCACTCAATCCATTCCCTAGAAAAACCAAATGCTCCTAGAATCTTAAATATGAAGGCACATTTAACACGATCATAAGCTTTGGCCATATCTAACTTAATAAACATAGCTTTCTCCTTAGAATGATCCATAGAATGAATTGTCTCAGCTGCAATGATGAAACCATCCATAATATGCCTACTAGCCACAAAACCCCCTTGCTCTTCAAAAATTACCCTTCCTAGCCAAGGTTTCAGCCACTCAACAATTAGCTTGGAAATAATCTTGTAAACTACATTACATAAGGAAATTGACCTAAAAAGATCCATAGAATTAGCCCCATCCTTCTTTGGAATGAGAGCAAGAAAGGTAGCATTGATGGATTTCAACATTTGTTTATTCATGAAAGATTCCCGAATGACCTCCAACAAATCTAGCTTAATTACTTCCCAAAAATCTCGGTAGAACTGAATTGAGAAACCATCAGGCCTTGGAGCTTTTCCTTTTCTCATTTGGAACACAACAGTCTCAAGCTTCGATAAAGAAATAGGATTAAGAAAAGAAGCATTCATTTCACTGGTGACTAAGGGAAAAATGCTATCCAAAATACTAGCTTCATCCTCCTCTGCAAGAAGAGAATCCTCAGATAGCATAGTAGAAAATAAGTGAACAAAACTAGTGGAAATAGAAACAGAGGAGGAAAGAATCTCCCCATTCAAAGACTTGAGAGAAGAAATGACATTACCTTGTCACCTATCTTTGATCGAATTGTGGAAAAAAGAAGTATTCCAATCTCCTCCCGAAGCCACTCGATTCAAGGAATTTTATTTCCAAAATATTTCCTCACGTAATTCCCATTCCCCAACTTTCTTCACAACAACAACTTCTAGCAAACCCATATCCTTAGTTAGGCCCCAATCATGAATTTTCTTGGTGATTAAGTCCAAACGAGCTTGAGAAAATTGCTTTTCTTGGAAAAAATTACCAAAGTGTTGCTGATTCCACTATTTCAACCTATACTTCACATACTGGAGCTTCTTGGAGAAGGAGTACATAGTAGTCCCATGAGATGGGTTCCCCAGATTCCACCAACTAGGAAGAAGGTCATGAAGAGAGTCACCTCTGAGCCACATGAGATGAAACTTACAAGAATTATTTACACAATGCTAGGGTAACTCAACAATAAGTTTGATTGTCCAATGATCAAAACCCCACCCTTCCAAAATCTTAGAGCTAGTTAGTCACCTATCCCCAACCAAAAATTGGACACCAAGAATCTATCCAGGCATTTAGAGATAAAAAATTCCCCACATCTCCTATTATTCCAAGAAAATACCACATTAACATGCTTGATGTCAACCAAATTCAAGAGAGCCACATTATCCTGCAAGATATTAGAAGAAGTCTCTAAGCGAGCATTGCCTCCCCTCTCCTCCTCCAGAGAAACAATGACATTAAAATCCCCACCCAAAATCCACATGAGATAAGGATCTAAAGACCTCACATATGTAATGAGACCCCACAATAGGACCTTGCCATGAAATTCTGCCAGAGCATAGATATTAGAAAATAGTACTCTCTCTCCAGACTTAAGATGAGAAGAAACACAAGAAATCAAACCTTTGCAGGAGTACCACCGAATTGGACTGATTTTACGGGGGTCCCATAAGCAAGAAACCCCACCGGAGCTACTAAGTGCACCAACCCATTGACACTGACCGTGACTCCAAATCTTTGAAGCCACACTTATCATACTATCAATAGATAACTTAGTTTCTTGAAGGAAAACCACATCCAGAGAATGATTACTAATTAAATACTGAATAGCCTTTTTTCTAGGGATGTTATTCATACCCCTCACATTCCAAGAAAGCACAATCATTGCTGAGGTTGGGAGAAGTGAGAATCAATAGTCTTCACTGAACCTAACTCCACTAACGTCTCACTAGTTAGCTTAACCTTTTCCTGATCCTTTTTTTGACCAACCTTAAGAGATTTCTCCATAACTCCTTTTTTGGGGATTTTTTTGTTGTAGACCTAGGGCAAGAGAAGGGGACTTAGTTTTACCTAATCTAGAAGTACCTCACACCTCTGAGAGATCACCACCAACAAAACCCCTACAAGCCTCCAACACCAAAGCCAAAGCCCCCTGAGAAGGGGCTAGAGTAGGAAAATCAATATTCATATGAGAATCTAGTACACCAGGCTGAATTGACTTAGGAACCTCAGTAGACTGGTCACCACGAGCATCCTCTGCAAAAGAACCCATAGCTTCCTATAGATCAACACCAAACCCTTCCTCCTAGACCAAACCCTCTAATGCCTCAAACCTATTGAAGGTCTCCTCCTATTGCCTATCCTTGAGGGACTTTTTTTTACCCCTACCTCAGTTGTGAGACTTCACTAGAGAAAATCCTTCTGTATCAATTGCCTCTCCCTGCATAGGAGCCTTACCCTTGTCTGCTATAGAATTAGACTGAGAAGGGGAATTACCTATACCAGTTGCACTAGAGGCATAGGGACACCTCCTCTGAAGATGTCCATACTCATGAAATAGTTGACACCTAAAAGGTAACATCTCATAATACAACGATTGAGTCCAAGAGCAAGAACCAACAATCATGTCAATTGAATCTGATAGTGGATGACTCAAGTCAATTTCAACACATATCCTTGCATATGAAAAAATTCCCTTATCCAAAGTTTGTTGTGAAGGCCCAATAGGTTTTCCCAAACATAAAGCAATTGATTGCAATATGTCACTTCTCCAACATTCAAGTGGCAGCCGAGGGAGACAAACCCACACTGGGACCTTAGATGGAAGCTCCTCTACCGAGTTGAAGCCAACATGCCAAGGCTTAATGAATAGGCCCACCTGAGTATAAAAGTATGGACCACCTTTGAAAGCCCTATTTTGATTAGAGGTGCACGAGAAATCTACCCAAAAAAAGTTATTTGCAGCCATCAAAATATCAAAATCTCCTTTCAGATTGCATGTCTTGTGGATCCAGGAATCGAGAAATAGGATTGAAAGCCTCATCCCCATGAACTTACATATCAAAACATGAGAGCTGAAGTAACTCACATTGTCTACCACCAAATCTGGTTGAATTACTAACACTAGCTGTTCTTGGGCCCTCTCCAAGCAACCATTAATCTTTTGCAATTTAATCCTCCGTTTTGAACAAAATTCATGCTTGAAGAAGATGGGATTGGAACCCAAAAGCCATCATTAGATGAAGCATAAGTCTGATTTTCCTTTTCAATAGATCCATGCAAAGCCATCACAGACCCAAACAAGATCTAGGAAATCCCAAGGGAACCCAAAAAGGCACACAAAGGCACACAATGGAGGTTAAAACCAAAGCAAAGCCACCACCCAACAAAAAGAAACAAAGAATCCAAACCATACTACCACCAAAGCTCTCACAGAGAAAATTCACACAACCTATCACCATCAAAACTGCACCAAGCTTCACCCAGGAGAACGTAGCTTCAAGCCACATGAGCCAACAAAGCAAAAGAAAAATCCCACAGCCTCCCTCAGGCCACCCCTGCAGGTAGAAAACAACCTCCCTCACGCGGACAAAGTAGAAAAAGGAGCTAGGGCACAATTTCCCTAGCCCACACACAGACAGAGAGTGACACCATCCTCTACTAGCAAGCCCCTCATATATTATATATTATTATTATAATTATTATATAATAATATATATTATATATTATTATTATTATAATTATTATATAATAATATATATTATATATTATTATGTTATAATAATTAAATTATTTTATATGATATAGAATATATATTATTTTATATTAAATTATATATTATATATTATATATTATTATATAATATTTAATATATTAATATATATTACATATATTATTATAATATCATATAATATCGATAATCTGAACAATTTCCCCATCAAGCATGTTTATTGCGAAGCTAACAAGGTGGCTAATTTTCTTTCCAACCAAGGGGTGTTAATTGGGAGTATTGAGAAGATTGTCTTCAGGCCAGAGTGTGAGGTTGATCTATGTGAGATTCTTGATATGGACCACAATGATTGTGGAGGTGTTCTTTTGTTGTCTGGTGCATCCACCTTGGCTTGATGCTTGGCTTGGTTGGTTGGTGGATGAATCAAGTCCTTCCTAGGGTGGTTGGTGTTGCATTTGTTTGGCCTTCCTTGTGATTTTTTTGCTCTATGTGGTGATATTTCTTTGCATTATGTTTCAATCATCCTCTTGGCTGGTTGGTCCTTGTTTATGATGGTGTGAACATTTTTGGGGGAGGCCGCTTGATCGCTACTCCTACACTGTTGAAGCTATTGTTGTTTTGGTGGGGCATTTGGATTTTCTAGTGGCTGCCTCTTTTGGAAGTTGACATATGCCCAGGCTATCCATTCTTGCTCATCCCATTTATGTTCATATACATTTTTGTTCATATAAATTTGTGTTCATATACATTTGTGTTCATATAAATGCGACTGAATTGAAGAACATTGTTGAAATATATTGTCACCACCCTCATTTGTGTTCAATGACACCAAACTTAGAGTAAGTCATGTGAAAGAAATCATAAGGAAACATACTTTATTTCAAGAGTGGAGAGAAATGAAGACGTTACAATATGGTAACAGTTTGAGCTATGACCATGTCAAAAAATTATAAATATCTAAAGCTGAAATAGCCCAATATTTTGTGAATCCAAAAACTGGGCAACCTATTGCTTTACATAAACCCAAATTCTCAATAAAATGGTGCATACATGAGGGCATAACAAGAAAATTTTGGGATCATTGGTGGATGGTGTTTGATAAACTGCCCAACAAAAAACTTGATGTTCCTCTTTGTTTTCTTCGTAAATTATATGTGGAGTTTGTTTTAGGAAAACAAAAAAATTATTTTGATTTTAAGAATTTTTAAGGGTAGTAGCAGAATTCCTCAAGATAGACGTAGGCCAATGCATCAAATGTAAGGTCTATATGTTCCCCCTCCTCATATTCCTCCTCCACCTCCAATAGCCTAGCCAAACATTGCATCTACAACAATGCATAGTCTCATGACTATACACTCTTTGACTGACCATTTGATTACACAATCTTCTCAATTTACCCAAACACCTGATAGTGATACTCCTAGTGGTTCAATAGATGTTGGTGGAGCATCGACATCTAGACATATTTGTGTGCCTCATCATTGTAGTATGTACAATCATATGTGTCTAAGTCCTATGGGAGATACTACTGAGCTTCCCCTAGACACAACTGAGTATGAGGTACATGATGTGGCACTTGGAGGAGATGAGGTAGCAACACATACTACATACACAAATACTTGTGAGGGAATAACATATGAAGATCCATCCATGACTAGAGATGAAGAGCTACAAGAGCAATCTTATGTACATGTAAAACTTAAATTTATTTCATAGTGCATTTTATTTCAAATTATTATAAAAGTTAGTATTACTATGTATATTTAAGTGGGAATGAACATTTGATGATTGAGGATGAGCTTAGAGAAGTACATCATGGTACTCTTTCAACCATTGAATTTTTCTTAGACATGTTATAACTTTTGTACATGTTTAAATTTTTTTATGGCATGCCTATCATTTAAATTGTGATTAATTAAATATATATTAATTTATATCTTGATCTTATTTTAATTTTGTAGTCTACTCCATATGTGATTGATATGGAACCTTTTACCGTGTCATAAACTAAAACACTTGATCATCCTAAGAGACTGTCATTTACAGAACAAGTCATAGTCACTTGGTAATTGAACTAAATTTTAATTGAATTAATAATTTAGTTAGAACTTATAGAACTTATTGTAGTTATTTAGATGTAAATTTTAAATATATTATGGTTATATGTACATACATCTGTATTCTTACATTCTTTCCATGTTTAATGTACAAGAAGTTGATGTTACTACATTTGTGACAAGTTATTCTCAAATAATCTCACTTGTGTCACCAATTCAGGTATATGGTTTTTCTATATCTAGTAGATATATAAGTTTCTAAATATATGTAGATATATGTTTAGTTTATGTTTGTTTTTCAATAATTATATATTAATTTTGTTATTTTTATTTTTCTTCTTATAGAGTATTCTGTCATCCATGTATGTGGATCCTCTACCATTTCATTATGGTAGGACTCTTGATCATCATAAGAGACCATCATTTATTTAATGTTTACAATCAAAAAAATAAAGGCTTGAGGTAATGAAGGATTGAATTTGATTTTAATTGATATTTTTGAGAAATTATAGTTTAGCATAGTGATTAGATGTTACTTTGAAAGTTATTAAAAATAGTAGATAAATTTATATTTAGTAATCTAAGTAATTTACCATTAAGCTAATTAATCTAATTTGTGGTTTGAATTGTTATTGTGTATCCAAATTCTCATTCATCAGGTGGTGCGTAGAGGCTACATTTTGATGATCCACCGCAAGATTAGGATTTTCTTGACATGGCATAGCTATTTGAGATATACATTGTATAAAAACCTTGAGATGGCATATGCTACATTTTGTAAATATTATTTTGTTGACATATATACCAAATTTGTATATGGACATACACAACTACTCTACACTTTTATATATAAAAATTGATATTCAATATATTTTGTTCATTGTGTTCATGTTTTCCTACTTTGAAACTTAAAATTTGAATATATAATCACTTTATAATAGTTGATCTATGATGAATAACATGTTATATTTATTGATTTCTTGAAATGTTTTATTTTAATAGTTTATGAATGAAATATCATTTTCACTCATAAATTATTATTAGATATTTGCATTAACATGTATACTACTGTCAAATTTGGTTTCCATGGAAGACTTCACCAAATTTGATCCCTTTATCCCCTTTGTTTTAATAAAAGGGTAAAAATTTATTAATATCATAAAATCACCAATACAAATAAATCAGGGTCCACATAGGCACCTAGAGAGAATCAAGATCACCGAACCAACAAAATACCAACCAAGACTCAAAACCATAACAAAATCAATCACTAACCATGTCCTTCGAAATAATATTCTCTAAAACTTGGCAATAATCTAGGGATAACTGCTGCCATCCCTCAATTTTCTAGTCACCAACATGCTTAGAAGCCCATTTGGCCAGACAGTTAGCAAGCCTATTCCATTCTCGAGGGATGTGAGTAAAAGACACCACCTCTAAATGGAACACAACCATAAAATATGTTGAACAACCCAAGAAAGTTTCCAATTAACCCACTCCAATTTTTTCTCATTCAATATATTAACAATGATCCAAGAGTCTGATTCATGGATAATCTTACACCAACCAAGAGCACATGAACACTCAATAGCCCAAAGAATTGCAAAACCCTCCATAAAATTATAGGTTTACTACATTTTATGAATGGAAAATAGGGAAATAACGAAACCAAAGCTATCTCTCCCAACCCCACCAATCCTAGCTGGCACATGATTACCCCTAGAAGAGCCATCGATGTTGATTTTCAAAACATCTGACAGAGGAGGGGACCAAATCCCAACCCTTTGAATCTTCTTTTTGGCGTGCCCACCTCTTCGAACAAGAAAAGAGTTGAAGGCCAAACCACAAAGGACCAATCTATTCACAATATCATCATCACTCCTTTCAAAAGGAAAATCCACTTCACATTTAGCTTCCATAGTATCCTAAATCATACAAACAATTCTCTTCCAAACCTGTTGAACCATCAAATTTTCCCCATGAAAAATCCTATAATTCCTTTCCAACCAGATTTTCCAAAAGATGAAATCAGGGCCAATGCACCACACAATCTAGAGGAAAGAGGCATGTTTCAGAGGTCTCCTTAGGCTACTCCAAAATTCAACTAGAAAAGAGGCATGAACACAAGGATGTCCCAAAATACCCCACCAAAAATTCCAAATAAGCATATAATAAGGACAACAAAAGAACAAGTGAAATGAGTCCTCACAACAACCACAAAGAATACAAATAGATGGGCCCTAGAATCCCCACTTCTGAAGATTTTCCCATGTCAAACATATGTTCCGAACTAAGGTTCACAAGAAACAATTACACTTGGGCCAAGAGAACTTATTCCAAACATTTTTCCACCAAGGAACTTCCATCCCACTAGCCAATGTGTAAACCCCCTTAGGATCCATACTTCAAGCCAAAATATCCCTATCCTTGAGAGAGTTTCACTCTCTACTTGCAAAAATATTTTGGAGCTCAACAACATCCTCTTCCAAACGAGCCATGGGCCACTCACTAGGTTCCTTCCATCTAGACACTTCCACATGCCCATAGAGGTAAGTAGACTTAAAATCAACCACCCAAGACCAACTATCCTCCAAGAACCACTGACAAAGATCCTATGGATTAGGATACCTAATCATAATAGGGGAAAACCCATCCCAAGAGTCAAACCAAAAGAGAGCCTCAAACCCCCTATTCTATATCTAAAACAAGCCCTCCTCGATCAACTTGGCACCTTTTTTAAGCGTTTCACAAATCACATAACCTTTCCCCACCAATGAATACTGAGGAACATCCTCCTTTGGTAACCCACTCAGATATTTGTGAGAATAATCTTGGCCCATACATGATCCTATTCCAAACACCATCTCCAATAAAGCTTGGTAGACAATTCCAAACTAGTCAGAGTGGAATTTTGCAAACCAAGGCCACCAAATTTCTTCAAATTACAAACAATATCCCACTTCACAAGGATTCACTTAGAAGATGATAAGAAATAAGCCCATAAAAATTTCCTAGCCAGAGATTCCAAATCCTTAATAAATCCAATAGGAGCCACCTAGAGCATAGACCTATAATTGGGAAGAGCCTACACCATTGGCCTAAGAAGCTGCACCCGACCAACAAAAGAAAGCCACCTGTGAGTCCAATGGTTCACCTTTGCATGAAAATTTTCTAAAATATTTTTCCAAGATCCCCTAGGGAGGGTACCAAAAGAGATAGTAATGCCTAGATAAATCAAAGGTAGAGAACCAATTTGAAATCTCAAAATAAGAGAAATTTGAGATTGAATGAGCCTCAAAGTCTTAAAGAAGAAAATGAAAGATTTACCCCCATTAATTATCTTCCCAGAAGTAGAAAGATAGATGTCCAAAGCCTTGCACAAATTAGTGTCCTCTCTAACCTTGGCCATACCCATCAGAGAAATATCCTCAAAAAATTGTAGGTGTTATTGAGGAGGTAAACCATTGCCCCAAACCTAACCTTGGAAAAGACCTTGCACCGCATGGATCTTAATAACACTCCCAAACCTTTAGCCAAAATAATGAATAAGTATGGAGAAAGAGGATCCCCATGTCGAAGGCCTTTGGAGGCCCTAAATAAGGAATATGGTTCCCCATTGATCAAAACCAAAAAAGAAGTGGTCATGACACAACTCATAACCCACATAACCCACTCCTCAACAAAACCAAAAGCAATAAGCACTTTACACAAAAAGGACCACTTAACTCTATCATAAGCCTTTGCCATATATAGCTTGATGAGCATAGATTTTTCTTTAGAGGTCATGATGGAATGAATAGTTTTTGTGGAAATGACCACACCATCCAATATTTTCCTATCTACCACAAATCCTACCTATTCCTCTGAAACAAACCTACTAATCCACCTCTTCAACCTCTCAACAATCAACTTGGAAAGAATTTTATAAACCACATTGTAAAGAGCAATGTACCAAAAGAAACTCAACCTATCCGCCCCATCACATTTAGGGGCGAGACCAAGAAAAGTGGAATTCATGTCCCTCAACATCTACTTGTTCCTCTGAGATTCATGAACCACCTCTAATATATCCAAATTTATAATTTCCCAATATTCCTAGAAGAATTCAATCAAAAAGCCGTCAGGACCAAGGGCTTTCCCTTTCTTCATTTGAAAGACAATGGCCTCTAATTCCTCTAAGGAAATGTATCCCAAAAGGTGCTCATTCATTTCCAAGGAAACCAAAGAAGAGAAAGAAGAAAAAACATGATTTCCATCCGCCAGCACATGTGGAGAGTCCCCCCTAAACAAGGAGGAAAATTACTATGAAGATTCTCTAGAAATATCTCCCAAAGAGGACAAATCCTCATCCCTACAATTCACAAGAAACAAGATCGAGTTACCATGTCTCCTGGCCTTCGTAGAGTTGAAGAAAAAGGCAATGTTTTTATCCCCCTCCTATAACCATTCAACTTGAGCTTTTTGTTTCTAGTAAATATCCTCATGCAACTCACACTTCTCCAATACTTTCAAAGCCCTCGCCTCCTCCTTGAGAGAGTTCTCAGAAAGGAAAAACTCCCTAATCTCATGGGTGATAGCATCCAAAATAGCTTGAGAAGAAACCTTAGCATGGAAGATGTCATCAAAACACTACCTATTCCACCTTTTGAGTTGGTACTTCACATACTATAGTTGCTTGGAAAAAGAAAAAATTGTGGTACCGAAAGCAAGTTAGACAAATATGACCACTTAGCAACATAGTCCTATAGAGAGGGATCCCGCATCCACATAAGTTGGAAATTGAAAGAGGGAGATCAAGCATCATAAGCCGATGAAGCGAGTAACTTAATAGCTCAATGATATGAACCCCTCTAGTCTAGAATCTTAGAGAAAATAGACCAAGATCCACCAATCCAGAAACAAGAAACCAAGAACCTATCAAGCCTCTCAACAATACAACCCTCCCCAACTCTCCTATTGTTCCAATTATATTGACCATTACTAGGTTTAATATCCACAAGATTCAAAGCAGATATATTATCATGGAGAAGAAAAGCATAAGGCTCCAACCTCAAAATTCCTCCTCTCTTTTCTTCTAGATTAATAATAGCATTGAAGTCATGTGCAATAATCCAAGGATAAAGAGGAGAAAAACTCTGAAGAAATTGGATGTGAGACCACATGCGCTTCTTACCAAGAAAATCAGTAGGAGCATAGATATTGGAAAGAAGAACAATTTCTCTAGTTTCTACGCTACAAGCAACCACATACATAGAAGACTTATAGGACATCCACCAAAGAGGGAAAATATTTAATGGATTCCATATACAATCCAAACCCCCTACATTACATTGGGAACTAATGCACTGGAATTGACCATGCCCCAAGAATTTAGGCACCAAACCACACATATTCGCTATAGACGATTTAGTTTCTTGTATGAAAAACACACCAGGAGAATGATTTCACACCAAATCACAAACAAATTTTTGTCAAGGGTCATTTTTCAAGCCCCTTACATTCCATGAGAGGATAATCATTTATGGAAGCTAGAAAAATGGGAGTCAAGAGTTTTAATAGATTTTGAATCCACCAAAATCTCCTCCATCATCTTGATTTTCTCCAAAGCCTTCTTTCTCCGAAATTTGGAGGGTTTCTCCAGAGCCCCTTTCTTAGGAATCTTCTAATGAAGCCCTAAAGGAGGGAAACCTTATTTACTTTATTTGCATCAGCCACCACCTACTCTAAAGTAGGAGAGATCTCAACCCCAATCTTTTCCAAATTAACAAAGGCCATAAGAACACTAGAGCCCAAAAGGCTTTGATCTGTATCCATTTGAGAAAGAGATAACCCACCTTCCAAAATGTACTAGAGATCATTAGAAATAGGAATCTCCTAAACCACCCCCAAAACAATCAAATCCAAGGCCAACATACCAAGTTTCACCTCTTGTTGGCTAAGGTCATCTAACATATCAAAGCGATTAAAATTTTCCCCTTTCTATCTCTCCTTGAAGGTTCTTTTCAGTCCATAATTTTTGTTACAAGGATTAACAA
Organism: Sequoia sempervirens; assembly: GCA_007258455.2. Lineage (NCBI taxonomy): Eukaryota > Viridiplantae > Streptophyta > Pinopsida > Cupressales > Cupressaceae > Sequoia > Sequoia sempervirens. Next base: position 537,455,535 of record VDFB02270651.1, on the reverse strand, counting down.
GAATAAAACCCTCATTATTAGTCCCATCAACCAGAATATGAGCCTTGTCTTTGTCCTCCTTAGCAGTGTTATAAGGAGGTTGAGAAGGATGGGCTCAAATGAGTGAAACTTAGGGCATCTTCTTTGCAAATTACCATATTTGTGACACAACTAATAATGGAAAGGAAGAGTCTCATAGTCGAGTTGTTGCACCCAAGAAGATGAACCCAATTGAATTTCCAAAGAATCTAGAAGAGGGTTACTCAAATCTATTTCAACACAAATGTGAGAAAAATTCATTACCTTTCAATCTTGCATTTTATAAGAAGGAACCACTAGTTTTCCCAGTAGCAAAGAAACCATATGCAAGATGTCATTCCTCCAATATTCCACTGGAAACAAAGGGAGATGCACCCACATAGGAACCTAATTAAAAAGACCCTCCAAAGGATTGAAACAAGTGTGCCACAACTTAAGAGAAAGACCAATCTGATTGTTAAAACAATGAACTTCAAAGACTTTATGCTAATCATCCATGCAATTAAAAACAACTGTATAGAAGCTATTATCCAAAAAAATCACCTCCATTTCACTCTCAGGGTTCCAATTCTTTCTAGCCCATGAGTCCAAGAATGACAATGAGATTATCATTCCCATGAATTTGTAGATCAAATCATGATTAGTAAAATATTCAACATCCTCAACAATTGATTATGGTTGAATCACCAGAATAGGCCTATTCGGGTTCTGCTCTAAACACCCATTAATTTTCAGGATGTGAGGCCCCCCAAACGATACCATCCCATCAATGCCAACATCCTTGAATGAAAAATTACTCTGAACCCCACACCTAGACAAGGAAGGATATATATTTTTGCAGTGAAGCACAAAAATCCATTTCAAGAAGAAAAACAAAGGCTTCACGTGGAGCCAAAATTAAAGATGACAACAAGAAAGCCACCCAAATCCTCCACAAAACCCTTAAATGGAACAAATACTGAACAAAAAAAAGACTCAAATAAATAAGGAAGAATGTGCCACACTAAACCCTAAGCACAAAATAATCCCACCTTGAGCACCTAAACACCCTAGCACATTGTTAACTTCCACCTGTGTGTATGCAATAAGGCCTGTAATATGCATGCCATGGATCATAGGCTGCAAACTTGCACAAGCACGACCCATGAAAGCTCCTTCGACACCATTCTTGTTCTTCTCATAGTGAGAGTCTCGATCCCTTTATCCTTAGTCTCTATAGTTGCAAGATATTTTATCCTTTGATTCCTTGATTTGTTAATATCCTTAGTCTCTATAATTTCATTTTGGTTTTTATCCTTTCAATAAAGTTAAATTTCCCTTTTAGAAATGATGGATCTTTCAATTTGAATTTTCCTTTTGATTAGTGCATCAAAATAAATGACATGGAATGAAAATTTTGGTACAATAATACATATACAAAACTGTAGCATAGAAAATTGTCACCCTTAACAATTTCACACTATGTTTTGGCCCCCTAAATTATTGAGCTCAATTGACCCCCTAATGTCCTAAAATTATGTATTCTAGAGCCCATTTGTATCATTTTTCAACAAACTACAAGCATTGAATAAATGAATCCAACTCATATGTTTCCCTTGACATATAATGTCCTAGAAATCTAGGCCAAGAACCATACGCCCTAGGGCATATGGGTCCCCCCTCTTAGTTAGGACCCATTTTTGGGCATGTTTTTGGTGGAATTTTAACATTCAAAATTTAAATTTCAAGTGTCAACTTTTGGAATCTAATTTTTAGGAAATTGGATAAATGCCTATAAATACCTAGTCTTTTCACCACTTGAAACTAGAAGAGAGCAAGAAGGAAATTAGAAGGAGAATTTATGAGAAAGAATTATTTTCAAGAGCAAAATTTTAGAGTGTTATTGCAATAATTCAATATACAAAATAATTTCAAAGTGTATGTGAGTTCTATTATGAGGAGTAATTGGTAAAAAAATTGATGATATTAACAAAAGAGATGAAGTCTCTAAATAGTTTACAAAATGTACAAAATATGGAAAGTTTCTAAAAATAAACTTAAGATAAGATCAGAGATGATCTTATCAATGTACTTTACAATAAAATACATTATTGAGCATTAATAATAAATAAATAATATTTTAATACCCTCCCTTAATGTTCAATCTATCAACTGCACCAAGATGCCCCCTGAATTTTACAAACTTATCTAGACTGAGCGACTTGATGAGAATATCTGCTATCTGATCTTATGTTGGAACATACAACTAAACTGATCCATCTTCAACAAGTTGTCAAATGAAGTGACAATGAGTTTCAACATGCTTGGTTCTTTCATGGAAGACTAGATTCTTGGCAAGTTTGCTAACTCCCTGATTATCATAGAACAAGGGATTCAGATTGGCTTGAGATATTTTCATATCCACAAGCATCGGGCGAAGCCAAACTACCTCACAAGATGCCTTAACTGCTCCTCGATACTTTTCTTTTGTTGAGGAGAGAGCCACTACCTAATGCTTCTTACTAGTCCATGTGACTGCACCAGATGCCAAATTGGAAACATACCTAGATGTGGATTTTCTATCAACAACTAAACCTGCCCAATCTGAGTCTGTGTGACCAATGAGTCTAGGATCTTGACTCCTAGTGTAAAGAAGTCCACAATTAGAAGTTCCATTCACATAATGCAACACACACTTCACTACTACCCAATGATCAGCCTTGGGGGCTACCATGAAGCATGAAATGTAGCTCACAACAAAATTGAGGTTAAGTCTAGTGGTAGTGAGATAGACGAGGCTTCCCACTAGTTGTGTGAACAATGATTCATCTACTATTGGCGAGTCTGACTTAGCTAACAACTTGAGCCCTTTTTCGATGGGTGTGGAGGCAAGTTTGTAATTCTGCATTCAGAACTTATCTAGTAGACTTCGAGCATATTTGGACTGGGAGATGAAGATACTACTCTCGATATGCCAAACCTAAATAGTAATGCAAAAGTCCCTAATTTTTCATTTCAAATGTGTTGCACAAATCCTGTTTGATCTCAGCAATCAAATGTGCCAAGTTTCCACTAATAATCAGGTCATCCACATAGACAACAAGAATAAGTATATCACTACCAGTATGTTTGACATACATATTAGAGTTAGACAAACTCCTCTGAAATCCATGATTTGTGAGGTACTTGTCAATCTTGATGTACCAAGACCAAGGAGTCTGTTTTAGGCCATAGAGTGCTTTTACCAATCTATACACCTTGTGTTCTTGACTGAAAACCTTAAACCCTGGAGGCTACATCATGTAGACTTCTTCCTTCAACTCATCATTGAGGAAAGCACTCTTAACATTGATTTGATGGAATTTCCAACCAAACTGGGTTGCTAAGGAAAGGATGAGCCGAATGGTACTCATCTTGGTTGTAGGGAAAAGGTCTCCTTGTAGTCAATTCCTTCTTTCTATGAGAACCCCTTGCAACTAGACGAGCTTTGTATTTAACCTTATACACCCATTTGCAGCTAATGGGATTCTTCCCTGGAGGAAGATCAGAAAGGACCCAAGTGTGATTCTTCTGAAGACTTTGATATTCAGCCTCCATAGCCTTTTCCCACTCAAGAATTCCTTTAGCCTTTGAATATTTTTGAGGCTCATAAATACTGTGAATGTTGGCCATGAGAGAAAAAATAATTGTATGATGTTGTTTGCTCTTGTTTTTGGATGATCTACCCTCAATGAGCTCATCATCATGAAGATCTCCAATAGTCTTATCCCACCATTTAGGATGGAGAGTAGAGGTGCCAACATCAGATGTAACAGGAGGAGCTGGAACTAGTTGTGGATCTGAAACAAGTTCATCAGGTGGAAGGTCAATGTCATCTGAAGGAAAATCAAGTTGAGCATCATCAAAGATAAAATCTTCATCATCCCTCCCATTAGGTGATCATAACAGAAGTCGAAAACCCAAATCAAAAGCCTGTAATGGCTGATCCTTAGAATTTTGAACTGACGAGGAAAGGTGAAAAGGCCCTTATTCTTCATCAAAGACAACATATCGATTGAAGATGAGATGATTAGTGTCTACATCAATCAACCGATAAGCCCTATGGTTGTCATTGTATGCTGTGAACATAATTTTTTTACTCTTGGAATTCAACTTTGAGAGCTTGGCATCTAGAATCCATACATATGCTAAAGAGATACAAATTTTCAAATGACTAATCCTGGGTTTTTGACCAATCCAAGCTTCCTTAGGAGTCTTTCCCTTAACAACATGGGTAGGAGATTGATTAAGAAGATAAACAACAGTGTAAATTTCTTCTTCCCAAAATTTATTAGGAACACTCCTGTGTTGTAACATGGAGTGGGCCATCTCAACAGCTGTATGATTGCGCCACTCTACAACACCATTTTGTTGAGGAGTGTAGGGTGTGGTTAATTGGTGTTTTATTCCATGTGTGTCCCATTATCTAACCTAAGAGTGATTATGCAACAACCATAATATTTTTCTACTAAGGCCTTAAACTTATGAAATGCATTAAACACATTTGATTTTTGTCTAAGAAAATACAACCACATTTTATGATTGAAATCATTAACAAAAATCAAGAAATACTTGCAACGAATAATAGAAGGTGTATTCATTGGCCCACATCCATCAACATGAACCAACTATAGTACCTTAGAGGCTCACCATGAGTCACCATCGGTGAATGGTGTCATGTGTTGCTTCCCATCCCAACAAGTTCCACAAATACCATGATTAGGTCTAGATGTCAGGTAGACTAGCTACAAGTCCCTCCCAAGCTACCTGAGAGAGATAGTGCACATTTAAGTGCCCATATCATTGATATCAAAGACAGGTAATAGTAGAATTTTTGGCTACCATGGCCAACTCCAGAGAATCTCATGTATCCACAAGTCTGTATAGACCATGACCTTGAATAACAACAACCACTATGGTGCAAGTCTCCTGATCAACAATGGAGCATTTGTGTGTACGAAATACCACATCCAACTAAGGAGAATTTTGCATGATCTGATTGAATGAGAGAAGGTTTAGTTCCATGTTAGGAACGTAGTATACATTGAGAAAAATGAGATTCCTTCCTATACCGACAACCGTGTATTCTTCACCTCCTCCAAAAATAATTGAGTTAGTGCAAGGAGAGAAGTCTGTGAACTAGTCACACCGATGTGTGAAGTGTCACGAAGCACTTGAATCAATGTACCAGGTAGAGGACTTCACATGATTTGTAGGCCTTTTAGCCATAAAATCATAAAAGGAAGATTCCTTTTGCTTAGTGTGCTTGACAACATTCACTTTTTTTTGAGACCCTCCTTGCTTCTTCTGTTTAGAAGCCAAATGCTGATGAAAATCCTTCTTCATGTAACCATATGTATGGCAATAATTACACTAAATTTTCTTTTTCTTAGGGCTATTAGGAGGTTGAATTGAGCCTTTCTGCTGCAAATGATGACCTTTCCCTTTGTTCTTAGGTTGAGTTTTAGCTGCAAAAGCTTGTTTTGTATAGGACAATGAGGCACTACTACCAAGTTGTTGTTTCCAATGTTCCTACTTCAAGAGGATGGTACAAAGCTCGAGAAACTTTATATCAGCATTAGCAAATGTAATGTTGAGGGTTTCTACAAAGTGCTCATACGACTTCAATAGAATTTTCAAGGTGATTACTACCATGTCTTCTTCCTCCATCTTCTGACCAATTGCCTCCAACTAATCACAGATGTCCTGAATCTTTGTTAGATGCTCCTATAAGGACATTCTCTCATACATCATGATGGAGAACAACTGGTTTTTCAGAAAGAATGCATGGCTCTTTTCGGAGGTCTGATGCAAATTTTTCAAGTGCTCCCAAATCTCAACAACTAATTTTATAGATGGTACTTGTGGAAGCTGATCATCAGTTACTGAAAGCTTAATGAGCATCACCGCTTCACGATTTTGCTCATCAAACTTTTCTTCGGTTTTATCTATTGTTGTGGGATGAATAACATTACCTATAATAGTTTGATCAAGGCAACAATATTCAAAGATGATCATCATTTGTTGCTTCCAGGTATTATAATTTTTTCCATTGAAACGTTGAATTCCTTCCAACATAATGTTGGTCAAAGAAGCCATCTTCATGCTTTTTGAGGCGTAAAAAAATGAGATACAAAGAAAAGGATGAATGCACGAAACTTAAGGTACAAATTCCAATACACTAGATGTTGAGGCAGTTTCAAGCAAAAATTTCAAGGTAAATCTATTGGCACGAAAAACAAGGTATGAATTTCAAAGTACCCAAAAAAATTGAAGGCAACCTAGAAAAGGTCTTGTCAAAAACCCATAAAGAATCTATACTCATAATAAAATTTTGGCTTCACCCTAGTCAGCTACAAAACAAAGATCACCAAAATTGAGGGAAAATTTATAGAAGCCAAAATCAGAAACCCTAGATGAGATTCCCATCACTACAAACCAGTTGCATAAAGAAGAACAACACATGTATGATGTGAGCAAGAAAAACCAAGTCAAAAAACATAAATTGTGAGCAAATGAAAATGTGAGCCAAAACACAGGTTTAAGAGACACGTCCGACATGAGGAAAATAAATGCAGGATGATGGGAAACCACATGAAAAAGAGCAACACAAACAAAGAACAAAGACATTGTGGATAAACACCCCTCATTTGCAAGCACAATGCCACTAGAAAATCATGAATAGAGGCGAAAAGATGCCGATGCTAGATGAAGCTCGATGCAAGATTCCAAAAGAGAAAAAATGACATTTCAAAAACACACGCTTAATACCTTCAACTTTCATTTTTCGTTTCGCCCTAGAAAAAAAACAGGTCAAAGTCTCCAAACAAAGAGACCCTCAAAAAAAATTTAGACTGCTAAGAATTTTCCAAAGAGAGCAAGAAATTTTCTTTCGAAAAATTTCACTTGGAAAAAAAATTGAATTCTTTTTTTTTTTAAAAATGAACCTACTCTGATACCATATTACGAGAAGTAATTGGTAAAAAAAATGATGATATTAACAAAAGAGAAGAAGTCTCTAAATAGTTTACAAAATGTACAAAATTTGGAAAGTTTCTAAAAATAAACTTTAGATAAGATCAGAGATGATCTTATCAATATAATTTACAATAAAATACATTATTGAGCATTAATAATAAATAAATAATATTTTAATAAGTTCATGTAATCATTTTATCATTGTTTTATGAAGGCTAACCCATTTTGTAGGTCTCCAAAGCATTAAAGCAAGCAAGATCCAAGTCCTTGAGGTGATGTGTATGACTTTAGTCTTTTAAGGAGGCCATTGAATGGTGGTGAGTTGCAACACTGTTATTTCATCATTCCTTCCTTCCAATTATCCATATATAGGTGATATTGCCATTGTCGAAGTGGAAACACTTACACAGGGTTTGACTAAGGTAAGTCCCTAAAATGACCCAACATTTCCTCTCTTTGTGAATGTGTAGACCTAAAGTTGAAGAGTATTAAAGGAATTTTAAAGACATTATTCATTATTGCATTCAAAGCCATACATCTTCTCAACAAATGGAAACTCACAAAATTATCCGACAACGTTATGACAACTTTGCAAGTGAAAACGAAAGTCTTAAATCTATCACCGAAGGACCCCAAAAGTTGAGAAAGATACCCCTACAAGGAATTAGATTCCCCTTGGTGACTATGTCCTTCTATAGTGGCCAAAACAATCTTTTTTGGGTTGGTACATATCACTTTGCACTTCCAAGATCCACTTGCAAATTACTATTTCCATTTGTTAGTTATTGGGATCTTACAATTTACATATTAGGGCACATAGTCTAATTAGGTTAATCATTCCAAATCATTTCCAATCCATTCCCATCCTCAATTAGATGTAGATCCAGGTCTGATTGGCTCACCTTCATGGTTGGAAGTCAATCATCCCATCCTATCCTGTCAGCCTCTGTCAGTGTGTGTGTCCATGTCTAGATCTAGATTTTTTTGTACATTGGTTGTATTGTTCATTTGGGGTTTCATTTTTGCATCACATATTGCATCATAGCTTGCATTGGGTTTACATTTTAGTCATTTAGAGTTAGATATATATTATTCAAATTGTATTCATTAGGTCATTAAATTCTAAAATTGTTCATTGCATTCATTTAGGCATCTTTCATTTAGATAAAAAAGTGAAATGTTTGCATAGTTTTGTTTCAAAATTATATAAAATCATCATTCTCAAAATTTTGCATCTTAAAATCAATCAATTATTGCATATTAGATATAAAAATTGCATTCCAAATTGTCCTTTATTGTTGCATACTTGCATTTCAATCACATTGTCTTAAATTGAAAAATATTGCACTATTTGATTTCAAAATTACATCAAAATCATCATTTTTCAGGTTGTGGTATATTAGAATTAGTCAATTATTGCATTTTAGATCTAAAAATTGCATTCAAAATTTGTGAAAACATTTTCAACATTATTACACACTTACATTTTGCATCACTTTGCCCTAAATTAAGTAAAATCTAGAAAAATATCAACTATTCAACCTGTTTGCAAACAAAGACAACGAAATTAAAAAGCAACATAAAAGTTAGTTTTTTAATTTTTTGAACCCCTATTAGGGACTTAGATGCCCCTGGGCATCCCTATATTGGTACAGGTGTCTCAAGGAAATTCTACACATATTTTTGTCTCTGTATTTTCAATCCATTTATGCTTGCAACTGTCTGCTTTGAAATTCAGAAAATATGTTATGGTATATGCAAGAAAGATGGAATTTTGCTTGATTTATTGCAAATTTAGGAGAAATTGTTGCATTATAGTGTTGGAGATCATTAGATCTGTAGAACAATTATTTACATTTTCTGAAGCATTGCATAATTTGGGTAGATTCATTTTCATTTTTGTAAAAAATCAAAACCCTAGGTTGTTAAAACACATTGAAAATTTATAAAGCAAGTAGAAGCATGTTTTCTTTTCAAACACTTAGTTTTTATAGGGTAAAAAATGAATTGTATGATTGTAATCTCCCTAATTTTGAGCATAATATATGGAAATGAAATGAAACCATTGACAAGCATGTTAGTCACTCTCACAATATCTCTCCTATTTGTGAATTTTTTTTGGTGCAAGAGGATGCAATCATGGAAAATCATGATAATCATAATTTTTATTCTCCCGATACCTCTCTTACTTGTGAAGAAGGTACCTTGGTGTTAGAAGTGTTGGAAATAAGATTCCATTTAATTGCAATCCTAAACATTATTTATTTCATGTATCTCCTAAGTCCTTAGAAAGTGTTACTCAACACTAGGATTAGAAAGAGATTAATATTTGATGAAATAATCATGTTAATTGACATTTGTAATTAATTCTAAATGTTAGGAGCATGTGAGGGTGTCCAATATGAGTTCCTAAATAATAGGAGAACGTGGGGCACCCACATGGTAGGTGAAACTCACCTTGAGTTCAGTTAACTATTCAGAATAAGAGACAACACTTTTGAATTCATGTAAAGATCCTAGGAGTTAGGGTTTTATGTTTGCATGCATGAAGTTTAGTTCAATTTAGTTATGGTTCAGTTATCTCTAGTTAGTTTTAGTTAAATTCTAGTTGAATTCAGTTAACTTGGAATGCATGACTAATGACTTGAGTTGCATGATAGATAATACAAACTACCTTCAGTTAACATGGGATGACCATTCTTACATGAATGGTGTTGAGAAATGTTTCAGTTAATAGCAAATGACTTGGACCCAGCTTGGGAACCCAAGTTGGCTTCTTGGAATTAACTCCTTTGCATGGTAAGATATTTCAGAAGGCTAAGTTAAGTGGGCCCTCTCTTGGGCACCTACTTTGAGGATAAAACCTTGAAGATATTTATAGAACAAAGGTTGAGTTGCTACTTCAGTTTGGGATGCCCAGATGCATGAAGATGGGGATTTGACATTGTTCTTTACGGCATAACTCTACTTGCAAGAGATAGGCGTACCTTTTAGGGATAGGGATTCAACATTGTAATTGTAACTCATGTTGAGTTTACAAAGTTGTTTAATGCCTATTTATCTCAAGCAAGTTGAAGCGAGTTATTATCAGTTTTATTGCAAGTTGTGAAGAAGATTTGGTGAAGGAAAAAGAAGTATTCTAAAGAAAGAATTGGAGCTATTGTAATCTACTTTAGAGATTGAATAATAGATTAATTCCTAGTGGAGTTTTTTCCCAAAAGGGTTTCTCCACAGTACATGCTTGTGTAATCTTTCTAATATCCTGTCTAATTCTTCTATCAACTTCTATCTACATTCTACAAACAGTAAAATGGATTAATTAGATATTCACCCACAAAGAATCTATAACAAAGGAACAACATATTTAGATCAACAATATTAAAATTTTACAAAGTATTAAGGTAAGAAAACACCTCAATATTTAACATTTTGTATTAGAGCTAAGTTTGGGTAGAGTATTGGGACACCTTTCTCTTAAAGATTGAAGGATTTATTGGCTTAGTGGGAGCTTTTATTATTATTTTTATTTTGTGATTTTGAAAATAAGTTTGTTACAATGAATTATCATTTAGATATTGAAAGGTTCAATAGATCTAACTATGAAATGTAGAATTTGAAAATGGAAGATATTCTTGAAGAAAGAGATTAATGGCTAGCTATTAATAATCAGGAAAAGACACCTACAACTATGTCAGATGAGGATTGGGCTAAGTTAGATAAAAAGGAAAGATGAACAATTAGATTATGTCTTGTTGATGTTGTTCTCTTGAATGTTTTAGATTAAAATACCACATATAGATTATGGAAGAGAATAGGTGATATTTATCAAACAAAGAGTCTAACCAATAAGTTGTATTTGAAAAGGCAGTTGTATTCTTTAAAAATGAAAGATGGTGATTCTTTTGCACATCATTTAAATGCTTTCAATTTGATTCTCAGTCAGTTAGCATCTGTAGATGTAAAACTAGAAGATGAGGATAAATGCATTTTGTTACTTTTCTATTTACCATATTCTTGGGAAAATCTAATAGTTGCTTATTAGTGGTAGTGGTGCAAATCCAAATATGGATAATATCATTCCTAATCTCCTATTAGAGGAGATGAGGAGGAAGTCTAAAAATGTCTCCCAATATGCCTTGTTTGTAAGAGGTAGGCCTAAAGAGAAGGAATCTAAGGAAAACAAGAAAGGAAAGGGTAAGTCCAAAGGACGGTCTAAAACCCCTAGTAAGAGTAAGGTAAAGTGCTGGAATTGTGGAAAACCTGGACATATTAAAAAGGATTGTAAGAACAAGAAAAAGAGTTATGATGCTTCTACAGAGAAATCCACCGATGATAGTAATGATACATTAGTCATTTCTTCTAATACTATTGTTGATAACTCTTGGCTTATTGATTCAGGTTGCTCCTATCATATGACTCCCAACAAGGAGTGGTTCACTAAGTATACTCCATATGATGGAGGGATGTCTTCTTTGGAGACAAAAAAAACAAAGGTTGTTGGCAAAGGAGAAGTAAAATTGTGTTTCAGTGATGGTAGGGTTAAGACCCTTAATGATGTTTTACATATTCTAGGACTTGCTAGAAATCTAATTTTTGTCTCTAAGTTCAATGATTTTGGAATGCATGTGACATTTGACAAGGTGGTTGCAAATTGGTGAAAGGGAATATGGTGGTTGCTACAGGATCTTGGATTGGGACTTTGTTTAAGCTGAATACCTCCAATGTAAATATTTTATCCAAATTAAAGCTGAAAATACATGTATGCTATGGCACCATATATTGGGCCATATAGGTGAAAAAAGTCTTAGGACCATTCTTAATAAAATTTGGTTGATGGTATTCCTAATTATAATATTGGAAAAAATGAATTTTGTGAGCATTGTGTGTTTGGAAAGCAATCTAGATCTAAATTTCCTAGTGGTACAAATAAAGCTAAAAGATTATTAGAGATTATTCATTCAGATGAAATGGGCCCTCTGGATATTGACTCTATTGGAAAATCTGGATACTATGTCACATTTATTGATGATGTCTCAAGATGCACTTGGATATATTTTATGCATAAAAAATCTAATGTGTTTAATAAGTTTAAGGAATTTAAGGCTTTAGTTGAGAAATAATTAGATCATAAGATAAAAGTGTTGAGATTAGATAATGGTGGTGAGTATTGTTCCAGGGAATTTGATGATTATTGTAAGCATGCAAGAATAGTGAGAGAAAAAACTACTCCATATACACCTCAACAAAATGGAGTAGCAGAAAGGACTAACCAAACCTTAATGGAAAGAGCTAGGAGTATGTTAAGTAGTGCTAAGCTAGATTGGTCCCTTTGGTCTAAGGCAATTTGTACTTCTTGTTATTTAATCAATAGATCCCCTAGTTCATCTATTGAAGATACAACTCCTTGTGAAATGTGGTTAGGTAAGAAACCTAGTGTTGCACATTTAAGGATATTTGGTTTTGAGGCTTTTGTTCACGTGCCTCAAGAAAAAGTGATCTAAATTTTATCCTAAAGCACAAAAATGCATATTCATAGGTTATGGTGAAAATATAAAAGGATACAAGTTTTGGAATCCACTAACTCAAAATTTTTCTTTATCTAGAGAAGTGATTTTCAGAGAATTTAGATCTTATTCAGGAGAAGAACAACCAAAGGAGAAAGATACTTCTTGAACAGTGCATTTTGAGATAAATAATTAGAAGCAACAAGATGCACATGTTGAAGAACAATTGGATGGATTGGAAGAGGAAAGTTCAAAGAGTTCTTCTAAAATAGATGCTCAAGATGAGCATATTAAGGAACAAGTAGAAACCCCTTTGAGAAGATCCACAAGAAAATGGAATCCCATTGATAGGTATAGCCCACCTAATTTTCATTGTATTTTTTCTTTAATGAGTACTAATGATGAACCCAATTCTTATAGGAAGCTTTGTCCTTAGATGAGAACAAGCTTTGGTCACAAGCTATGCATGGGGAAATGGAATCCTTGGATACTTGTGACACATGGGATCTTGAGAGTTTTCCAAAAGGAAGAAAGGCCATTGGTTGTAAAAGGATCTTTAAAAAGAAGATTGGAGCAGATGGTAATATCGAAAGGTACAAGGCTAGATTATTAGCCAAGGTATACTCTTAGAGAGAGGGAGTTGAATTTTATGAAATCTTCTCTCCCATTGCTAAACTAACTTCTATTAGATTCTCTTTAACAGTTGTTGCTGCTTATTATTTTGAGATAGAGCAAATGGATGTGAATTTTTTTTTTTTTGCATGGGAATCTAGATGAGGAGATTTATATGAAGCAACCTGATGGTTTTGTTGTAAAAGGAAAAGAAGAATTGGTTTGTAGGTTAAAGAGATCTTTATATGGATTGAAATAGTCACCTAGAATGTGGTACCAAAAGTTTGATCCTTTCGCATTGAAAATTGGTTATGTTAGGAGGGAGGAAGATCATTGTGTTTACATAAAATTTATTGATGATCAAGTTTTAATTATTAGCTTGTATGTTGATGACATGTTGTTTATTGGTAATAGCAAGGTAATGATCAAATAATTGAAAGCACAACTCTCGATCACATTTGAGATGAAAGATCTAGGAGCTACAAAATATATCCTTGTTATGGAGATCAGTAGAGATAGAGGTAACAAAAATCTTTGCTTAAGTCAAAGCAATTATGTTGATACTATTTGGAAATGATTTAACAAGTACGATAGTAAACCGGTTAATATTCCTTTATTAGTTGGCACAAAGTTAAGTTTAGATATGAGTCCTAAATCTGATTTTGATTATGAGGAAATGTCTGAAATTCCATATGCTAGTGCAATTGGTAGTTTAATGTATGCAATGGTCTGTACAAGACTAGATATAGCCCAAGAAGTGGGAGTTCTTAGTAGGTTTATGTCTAACCCTGGTAAAGAACATTGGACTTATGTTAAGAGGGTGTTTAGATATTTACGAGGGAATTTTGATTACTGTTTATTTTCTCATGGTTCTAATGACATTGATATTATGCATAGATCATTAGACATACATGGTTTTTTTGATTCAGATTGGGCAAGAAATCTGGACTGTCGGAGCTTGACAAGTGGCTATGTGTACACTTTGTTTGGAGCTACGGTTAGTTGGGTGAGTAAGAGGCAGCCCACAGTTACTTTGTCCACCATAGAAGTAGAGTACATGGCTGCCACACATGCCTCTAAAGAGGCAGTTTGGTTACAGAGGCTTGGGTCAGGTATTGGTTTTAATTGCAAGCAAGTTAGGCTTGAATGTGATAGTAAGAGTGCTATTTGTTTAGCCAAAAATCCTATGTATCATGCTCGTACTAAACATGTAGATGTTCAGTATCACTTTGTGCGAGAAATGGTTGAAGTGGAAAGGTATTAATTGAAAAAGTTGACACTTTGATTAATGCTGCAGATTATCTTATGAAGCCAATTCCTACAGATAAGTTCTCGTGGTGTAGGAAGCCATTGGCCTTGAGTCTTGTACTTGATTTATAATTATTATTCCTTGTTTAGAATAATTGCAATGTATAATGTCAAGTGGGAGAATGTTGGAAATAGGATCCATTTAATTGCAATCCTAAACATTATTTATTTCATGTATCTCCTAAGTCCTTGGAAAGTGTTACTCAACACTAGGATTATAAAGAGATTAATATTTGATGAAAGAATCATGTTAATTGAAATTTGTAATTAATTATAAATGTTAGGAGCATTTGAGGGAATCCAATATGAGTTCCTAAATAATAGGGGCACATGGGGCACCCACATGGTAGGTGACACTCACCTTGAGACCAGTTAACTATTCAGATAAGAGATAACACTTCTGAATGCATGTAAAGATCCTAGAGTTAGGGTTTGATGTTTTGCATGCATGAAGTTCAATTCAATTCAGATTAGTTCAGATCAGTTTAGTTTAGTTTAGTTCAATTCAGTTTAGAATTAGTTTAGTTCAATTTAGATCAGTTCAGTTATGGTCTAGTTATCTTTAGTTAGTTTTAGTTAAATGCTAGTTGACTTCAGTTAACTTGGAATGCATGAATGACTTGATTGCATAATAGGGACTACCTTCAGTTAAGGGGATGACCATTCTTGCATGAATGGTGTTGAGAAATGTTTTAGTTAACAAGAAATGACTTGGACCCAACTTGGGCAAGTTGGCTTCTTGGAATTAACTCCTTTGCATGGTAAGATATTTTAGAAGGCTAAGTTAAGTGGGCCCTCTCTTGGGTGCCTACTTTGAGGATAAAGCCTTGAAGATATTTATAGAACAAAGGTTGAGTTTCTACTTCAGTTTGGGACACCCAAATGCATGAAGATGAGGATTTGACATTGTTCTTCATGGGATAACTCTACTTGCAAGAGATAGGCATACCTTTTAGGGATAGGGCTTGAGTATTATAATTGTAACTCATGTTGAGCTTACAAAGTTGTTTAATGCCTATTTATCTCAAGCAAGTTGAAGAGAGTTATTATTAGTTTTATTGCAAGTTGTCAAGAATATTTGTTGAAGGAAAAAGAAGCATTCTCAAGCAAGAATTGGAGCTATTGTAATCTACTTCAAAGATTGAATAATAGATTAATTCTTGGTGGAGTTTTTCCTGAAAGGGTTTCTCTACGATACATGTTTGTGTAATCTTTCTGATATCCTATCTAATTCTTCTATCATCTTCTATCTACATTCTACAAATAGTAAAATGGATTAATCAGATAATCACCCACAAAGAATCTATAACAAAGGAAAAGCATATTTAGATCACCAATATTAAAGTTTTACAAAGCATTAAGCTAAGAAAACACCTCAATATTCAACAAGAAGACCAAATCATGGAGTTTCATCAGAATATTGTTTGTACCTCTCTTAATACTTTAGCCACTTTGTAAGATATTATGGCACAAGAGAATGAAATCATTGACACATTTCTTAATATAAATTTTCCTAATCTTTATTCATCTCCTAATATATCTCCCACTTGTGAGAATTTTTTGGTGTAAGAGAATGCAATCATAGAAAATCATGAAAATCATAGTTTTTATTCTCCTGATACCTCTCCTAATTGTGACAAAGGTACCTTGGTGTTAGAAGATCCAATCATTGAGCGTCATGTGAATATTGCTAGTTTCTCTCCCCCTACCTCTCCTACTTGGGAATATATTGTTAGACAAGAGGATGAAATCATTGATACATTTATTTCAAAAGATAGTAAGAGGGATTACTTAGATGAAGATGATAAGGTCACCTTAGATCCCTCCTCATTAGAAAATAATCAACAAGAGATCAAATCCATCAAGGTTGTGAACACACAATTAACTATTAGTTTTCCTTTGATTATTAGACCCACTCAAACTACTTTTTGACCTCCTAAGAGTCCTCTAATTATTGGGCATCCTAAAACTTCTTTTGAACCTCCTAAGAATCCTCTAATTATTGGACCTATTAAAAATATCCTAATTATTGGCCCTCCTAAGTCACCTCTCATTATAGGACCTCTGAAACCTCCAGGTGCAATCTTAAACTTTTCAAGATAACTCAATAGTAATAATATGTCACAACAACCAAGTTATCATACTATAGCTCACACATATAATACTAGGAATAATAAGCAACAAAAAAAACAACATATACTCCATTGCCTCAACCATATCTCCCACCAACACCTAACGTTCCACAACATAGTGGTAAGAAATTTGATCTTGTTGAGAAACTTTGTAACACTCCTCCTAAGATATCCTTGTGGGATTTGATTCAATCATCACCCACTTGCCATGACATGTTTCAAAATTATTTTCAAAATGTTATTATCCCTCCTAGTGAAAAACCAAATGAGGTGGAAACTTTGATTGAGAATATGAACTCACCTAATTTGGACATTGTCTTTCATCAAAATGACTTACCCACTTTGGAAACATAAAAAATGATGCTTTTATGATCATGGCTATTATTAACAGGGTTTGGATTAGATGTACCTTTATTGAAAATGGTTCAGGGATTAATGTTTGTAGTGTAAATATTTTGGATAATATTGGAGTGAACAAGACTTTAATTCAACTCATTGACTTGTCAATGAAAGGTTTTGATAATATGGAAGGCAAACCGCTTGGTGTGATAACGTTACCTATTAAATCTAGAAAAGTTGTGTTGCAAACTCCCATCCATATGATGCCCCATGATCTTTCATATAACCTTCTCTTGGGTAGGCCATGGATTCATGAGATGAAAGGTGTGCCTTCAATGCTTAATTTTTCAATGAAGTACATATACAATTTAGTAAGGTTTACATGATAAAAGCTTATCCTAAATCTGAACAATGTTTACAAGCTAAAATAGGAATAAAAAATCCTTTTAGCACATTGACACCAACTATGAAAGTGGAACCTTTACAAAGAAAAAATAAAGATGAGTGTCTGTCATTGGTGACAAAGTTTTTGGATGATGTTTAGAGTTTATTTTATTTTACACATACATCCATAGGGGAATAAAAGATTACAAAAAAATTGAAAAAAGAGAAAGAAGTAGCAATAGTATCAACACAACCTATCCCTAAATCATCAAAAAAAATTGATTCCATAACTTCTAGCAAATAGGAAGATACAAATTATACATCCAATTATGATGCGAATGATCATGAAAAACCACCTTCTTCGAAAGAAATGGAAAAAAAAAAATGAAATAATTTATCAATTGTTGAATTTTTTTGGCTATAATGGAAAAGGATGTGGTGTAAAAGAACATGGTATCCATGTCCCCATAGAGCTTAACATGCAAAAAAAAAAAGAGGTCTTGGTTATTGTTCTTTAGAAGAAACAAAAGCATCGAACAAACCTTTGCTTATTGTCAATGCCATCAGGTAGAAAATTCCTAGGAAAAATGTAAATAATGGTATTTATATTGCTTCATCTTTAAACACATGTTTTAGTGATGATTGGGGTTCATTAGATTTTACACCCTCCTTTTTGGGAGATTGAAAAATCTCACAATATAAACCTAAAGAGTCTTGTGTGTGTATGAAATCTTGTGATAATAAAGTAAGCTTTTCTTAACAAGAGAAATAAATGTCCCCTACAATGGATCAAGAGAATATCTTGTTGAGACTTCTCAAAGCCTGCCTGATTTCTCTTCCTCTAAGAACATGAAAGAGATTATACAAAAAAAGATCATTTTTTGCATATCATTGAGTGCATGGTCATTCTACCAATGAATATCAGGCCTTGAGTAAAAAATACATCTTAAGGATTATGGTCCTCTTCCTTGTGTTGATGTACCTAATTCCTTTAATCATTAATGATCTTCATCCTATCATGTTTCTCATCACTATGTGGAATTTGTGGATTTATGTGCCTTGCTCATTGCCATTCATGGTGGTACAATCTTAAGTGAAACCATATTTTTCATGGCAAAAACATGATGGTCAGTGTTGTGGTTGTCCTTGTCTCTACGCTTGGGGGCAATGATAACTTGTTTTGGGGAGGCATGCATTATTTTGAAGGACCCCCTCTTCCCCTCTTTCTCCTTAAAATACCAACATAGCAAGTATGTTGACATTTTAAGGGGGAAATATAGTCCCCACTCATTATTTGCATAAGAATAGTCCCTTCTTAGTGATGATAGCATACATATCCTTTTCAATCAAAGTGTGGCCTTCTTGATCTATGTGAGTGTCTCCTTTGTGGTGATTTTGAGGTTGATATCCTTCAAGAGTGTGACCTTTCTTAACATATGACATTCCCCTTGGTGGTAATGCTATGGATAGTATTCCCTAAGGCATGAATTTATTTTACCATGAATTTTCCTCTCTTGGTGGTGATGTCATAAGTGTTATCCCCTAAGGTATGAACTATTGTACATTAAGCAAAGCCCCCTTTTTTATTTTTTATCATCTCTTGTGATGGTGTTGATACTACACCCCTTGAGGTTTTAGTCTCATCCTATTTTCATTTATGTACCCCTTGAGGTGAGTATTGTTGCACCCCCTGAGGTGATTTTTTTTGCACCCCTTGAGGTGAGCTTTGTTGCACCCCTTGAGGTGAGTTTTTTGCAAGATAGTTCATGGCTTTAGCATAGTGGAACTAGTTGGGTCATGAACTTGAGAACCATTTTTTACATGGCCACCTAGCATAACACATCTTTCTTTCCAATGGAGCCATGTGTTCCATGAGTGATGTGTATGAATTCAATACTCATGGAGTATTCCTGTATTCAATGGATGGTGTTTGATATTTGAGACAATTTAAGATTGAGATCTCTTTGCCTTACCGACTCAAATATTTTAGTACTAACATTTTGTTTTGTTGTGTGTCGACTTTTATGTGTCTTCTTCGTGTCTACATTGTGTTTATTTTCATTTCATTTTCATCTTTATGTTCCATCATACCATGTGTTTTCATTGTGTATGCTTCGTGTTTTTAGACATGTATGTTTTTGTATGTTGTCTTGTTGCATATCATACATATGTGTGTGTGTGTTCATTTGTGCTTATGTTTGTTTTCCATGGGATCTTGGATCTTGGGGGCTTGCCCCCCCCCCCTCTCCCCTCTTGATCCTTAGTAATCCTATCTCTTCAACATTTGGACAATCGAACCCCTCTTTACCTATTTTTCTACTTTAGTGTGAGTTTGAGTGTAATTTCATACTCTCATTAAAGTAGGGACTAAATATAGCATAGAAAATAATCAGCCTTAACAATTTCACACTGTGTTTTGGCCCCCCTAAATTATTGAGCCTAATTGATCCCCTAATGTCCTAAAATTATGTATTCGAGAGCTCATTTGTACTTTTTTTTAATAAACTACAAGCATTGAATAAATAAATTCAACTCATATGTTGCCCCTAGCATTCAATGTCCTTGAAATCTAGGCCAAGACCCATTTTGGGCATGTTCTTGTTGGTATTTTAACATTCAAATTTCAAATTTCAAGGGTTAGCTTTTGGAATCTAATTTTCAAGAAATTGGATAAATACTTATAAATACCTAGTTTTTTCACCATTTGAAACTAGAAGAGAGCAAGAAGGAAATTAGAAGGATAATTTATGAGCAAGTATTATTATTAAGAGTAGCATTTCAGAGCATTATTAAAAAAATTCAAAATCCAACATCATGTCAAAGTGTATGTGAGTTCATGTTAAATCATTTTATCATTGTTTTCTAAAGGTTAAAATTTTTTGTAGACCTCTCCAAAGCACATAAGCATTTAAGAAATAAAGATCCAAGTCCTTGAGGTGATGTGTATGACTTCAGTCCTTCAAATAAGCCATTGAAGGGTGGTGAGTTATAGCACTTTGTGATTTCATCATTCCTTCCTTCCAATTATCTATTTATCATTAATATTGCCATTGTGGAAGTGGGATTGAGTCAAGCCCATAAAATGGCCCAATATTTCATCTCTTTGTGAATGTACAAATCTCAAGTTAAAGGGGATTGAAGGAATCTTAAAGAAAAATTATTTATTGTTGCATTCAAATACCTACATCTTGTAAACAAATGAAAACTCACTTATAGAATTATTCGACAACATTCTGACAACTTTGAAAATAGAAACAAAAGTTTGAGATTTGTTGCTAGAGGACCCAAAAAAATGAGAAAGACACCCCTAAAAGGACTAAGATACCTCTTGACGACTATGTCTTTCTAAATTGGCTAAAACAAGCTTTCTTTGGGTTAGTACTATAGTTGAGGAAATTGTACTCCTTTCTAAGTGATAGTACAATTTCACACTATTGACCTATTTTAGTGACCTCAATTATATGCATTTTACCCTTCATAAATAGGCCTATAAACCCCTTTATTATGCATCCCAAGGCTTATTTTAAACATTTTCTGACATTACAACATGCATTGAATAAATGTAGTTAATTAATTTAATGCCTCGAAATTCATAAATCCTAGTAGTTTAGGTTAGGACCCATTCACCCTTGGGTGAATGGGTCCTCTTTAAGATCCAAAATTCAAAATTTAAACATGTTTTTTTTGGAATTTTGAAGTCCTAAATTCAAGTTTTAAATGTCAGCTTTTGAGATTTAATAATTGGGAAATTAGAAAGGAAGCCTATAAAGCCTAGTCTTTTCACCATTTTACACTAGGTTGAGAAAGAGATTAAGGATTTATTCAAAAGATTTGCATTCAAG
Source organism: Sequoia sempervirens (assembly GCA_007258455.2). Lineage (NCBI taxonomy): Eukaryota > Viridiplantae > Streptophyta > Pinopsida > Cupressales > Cupressaceae > Sequoia > Sequoia sempervirens. The sequence goes on along the minus strand of VDFB02270651.1, from coordinate 537,434,400 downwards.
GTCAAGGAGAAAATTCAAGCAAGAAAAGTTGAAGTCTTGGAGTAGCATTTTCAATTGTTTTTTGCAGGTCTTGAAGCTCATTTTGTGAAGATTGATCAAGCATTGTTCATGATTGAATATTGATGCCTATGGTGGATCATGATGGATTCTAGGTTTTGAGACATGCAAATAGCCATTTCCCTTGATCTATTGACTTGTTTCCTAGTGATCCCATCTTCTATCTTCATTCTACTAGCCACCTAAAGCAAGGTATAATCAGATTTTTTTAATCTATTAGGGGATTTGACTTCTCCCCAACTAGGTCTTGTGTTCATCATTCAAGTTCATTTAGGGATCTTATTCTAACACACTTGAATAAGGTTTATTTGAATGTTAGATCTTAAAAATATTAGACACACTTAAGATTAGGACTCACACACTTTCATGTTTCAAATCTATATTTTTCATCAAGGTTTAATTACCAAACTTGGGGTTTGACTGAGGAAAACCAAATTTTTTAGTTTTTGTTGCAAATACGACTTCGAAAGCGAGGATGAAAAGGTACATGTAGGAAGAGAAGATCAGAGGATACAAATAAATTTTTTGAATTTTCAAAAGGGCTTAGCAAGACCCACTCACCTTAGCGTGAACGGGTCTCAAAAGGACACTCAACATGAGCTTTTTGTGACAAGTGCATAAAATCATAAATTTCTTAAATCTGTCAAAAGTTTGTCGATTCTGCTAGATTAAGGTTTTAAATTAATGTTTCAAGTGTTACATTGCATAATTGGGTTTTTTTTACTATTTTTAGTTTTTCTCCCAAAATTGCATTTCAGGCTAATTTACCCCATCCTTAGTCATGAGGAAAAAAAAGATCTCCATCAAGGTTGACTCACCTAAGGTTTGTAAGTCAATATTTCCCTAAGGGATATCTTTTTCATAATGAAATAAGGAAAAAAAGTGTAGGTGCATACGCCCATTCAAAAATCACACACCCACATTTTTCCCTCGTTTCATTTTTGTGAACCTAACATTGTGCATCTAAAATTTTGAAATTGGAGTCCATTCAAATCTTGGATTTGCAATAATTTGCATCTCATTTAGGGTTGTTAAAATTTCATTACTTTGCATCTCATTAGGGTTTTAGGTTTGCATTTTGCATCCTTTAAAATATGAAAAATTCAAAAAATTGCATCCATATTACATTGATTTTGCATAGTACTTGCATATTAGTGTATGTTCGATCATTCACATTCAAAAATTGAGTGAAAATTGAATTTCAAAAAGTGTCATATTGTTCATCATTTTTCATTCAATTCACTTTCATTTAGACATTACAATCTACGAAATTCTACCACTGAAACCACAATTTGCCACCTAAAATAGGAAATTCTAGCTGTAAGCCTAAGACTCAGATTTGAATTTTTGAAACCCTAGTGTTGAGACCCATTGGCTCTAGGGTGAATATGTCCCTGTATAGGTAGATTTCCAAATTATTGGGTAAATTTTTATGTCTATTTATACATTCTACTTCTGTTGTTACATCTACATTTTGAAAATTTGGAACAATTTAATTTGAATATTTAAAAAAGTTCTTTTAGTGAAAATTTGGGGAAAATTGAAAAAAGTTATTTTTTGTTTTAGTATTAGATTATTGCAGATCCGTGGTTGTCCATTTCATCATTGTATTTGATCTAGGTGGATACTTATTGTTATAAATTGAAGTGTTCCATGTGCTCTAGATTTTAGCACCATCTTGAAGAGCTCAAAAAACTGAATCCAATGCAACTTGAATGGTCTCAAAAGGAGTCCATATGCTCGAGTTATGACTAGTCAAAGTTTGGTCAAATTGGGTAAAGAGGCCCATCAGAAAGGTGAAAAATTTGATCATCTAAAAAATAGTAAAAAAACAACATCATGTCGAAGAGCTTGTCGCTATGATTCTGACACCCTTCGTTTAACCAAAAATGGAGTTCGTATGCCAAAGTTACACCAAGTCAAAGTTTTAGTCAAAAGGGTTGACTAGTCAAAATGATGATGTCAGCATGTGACATGGTATTGGTGATGTGGTGGCACATTCAACACCGTACATTGAAGTGAAACAATCATGGTTTGACATGTGGCAATCTCCAACGAATCAAATTTTGACATGTGGCATACTCCAGTCAAGATGCATGGTACCTTATCTCTCCTTCGACATTAGTCAGTTTTATGGTTGAAACAATTTACTAAAAGGTAGTAGGTGGGATTTTATCCCATGACCACCCAATAATAACTCCCTCTGCCTACCATTGCACCATCATTTTCATCTTACAATGCATGTAGCGTTGCTTTTTTTTATGTATAAAAAATTTAAATTGTGTTTAAAAATAGTTGGGGTCGGGGGTCAAATCACCGACCACCCCGCTCCCAAAATATCTCTCTACTGTCACACCATCATGTGGCTTTGAGACATATGCAGGTGTCATTACATTTTAAAGACATTTTAAAGCCTGAATCTCCCAAATATGAACTATTAACCCCCTAAACTAAAATTAAAGTTAATCCCTTATAAAAATATGAACTGTATAGCCTGAATTTAAATAATTAAAAGGGGCTTATATAAAATGTAAATAATATTAAAAGATTAATAAAATATTTTAAAGGGATTATTAAGGGATATTGGTGCTTTTTATATGTAAATTGGGGGAATTGTTAAAGATTTTTGTTGTAATTGGGAGATAGGCCTGATTTTATAAATCATTTGGTTTTAGGCCAAATTGAGTAAATGTTATGTATAAAAAGAGGGGAGTTTAGGATTTGGGAACCAGGTGGTGAGTTTGTGAGAGAATTTTCTTGGAGTCTTGTATGTTCAACTCTATGCTTTGGAGTAGTGTTATTTTTCTGCACTTGAAGGAGAAGAATTTTGTGACTCTTTATAACCAAAAGACTTGACACTTTGTTAGTTGAAGCCTTGTAATCCATTTGGAGCATAATCAAGGATCAATTACTCTTCGCAAAGGGACCCGGAGACACAGCCATATTGACGAATTCTGTTATCAACTTGTGTTTTGTCTTCTATTTCCTTTCTCTCTTCTATTATTTTCATCAGTTTAATTTGATTGTTTAATCATTGAATGTTAGTTTAAGCATTTTAATTACAAAATTAAATTTTAAAGACCTTCAGTTTAATCATTGTAAAAGTTATTATTCATGTGCAATAGTCCTAGATCCTAACATTAGATCAAGTGGTATTAGAGCTTTGTTGTGACAGGTGTTTGCAGAGGTGAATGATAATGAGAGAAAAGATCCAACAAGGTGAAGGCACACTTGCAGAGTATAATCCTGAGATTAGGAAACAAAGGCCATCAAAAATGTCAGAAATGGTAATTGAACATGAAGTTTCAGAGCTTGATGAAAGAAGCTTTCATAAAGCTTTCCTTGACATGAAGGAAATGGTGGAAGAAATCTACCAGGAAATACAAGAATGGAAGAAGCACGAAAAAGGAGATTCGTTGAAGCGAGAAAAGCATGAAGATTAGAAGGACATATGGAAAATACCAGAAGGTGGTGATGAGCATCCAAAAACTCCTTCTCCATCTTCTCCGTCTTCTCCTTCTTCTTCTATTGATTGTACTTCTTATAATTTGTTCAAGGTTTCACATTGTTGGCATATGGCTCGTGTGGATGTAGGTTTTGGTTTTTTGTGTTGTCATTGATGGAAACTACAGTCATCATTTTTGGTCCACAGTTATGCATTCAATTGCACTAGCAGTTAAAGTGGAAAACTGTGTCTTTGGCAGGTTAGGGTATCTAATCTAATAGCTTCATCGGATCATCACTTTGTGTTGTGGATCACTAAAATTGTTTATCAAGCATGTGAAACACCTTATCATTGAATCCTGTATTGCTATCCTCGTGGCTACATGGTCTTGGAGGTCCGGTAGGACATTTTCAGTTTATTTTCCTGTTGGAGCTAACTCAGTGGAAATGGTATATAACCATTGTCAAAAGTTGAATTATTTTAATTAGATGTTCAATTATGGGTCCTAGATTTTGTGTAGCTGACTCTTTGGATACACATTGAAATTATTTATATTTTTGGGATGACAAGTTGCAAATGTTATTAAGTTTTATTGAGCTGACCTATAGCGATTAATTCCTGGTGAGTGGATATATTTAGATGACCAGTCACATCATTTAGTAGAGTGAATAAGTTGTGCGTGCATGTACTGTGAATGTCTAAGGTGTATTTGAGTGATATCATGCATAGTTTCACTTGCGCATAGAGATTGTGTGCGAACTTGGGCAAAAAAGAGTAGAAGTACATTATCAGTCAAATAGGACACAAGTTCATTATTAGAGCTAAACTGGAATTGAAATCAAGCATTTGTAGATGCTATCTACCCAATTCATTTTATTTTGAATCAATTCCAAACTATTGTAAGGGCAATGAGCCCCCATCTTCTAAGTAGTGAGCCTAAATGCAAGTGCATTCTTATTTTGTAATACTTCTTTTGAGTATCCTCAGAACTTATTGTGGATTGGCCATCCACCATGGTTTTTCCCCTTATAGGGTTTCCACATAAAAATCCTTGTGTTATGGTTTCGTGGTTTATTGTTTTTTGTTTCAACATATTAATTTTGGTTAAGTGTATTAAGTGGAATAATAATTAGAATAAAATTGTTGAAATTTGCACAACACTGTTTCACCCCCCTCTTAGTGTTGCTTGTTTCCAAAAATTGGTATCAAAGCTAGTTCCCCTAAATAATTCTAATAGCTTGGGGAGATCTTGGAAATTCATGGATACAAGCAGTCTTCAACAACAACTCATGGTGTCCTTGGATGATCTTGACTAGTCAAAATCTAAGATCTGGGAACTGCAAGAAAATCTTGCAAATGCAAAAAAATTTAGCCAGTCATTGAAAGACAAGATTGATGAATTAGGGGAGAAAATAAAAGAATTATGTGGTCAAATCAAGAAAAAAAACAAAATTAGTGAAGATGAACAACTCAGTCAAGTCCTGAAGGAAAAAATAGAAGAATGTTAAAAATTTGCTCAAGAAAATGCTACCTTGAAATGTGAGAGAATCCATCATGATGAGGATGAATAAAGAGTTAGAGGACAAAAAGAGAAATGAAGAAAAGGTTACACAATCCTTGAAAGAAAATTTTGAACAATGCAACTAATTAGAAAATGAATTGGAGCAATCTAAGAACAATGAAGAAGAGCTTGAAAAATGACTTGATAATCTCAAGGATGAACTTGCTATAGGAAATGAGTTCAAGAAAAAATTCAAAGCAAGCTCAGCCAAACTTGATGAGTTAATCAAGGGACAAAGAACTGATGATGACAAACAGGGTCTTGGATATGAATAAGGAGAGAGCTCCAGATCTGCTCAAAGGAATCCTAGACAAGGAAAACCCAGACAAGCAAACCAGATGAGTAAGCCTAATAGAAATACAATAAGGCAACCTAATGCTCAAATATTTAATGGTTATTGTTATACTTGCAACAAATTTGGTCATATGGCTTCTCAATGTAGAAGTAGGGTGAACACAAGTAGACCGTCATTCTTAGGACAATGCTTTAATTATTACAAGTATGGTCACATGTCAAGTGAATGCAGAACTATGATGCATAACTCTCATAGAGATTTCAAATGCTATGCATGCAATAGGTTTGGACATGTTGCTAATCAATGTAGGTTGAGACAAAGTCAATGGAACAATTTTCATAAGCAAAGAAGTGTTGACTGCTACAACTACAACAAATTTGGCCACACTTCCAGATTCTATTGGAACAAAATAGATTCGATAAAATAGAATAAGCAACCAGATGTTAAGGGAAAAGGAAAGATCACTACTGATGAGATCAAGAAGAAGATGCAAAAGAAATGGGTAAATAATAATCCCTCTATAGAAGGAAATTCCCACCAGAAGTCTCTTATGGTAATATCCCTGGAATTTAATTGTAGGTCTCTACATTAGGGGGCGCTGTCAAGAAAATCATTTAAACCCCCTATATAAGTGATCAATACTCAAATTCAAATAAGTCCAGTAGGAAATCGGATATTATACAGTTATTGTGGAATGAATCTAAGGTACCAATGAAGTCTATTAAAGATCCGCACAAAAATTGTTTGTCCCAGAATATAAAAAGTTTGAAAGCATGCAGAATTAGGGCAAGGGAATTTATTGCAAATAGTAAAGGCTTAGGTTCAATGTAAATAAATGAATTGTTTCCACTCTCATTTGTCACATTACATTCGAGCGAAATAATTCAGAAGTACTCTAAGGTGATTCCTTCCAAAGCGAAGAAGTGATTCAAGCTTAGAAGAGAATCTGTGATCAACCTCCATTTCATCTCTAAAAGGAATTTATAGCAATCTGTAAATCTGTGTATTCACAATTATGTCTACCCCTCTTCTAGTCGAGGTAAAGGGTAGGCTACATCCTAAGTTCAAATGGCATTCATATAAATCCATAGAAATGAGCCCTTAGGAACATTTTCTTCCATGTCGTATGGTGTTCTGCACATAAAAGATATTAGGGCTTGCGTGCATGCAAACATTGAAGATTTGGGTAGTGCGTAGCTATTGGAATTATATTCTAATCACATAGTACAAGAATATTTCTCTATGAAACTTGAATTTAAAACCTTAGTGGACAATAAATTTGTGCAATTTGTGAAGTTTCCCATATATGAGGAGGATAAGTGGGTTCGATATATTCTGAGTAGAGTGCATGATGAATTTATGTGGCTAAATATCCCATTTAAGATTACCAAAGAAGCTATTTGCATAGTTACTAGCTTAAGTTCTTCTAACAAACTTCCAATATTGAAGTCGATAAAGAATGATGATGTCACTAAAGTGACTAGCTCACACTGGGATAGAAGGGAAATGACTATAAGTCATATTTCTGAAATCAACGTGAGATTTTCATCCATGATCATAGGGTATAAGTTTACCATTCGAGCTAAATTTTTTTTGTATCTAACACTACTATTTACACAACATATGAGATGATCAACCTAAATGTGGATTGTGACCTTTGTGAAGTGCTCAAAGAGTAACTCCTGGAGAATCTAAAGAAAGTCAAGAAGGATAAAAAGAATGTGTTCAATTTTAGAAACTTTTTGATCTTCCTGTACTTTTACTTCTCTAGTGAGGTACTAGGCATTTGCAAAGTTCAATGGAGAAATGATGTTCCAAATGTAGTACATATTTGGGACATGCTATGTAGTCTTGGTGACCGACAGACTCGCAACTCAATCCTATGGGGTCATTTCAAAAAATTTCAAAAATAGATGCATGCCCAAGAGAGGATCTCTGATGCTATAGTGGAATAGTATAAAGATTCTATATGCTTCATGGTGGACATTGATCAATGTTACATGGAAGCAATTGATTCAAGAACTGTTTGGATCATGCCTATGGGCTATGAAGTGGATGGAAATATACTGAGGATGTATGCAAATCATCTACTGAATTCTCCACTGGATCCAAATGAAGGAAGATTCAACACCTATGTAGAGAAGAGCCTTGAAGTTTATTTAGAACTGAACAATCCTAAGTCTACTAGGAAGGTAAGAAAGGAAACATAATTCATTGCAGAGCAACTGGGTCTTCTAGTTGAGAAGTTGAGAAAAATTAGAAGGAACATGGATGAAGTTGAAGTTGCAAAGGAGAAGGAAAAGGAAACAATAGTTGGTCCGGCAACATCTGCTTGTAACACTAAAACAACTAGGAGTTCTCTTGTATCTCAGCCAAATAAGGCCAAAGCCTCGAGAAGAGGAAAGAAAAATAGAGGCTCAAGGACATATAAAGCTGTATCCACATATGAAGAAGAGATAAACTCATAAGAAATAGTGAGGGAATTGAAGGCAACCGAGAGTCATGTTGTCAAGCCGAATAAAAGAAAGCCTTCTGGATAAAGTGAAGGAACTCAGAAGAAGTCCAAAACTACCAAATCCAACATGTCATTGGAAGAAGTTGAAAATACAACAGTGGTTGACGGTAATCTCAAGCCACTATGTGACCTATATGAGTTCTTTGATGATTTTGGTAAGTTAACTCTTGAAGATGTTGTCAAGAATTTGAACGTTTTCAATAAAAATCTTGTTGAAATCATGTTTGGCTTTCCCACAAGCCTATACAAAGCTTTGGAATCAAGAAGGGTGAAATCTAGGATAAAGGAAGAAAACTTGAGGAAAAGAGTCCTTGCTAACCCATGCTCGGAAATGGGAATTGAAGAATTGGATTCACTCCTTATAAAAGTTAAAAATGAATTCAGAAGCAAGTCAAGAGTCAATAAACTCATGATTGGTAACACTGATGATGTTATGAGTGAGACCAAGTCAATTCTGGAAAAGTTCTTTTCAAAAGAAAAGGTAAATATTGAAGAAGTCAATATTGAACAGGCTCAAAGTCACGAGGAAATGAATGTGGAAGTGAGTAAGTTAGAAGGAGGAAATGAAAATGATGTAAACATTAATGTATTTGATCCTCCAATATTTGAGGATATTATGACTTCCCCCAATGATATAAAAACTGAGACACCTGTTGTGACTAAGGTCCAAAGTGAAGTGGTAGCTAATGTGGAAGAAGTGTTCGGTAATGAAAAAGAAATACCAAAGGTCATTCTAGAAGTTCAATCTAAAGTTGACAAGGGAAAGAGTCATGAGATCAGTTTGGAAGAGGTGAAGGAATCTCTGTTGGAACAGAAGGTAGAATGAGTCTCTGAGTTTGATAAGAGCTCAATCAACTTATCCACAATGTCTCCAATCCAGATGCTAAAAGTTGCCAATGAGCAAATATTGAAATCTCATATTGAAGAAAGTGAGCTGTTGAAACTCGCATATGAGGTTTTACAGAAATTGATGCCTACCCATGTTATGGATCCATCTAGATCCTCCTCTGGTGAGTTAAAAAGATTGATAAACTCTGTAGACTCTCATTTCAAGTCTTTTAAGGTTTCAACTTAGATTCAAGTAAAAAGGGAATTCAAGGAGGAATGAATTGGAAGCTTAATCAAATTAATTGCCAAGGATAAGGATCTGCTAGCAACTTATATATAAAATATCCAAAGTGCTATAACTGAAGGAGGAAATATGTACAAATCCTGCCCAATCTTGTCAAAATTTACAACAAGAAATGCGAAAAAGATCAAAGATATTGAGTAGCAACTGGCTATTATTTCCAACACCTTTGATCCTTTGACCAACAGTATGTGTCAACAAGACAGTCAAGTAATATCTTTTCTTGACCAGTTAAAGACTCTAAAGCTTGAAAATGAAAGAGTTATTAGTAGAGTAAGTGAATTCAGGGAGCTGATAAGTCTAGAAATTGAGATGATGGGAAACACTCTGAAAGAAGCAAAAAGTGTTGTGACCGCTCTTGATCCCACATCTCTGGAAGCTGTAGAAACCATGACTTATCTTCTCTATGGTCATATTACCATTTTGGATAGTTTGATGAGTATCTGGGACCCAAAATTAGAAGGACTGAAGAATGTCTTTGTAGACATCTTCAAATTTTTGTAAGTCTCTAGATATACTTGTATAATTTTGCAATTTTGGCTTCCCCAATTTTGTCATTGATGCCAAAGGGGTAGAGTGTACGTGAAAAATGAAAACATATTTTTAGGGGGAGTAATATTTTGCAGCGGAGCAATATTTTATATTTTGGAAAAATGTCTATCAACTTCAACACTTAGTCATTTTTCACTAAGTGTTTCCATCAATGCCAAAGGGGGAGATTGTTGGCATATGGATTGTGTGGACATGGTTTATAGTTTTCTGTGTTGTCATTGATGGCAACTGTAGTCATCATTTTGGTCCATAGTTATGCATTCAATTTCACCAACAGTTAAAGTGGAAAACTATGTCTCTGACAGGTCAGGGTATCTGGTCTAATATCTTCACCAGATCATCACTTTGTGTTGTGGATCACTAAAATTGTTTATCAAGCACGTGAAACACCTTATCATTGAATCCAATATTGTTATCTTTGTGGCTACATGGTATTGGAGGTCCGATGGGACATTTTTAGCTTATTTTCCTATTGGAGCCGACTCAGTGTAAATGGCATATAACCGTTGTATAAAGTTGAATTATTTTAATTAGATGTTCAATTATGGGTCCTAACTTTTGTGTAGCTAACTCTTTGGATACAGAGTGAAATTATTTATTTTTTTGGGCCAACAAGTTGCAAATGTTATTAAGTTTTTTTGAGTTGACCTATGGCGATTAATTCCTGGCGAGTGGATATATTTAGATAACCGGTCACATCATTTAGTAGAGTGAAGAAGTTGTACATGCATGTGCTACGAATGTCTAAGGTGTATTTGAGTGATATCATGTGCATTTTCAATTGTGCATAGAGATTTTGTGTGTGAACTTGGGTATAACAGAAAAAAAGTTCATTATCAGTCAAACAGGACGCAAGTTCGTCATCAGAGCTAAATCGAAACTGCAATCAAGCATTTGTAGATGCTATCTACTCAGTTCATTTTCTTTTGGATCAATTCTAAAGTACTGTAAGGGCAGTGATCCCCCATCTTTTGAGTAGTTAGCTTCAGGCAGTGAGCCTAAATGCAAAGTGCATTCTTATTTTTCAATACTTCTTTTGAGTATTCTCATAACTTAGTGTGGATTGGTCATCCATCGTGGTTTTTCCCCTTATAGGGTTTCCACGTAAAAATCCTTGTGTAATGTTTGCGTGGTTTATTGTTTTCTATTTTAGCATATTAATTTTGGTTAAGTGTATTAAGTGGAATAAAGATCAGAATACAATTGTTGAAATTTGCACAACATTGATTCACCTCCCCCCTCTCAGTGTTGCTTATTTCCAACACACATAAGCCTAAAATTCAATTGGATGTAAAATTTGATCTACCTAAGTATTGTGGGGAATTAAATGCTGAAATTAGATGACTAGGTTCAACAAGTAGAAGTGTACTATAGAGTTCAAGGTTTATTTGATGATGCTTCTAGGATCCAACTAGCTACTCTTCGGTTGGGAGAAACAACTCTCACTTGGTGGGAGAGTAGAACTCGAGTAGAAATTTCACAATATGGTAGAGTCGATTTAACTTGGGTAGAATTTGTTAATTCTCTTAAGAAGCAATTTTATCCCCTAGGCCATATGCAACAGTTAATGATGGATTGGAAAAAATTTAGGCAAGGGAAAGGCCAAACTATCCAAGAGTACACCCATGAATTCAGGAAAAGGGCTATTGCATTAAATGTCCCATTGCACACCCAAGACACTTTACTTAAGTACATAGGTGGTTTTCACTCTTATTGAAGACATTCTATTTTGGTTTTGAATCCTAGTAATCTGGATGAAGTTTGTGTACAAGCTACACACATAGAGTCAAGAGGTAAGGGTACTTTCATTGATAAGTCTGATAAGAATCCATCTTAGCCTGAAGGTAAATTTGAAGATAAAGGAAAGGGTAAGAAGAAAACTACCATTAAGAAGGATGAAAAGCTTAATGCTCTCATTGTGATAAGAAAGGTCACGATGAAGATCATTATTGGCAGTTGCATCCAAAATTGAAGCCAAAATGGGCTTGTAAACAAAAAGGTAAGGAGTCTGCAAATGTTGTTATGGATCTTAGTTCATAATTTGAAGATGAAACTAAGATAATGACAATGGGATTGAAAGGTAAGGCTTCCATTTTCAATGTTTATGTTGCTAGTTGTGCTTCTACTTCTCAAGCCTACGATGTCCCTAAAGATAAGAAAATGAATTGGCTTTTTCACATAAAGGTTGTTGCTAAGCACACTAAAATTGATACTCTCATAGATAGTGGATCTCAAATTAACTTAATCTAAAAAAATGTTCTGAGGAATTTGGGATTGAAAACTACACTGCATCAAAAACCTTATCCACTAGGTTGGGTTTGCGAAAATAATGAATTGCAAGTAACAAGGCAATGCACTTTAAGATTCACAATCACAAGTATGTTGATGAGGTGTAGTTTAATGTGGTTCCACTAGATGTCTATGGGATAGTGCTGGGTAGCCCATATTTGTATGATTGGAAGGCTATTTTCTACAAGAAATTTAATCATTATCACTTGTTTAAGGATGGTATCAAGTATATTGTACATTCTCACAGAATTAAGACTGATAGATCTTTTGCCAACACAGGGCAGTTGAAAAGGGTGATTAATGCAAGTAAAGATTTATCTCTTATGTATGTTAATATAGGTGGTTCTAGACATGAACTTGCAGTAACCAAGGCTAATAAGATGTTGCAGGATACACCAACAGTACAACATGAGGAAATGGTAAATGAAAGAATTGATGATCGAAGTCTGTAACTTTTGGTTGGGAATTTGGAGATTCCCTTGGGTTAAAATGTTCCTATTGTGAAAGATAGACATGATGTTGATTCATTATCTTTCATATTTGCATTGTTATTCAACTTGATATTAGTTAGTGTTTGTTGGTTAATGGCTATAACAATTGATGTAGATGGTTATGAAATTGATAAAATGATGTATATGTTTAACAATGTTATTGCAATCCTAATTATGGTGTTGAGATAGGTGTACAGATGGACAAGTGATATAGGACAAGTGGGGAGGCCATGCCCTCACTTAAATTCTAAATAAATGTAACTTTTGGAGGTCCAAAAGCTCTCCAGTGGGGAGGATTGATCCAGGTGGATACTTGTCAAAAATTGAAGTGTTCCACATGCTCCATATTTCAACGTCATCTTGAAGAGCTTGAAAAATTAAATCCAATGCAACTTGAATTGGCTCAAAAGGAGTCTGTATGCTCAAGTTATGACTAGTCAAAGTTTGGTCAAACTAGGTATAGAGGCCCATCAGAAAGGTGAAAATTTTGATCATCTCAAAAATGGTAAAAAAAACATCCTGTCGAAGAGCTCGTCACCATGATTTTGACACTATTCGTTTCATTGAAAATAAAGTCCATATGCCAAAGTTACACCAAGTCAAAGTTTTAGTCAAAAGAGCCAACTCGTTAAAATGATGATGTCAGCATGTGACGTGGCATCATAGTTAGCATTGTATAGTGATGTGGCACAATCATTGTTTGACATGTGGCATTCTCTAGTGAATCAAAGTTTGACACGTGGCATACTTCTAGTCAAGATACGTGGCACCTTATCTCTCCTCCGGCATCGGTCGGTTGAATGGTTGAAACAGTTTACTAAAAGGGTAGTGGGTGGGATTTTATCTCATGACCACCCAATAATAACTCCCTCTGCCTACCATTGCACCATAATTTTTGGCTTACTATGCATGTGGCGCCACTTTTTTTTATGTATAACAAATTTAAATTGTGTTTAAAAATGGTTGGGGATAGGGATATAACCACCAACCAGCCCACTCCTAAAATATCTCTCTACCATCACACCATCATGTGGCTTTGAGACATATGCAGGCATCGTTACATTTTAAAGAAGTTTGTAAGCCCGAATCTCCCAAATATGAACTATTAACCCCCTAGACTAAAATTAAAGTTAATCCCTTATAAAAATATGAACTGTATAGCTTGAGTTTAAATAATCAAAAGGGGCTTGTATAAAATGTAAATAATATTAAAAGATTATCGAAAGATTTTAAAGGGATTATTAAGGGATATGGGTGAATTTTATACGTAAATTGGGGGAATTGTTAAATTTTTTTGTTGTAATTGGGAGATAGGCCCGATTTTATAAATCATTTGGTTTTAGGAAAAATTGTGTAAATTTTATGTATAAAAAGAGGGGAGTTTAGGAGTTGGGAACCAGGTGGTGAGTTTGTGAGAATTTTATTGTAGTCTTGTATGTTCAACTCTGTACTTTGGAGTAGTGTTATTTTTCTGCACTTGAAGGAGAAGAATTTTGTGACTCTTTGTAACCAGAAGACTCAACACTTTGTCAATTGAAGCCTTGTAATCCATTTGGAGCATAATCAAGGATCAGTCGCTCTTTGGAGAGGGACCCAAAGATGTAGCCATATTGGAAAAATCTATTATCAACTTGTGTTTTGTATTCTATCTCCTTTCTCTCTTCTTTTATTTTCATCAGGTTAATTTGATTGCTTAATTATTGAATGTTAGTTTAAGCATTTTAATTACAAAATTACATTTCAAATACCTTTAGTTTAATCGTTGTAAAAGTTATGATTCACATGAAATAGTCCTAGATCCTAACATCAGATCAACATTGCATTAGATAGGTTATTTTTAATTTCACAAACATTAGAAACCATAAACTATCTCAAAAAATTAAACAAGCAACTACACATTAAATGGTCAACCTTGGAGAAAGCATAGTTATTTAATAATACCATACATTTTTCTAGAAGTTAACATATCCCTCAATCCCTTTAGTAGTGATGAATTTGATATGTTGGATGAAGCCCTTGAGGATTTCATCTCACATGGATCATCCACTAAGGCTTGTTATGACAAACCAAAACAAAGAGAAGTTAATGCTATCACACCTCAACTTACCTTTTACCCACCCTCACATCAACAAACACAAGTTCAAACCAAACCTATGCTATCATAGGAACACCTAAAATAAATAAATTACCTCAATGAACCATTTTCAATTATGTAAGGCAACTTACTAGTAACAATGTTTCAGAGCAACCAAGTTACAACATTGTTTCTCATACATATAACACAAGGAACAGTAGGCAACCACAAACAATACCTGCTTCATTACCATTGCCTCAACCAATTTTTCCTAGTGCTCCTCAATTTCCTTTACACACTAGAAAGGAGTATGATCTTGTGGAACAACTTAAAAACATTCATACTAAGATTTCTTGATGGGACCTTATTCAAGCTTCACCTAATTACCATAATATGATTCAAAATGCTTTGCAACAAGTAATTATCCCTCCTAGTGTGCAACCAAATGATGTAACATCCCTAATTCAAGGTATGAATTCAGTTAACAGTGGCATTATCTTTCACCAAGATGAGTTACCTCTAGTGGAGATACACAAACACAATGAAGCCTTCATGGTAATGGTTGTCACCAACAAATATGGAATAAAATGGAATCTCATTGATAATGGTTTGGATCTTAATGTGTGTAGTGTGAACCTCTTAAATAAGATTGGAGTGGACAAAGCTATGATTAAACCTAATTCTTTAGCTATTCGTGGATTTGATAATGTGTGAAAACAACCTCTTGGTGTGATAACATTACCGATTAGAGTTGAAAGGTCACATTTCAAACTCCTATCCATGTGATGCCTCAAGATCTCTCACACAATATTCTTTTGGGTAGACCATGGATCCATGAAATAAATGGGGTACCTTTTGCTCTTCATCATTTAAAGAAGTATGTATACAACAATAAGGTCTATACAATCAAGACTAATCCTCACCTAGAATTGTTTTTGCACATTGAGAAAGACAAGGAAAGTCCTTTGAAAACTGATACCAACTTCAAAACTAGAGCCCATGTCAGAGGAAGAAAAAGAAAAGAATATTGAAAAATTCAACATTATTGGAAGATGATTGGGGTTCATTGGATTTTACACCTATGTTCATGGGAGAATACAAAATCACAACAAAATAACTTGAAAAGGAAAAACAAACAATAGTGTTGTTAACAAAACATTTGGAGGAACCTTCAAAAGCACCTACTTCAACCACTTTAGAAGAGGACACAAGTTACACAACAAGATTTGATGAAGTTGATTATGAACAACCACCAAATCCAAAAGAAATAGAAAAACTTTATGGAAGAGGTTATGAGCTCTTGAACCAACTTGGTTATAGTGGAAAAGAATGTGGTGTGAAAGAACAATGCATCTATGTCCCTATAGAGCCTAACATACAAGAAACAAAAAATGGTCTTAGATATTTCCCTTCTAAGATAATTAAAGTAACAAAAAGGTCTTCACTGAACATCAACACCATTATGTGTGGTTCTTCTAAGACAACTCTAACTCTAAATCATCTTGAATTAATTGATACAACAAGTGATAGATCATTAGAATATTTTGAACATGATAAAGCCTTAGCAGAAATGTTAGGAGTTTATGATAACTCACCAAATCCCTATTAAAAACAAGGATTCACTTGTGTCATAGTTAGTACAAAATATGTTGATGAAGAAAAGAAAACACACAATGTTGAACAAGATAAAGAAGAACATATTCCAGAAATTCCAAATCAAAGTGCACTACCTATGGGAAATACAATTAACATACTGATGGACACATCTAACAAAGAGAGAGTGATTCAAATATGAAATTTCCTTGATGAGGATGGACAAGAAGACCATGCAACATTATTACATGAATTTCATGAACTTTTTTCTTGGAATTATTCATATATGCTAGGTATTGATGCTAAGATAGTTATGCACAATATTTTCTTTGCGCAAGATGCTAAACTAGTAAGACAAAAAATACACAAGATGAATCCTAAGATAGCTTTATTGGTTAAGGTTGAAATTGAAAGACTCCTAGACGCTGGCTTTATTCGTCCTATTGATTATTCCCCATGGATGTCAAACATTACCACAGTCATAAAAAATATTAATTGTATTAGGATGTGTATGGACTTTTGTGACCTTAATAAAGCATCTTTAAAATAAAATTTTCCCCTTCCTAATATCAACATGATAGTGGATTCAAATACAGGAAATGCTTTGTTGTCATTCATGGATGGTTTTTCAAGATATAATCAAATCTTTATCAAGCCTCAAGATCAATACAAGACAACATTTACTACACCTTGGGGAACATTCTATTGTGTTGTCATACCTTTTGGATTAAAGAGTTCTAGTGCAACGTATCTAAGAGATATGATATTGATATTTCATGATTACATACACAAAATTCTGGAAGACTATGTTGATGATATTCTAGACAAATCCTTAACTCATCAAGATAATGTTAAAATCCTTCAAAATATTTTTGAAAAAAGTACAAGTACAACATGAGATTGAATCCAAAAAAGTGTGTCTTTGGTGTGGATAGTGGAAAAATATAGGTTTAATAGTATCCTACAAAGGCATTGAGGTGGAAACGAAGAAAATTTATTCTGTCATTAACCTGCCACCTCCGAAGAACATTTATCAATTATGTAATTTACAAGGATTCAAGCTATCCATTATTTTGTCGCATCTCTGGTGGATTAGACCTTACCCTTTACACAACTTCTTAAGGAGTCACAATTTAAATGGAATGAGGATTGTAAACAAGCTTTTGAAAGTTTGAAAGAATAGCTTGCTACCCCTCCTGTGTTACAACCCGCCATGTAAGAAAAACAACTTATCCTTTATATATTAGCATCAACCCATGCTTTAGCAACATTTTTGGCTCAACAAGATGATAATGGTAAAGAAAATCCTATTATTTACATTAGCCAAATCCTAATTGATTATGAAACTCGATACACAATGATAGAAAAATAATGTTTCTCTTGTGTTTGCTACTAGTAAATTGAGACATTATTTATTAAATGTAGAAATTCATGTGGTTACAAAGTTTGATCCTCTAAAACATCTTTTTGCTAAAAATGACTTATCAGGACGGTTAGCTAAATGGGTTATGTTGTTAACTGATTTTAATCTCAAATTTGTCTCTTAAAAGAAAATTAAAAGACAATCCTTGACTGACCATTTAGGTGATGCTCCTTCTCCATTAATGCTACCTAATACAAACTCATTCCTTGATGAAAGTGTGTTTATTGTCAAAAAAGAAACATGGGAACTATACTTTGATGGTTCTAAGTGTTGAATTGGCTTTGGACTAAGGGTTATAATAATTCCACCTTCAAGAAAGCCTATCCATTTATCTTACCATCTAAAATTCCTATGTACAAATAACACTACAAAGTATGAAGCTTTAATTGTTGGAATACGTGTAGTGTTATCCTTAGGTGTTCAACACATTTCCATATTTGGTGATCCTCAATTGGTCATTAAACAAATAAATGGGTCATATCAAGAAAAACATGACAAATTAGTTCAATATAAAAACCTCATGATGACATTGTTGGAATGCTTTGAATTGTATACCATTGATAATATTCCTCAAAAGGATAATTGACATGCAGATGCAATGGAAAGTGTCTCTTCCCTTGTATCTCCTAATGATCCTTCTATGGATTTTATGTTTTTCATTCATACAATTCTAAAACCATCAATAGATGCAAAAGTAAAAGAAGCATTAGTGACCCCTATTGAAAGCTCTCCTAAATAGTACACAAAAATATTCAACTACTTAAGAGAAGGTCCCTTTCCTAAACCAACCACTAAGAACACTAAAGCTCATATTTGGAAACTTGCTACTCAATATTTCATCCTAGCAGATGTTTTATATAGATGGTCCTTTGATGGTTTTTTTCTTAGATGTCTTAAACAATCGTAAATCCCTATAGCCCTTGAGGAAGCTCACACTGGTGCTTACAGGGGATATTTTGGAGGAAGATCATTAGTTCAAAAATTAATCTGCATGGGATATTATTAGAGACATATGGAACAATACTATTTCAAGTATGTTAATAAATGCACAAATGGCAAGAACATAGCAATTTGATCCATGCTTCTACTTCCGAACTTTGTGCCCAAGTTCCTATTTGGCCATTTTTGGTATGGGGTTTGGATCTCATTGGAAAGATATCTCCTCCCTCTTCTTCAAGACACACATTGATAATTACTGCAATAGATTATTTCAGGAAATGAGTAGAAGCCATCCCTCTCTACTCCACAATAGGTGATGCAATTTATCATTTCATATTGAAACACATTATTGCTCGCTTTTTCCTTCTACATTAGTTTCAGATAATGGAACCATATTTAAGAAAAATGATGTGAAGAATTTTTTGGAAACATTCCACATTCAACACCCTTTCTTAATGCCTTACTATGGACATAGATTTTGGTACCCATAGTTCTCTTGCACTTCTAGGGTTTTTCACCTAAAAGGAGAGAGATGGGCCAAAATTCGTAATGTCCCCACTCAAAATAAATGTAAGTATGAATTAAATATACCTAAATTCAATGTTTAGATGTAATATATTGATAAAAGATGTTGATTATTAATGCAAAACCTAAGAAATGCAAGTTGTTTGAAAACTCATTGTGATATGTAGAATGATAAATTAAATGCAATAAAGAACAAGATAAAATGCTAAACATAAATTGTGTACCTAGAAATTGATGAAGGAAAAAATCAAGACTATTTAGATCCCTAAAATTTTGGAAAATATGATTTTTTTGTCAATTGGGACACTTACACCAAGCTGGGCGACTTAGTCCCAGATTAGGGAAACTACTCAAGAGCTTGTTTCTACCAAATGGGTATCCAAATCCACAAAAAATTCTGACAAACAAGTGTAGTGGGACTAAGTCACCACTATTGGTGACTTAGTCCACTTTGGCTTTTCTAAAAATTCAAAAGTGGAAATGGAAGCCCTTAGTCTGTACTTTGTTTTTTGACAGAAACATGGATCTAAACCTACAAACATTCCTACAAATTAGAATATAATTTGGTTTCTAATGGGGTTTTTCCTTATTCAAACCCCAAGTTGGTATTTAAACCTTGAAAGAGATAGTGAAATCTGCATAAAACCCTAGCCCTAAGTGTGTCTAAGACTAGGAAGTCTGAAAATAAGATGCAACCCTATTCTAACATGTAAGAATAAGATGCATAAATGAAACTAGAGAGATGCAAGACTCATTCTAAGAGAACCTAAATCACATTATAAATGAATATTAAGAACATGCAAACCTTCCTTAAGCTAAAAATAGAGAGAAAATGGAAGATAGAATCACTTTGAAAACAAGTCCTTAGGCTTGATTTGATGGCTAGTTGCATCGCCTCAACCTAGATTTCTCCATGATTCTCTATAGGAATCCATAATAAACCCTTTTCAATTTGAGATCTTGGACCAAAAAGTGAGCTTGAAGACCTAAAAAAACCCTAACTTCTTGCCCTAAAGCTTCAACTTCGCTATAGATAGACTAATAAATCTTCTTGTGAAAGATATTCAACACTTGACCCTTGAATTTATTTGTTAAAAATGACTTAATGTTGTGAAAAATGACCTAAAAACATATATTTATAGGCATCAATACCTAATTATTCATTATTTTGACATCATAGGTTGACATCCATCAAAAAATTGAATTAAGTTGGTGATTTTCCCGCTCAAAATTGAAAAATCCCCCAAAAGGGACTTAGTTGCCACCCTTGGTGACTTAGTCCCACCATGGGTTTTTGAGGTGGGTTTTGTAGAATTTGAATGATTTGAATGTTTTTTGTCAAGATTTGTGAGTGGAGTAGGCCTTAAAGTCCAAAATAATGGGTCTTAGGGGCCTATAAATGTTGTTTTAAAGCGTGATTAATGCAAGGGTGTCTAAAATAGGACCAAATTAAGCACAAAATTGCCTCTTTCTTCAAGAGTATACAATTTTTGGCAACACACTTACTACCCATAATCTAATGGTCAAGCTGAATCAACTAATAAAACTCTCAAACAAATCTTACAAAAATTAGTAAGCATAAACAATAAGGATTAACACACTTAGTTATCTTATGCATTGTGGGCTTAACACACTAGCATTTAAACACCTATAGGAAACACACCTTATAACCTTGTTTATGGTGTTGATGCAATAATTCATTTAGAGTTAGAAATCCCCTCACTAAGGATTTCTCTTAGAGGTCTTATTGATGACACTATGTATAAAGAAAAACGATTAAAACAACTTAAAATTCTTGATGAACAACACATCAATGATCTTGAGAATCTTCAAGCCCATTCCAAAATAATGCAACATAGTTACAATAATAATGTCATTCCCTGCTCATTTAACAAAGGTGATTTGGTGTTATATGAGAATCAATGTAATGTTAATGTCGCCCTGGGTAAAAAAGGAAAGTTTAGTTTGAATCGGTTAGGACCCTATGTAATTGATGAAAGTTGTGGGTCTGGTGCATATACATTAACAAAAAAATATGGAACACCTCTCAAAGAGCCTATCAATGTTGTACATCTATGTAGATATTAGATTTAGCATTTTCTTTGAATAGTATGTGTATTAAAGCATGTTGTTAGATTTAGTAGATAGTTTTCTATTTTATCTCACATTGCTTCATTCTTGAAAAAAATTCCTTGTGTGTCTTGAATTATGTAGATTAATTGTTCATTATGTTGAATTATTACTTTATTATTGTATACTATTCAAATATCATGTATGTTGTGTTAAATTAGATCATTACATTTATTGAATTTCTTAATTAGATCTTAAGTGCATTTTAGTTTAACACATAACACTTAATCAAAATGTAGTATCTAATATAAAATTAGATGTTTAGGTTAGATCACATAAAAGCCTAGATCATGGTGAAATTTATTATATAATCTTATAAAACACTATTTAATAGATCACATTGACATCTAGTTCAAAAAAATCATAAAATGGTCATATATATATCATGAAAAGTTCATATACATGCCATCTTAGATACAACAATGCTAGTGAGGCCTATGGATACCAGACTCCTTAGGTCCTAGTGGTGGTTCCTGTCGTGAGACGATGGACCATGATCTATTAATATAGCTAATATGCTCCTGTAGGCCCCATGCTTCACCTAATTTAATCCCCTCCTATACCATGGCTGTTATGCGCTTCTGATCAATGTGATATCTCTCAGTTTGCAATCTAGTAATCTCTCCCTACATCCTGATGAGTTTCGATTGCATGAAGGCCTGGGCCTCACTATTGTCCAGAACTCAGGAAGCTTGAAGCCCCCACTCTAGGTGGTGGAATATAATCTGCCTATATGTTTAGATTTTGGGGCAAGGAAGGGGCCATATCTATAGTGAATCAATGAAAGATGTCTCGCGACTCTCGTGTACACACTACATGAATAAAAAAATAAGGAACATTAAAACATGGCATAATATATATAAGTAATCTTTAAAACATGGTAAAAAACATAATAGCATATCATTACTTGGATCTCTAGCCCACCACTCAGAGTCTCTCTATGGGATAATGGGCCCCTCATGTATAGGAAGTATGGAAGGTGTAGTACCACTGGCTTCCCCATGCTCATGAATGTTGATGCCTACTGCAACTATTGATTGTGCTCGGGTGACTTATGAATGAGATACATGTCTCTCCTCGGGGGCATCTATGGCCTCATCCAACTCATCTGAATCATCACTCATCAGCTCTAGATCCTCCTCATCCTCATCCACTATGTCATCTGCTCTGTTCTCCTCCTCTACATCTCCATTGATCACCTCCTATCTTTCATATCCCTAACCTAGAAGAGTTCCAACATTGCCTATGGGATGATCATAAGGGAAGACGTGTGTTAGTTGATCCCTCACCCACCAATGCTTGTAGGTTATAGTGGTGCTTACATCATCTAGGTCCGATGCCGAGGGCACATCATGGTCCTCATCATTTGAGTCCCTAAAGTACACAATGTTCATCATGGGACACTAAATGTCTCCAAGTCTGGAGCCACTCTATACTGATCTCAAGTATGTGGGTCATGGCCTCAGTGGTACCTAGATCTATCCAAACTATCTCATAACCTAATCATAGTAAAATGGCATCACTATATAGTCATGGCAACCTAGTAGGAGACTATCCTATTGCATCCTAGCAATTTGTATCATGTGATCTAGCCATTGGGGTATAGTGAGGTAGGGTCTCCATACTTGGTGCAGCCATGGTAGGAGGGTCCTCAAAGAGAACATTTTGGTTCATGCAACAAGAGTTACACAATAGAAGCAACACAAAAATTGGAGGAAAATGCAGATTTAAACATTCTTATTAACATAAATTTTGATTACAATTGACCGACAACATCTAGGCTTACAAATTCAAGTCACAGGCCTGATACAACATGCTCAAATACAATATTCCTATATGCTCCTTAACATGAGTGAAAATATTACCTATCATATCTATCTTAATCTACCTAATCCCCCCTTCTTCTATTCTAATGAGATATTACAAGTTTTATATCATATCCATAGATCTAGAATCTTCTGTGTCAGCCAAAGATCATTACAATCTCCAATGAAAGAAAATATAACGTGTGCATGAATAGGTTGGCCTCAAATTTGAATTACTCCTCGGTGAATGCATAGTATAAAGTGTGGACCTATAATTAAGGTCGGGGACACTCCATGGAACAATTCAAATTACACCATCAAGATCTGCAAGTTACATGAAAGATCCACAAGCATTCAAACTATTTGTTAGGCTTGAAAATTATTCCGGTGTCAGTTCAAGAAACTACAAAATTTGGAAGCAATAACTTTCCAGAAAAAGATCCAATCATGGTCAAATATTGGAATAAGGAAAATGAGCATGTCCATGATGTACACATAGATCTACAAGGTTTGGTGAGAAAATATGATGAATCCACCAACTTGAATTGAACAGGAACTGAACAAGAACAAAAATTGAAAGAAAATATTTTTGGTTGATGCAAGATTTCCAAGAACCAAGGATGCTCCTGCATCAATACTACCTCCTCCTCCTCTAGAAAATAAAACTAAATCTACCAATATAGAAAATCTCTGACCTCCCAAGCCCATCTCAAAGTATAGCTGAAAGCTCATGGGTACTTGATGACCACTACTGTGGGATAACCTATAGTCTTAGTACATGTGATATGCTCAAAGGCCCAAAGCTACAGGAGTGCACAATTTACTATGCTATCCAACTCTCTATACAAAAATCACCCAAGATCATAGTAAATATGAGCTAGCATACTATGAACCCATGCATACATAGTTCAATGATGCTCTATCTCATAGATAGTGTGAACAAGGCCACCATCTAGGTGTACGCCTCACACATCAAGAACAAGAGCTAATGCCATAGTAACAACCATAATTTGTCACATCAATGATGAGTGTACATGTAAGAGCCACTTAAGTTCCATGGATGCCCTAATATTTGCTGGTGTAATGGGTTGATCGGTATAGTACTTGATATCTCAAGGCATCTGTGTGTGTGAGAGGTCCTCCTCAATGTGGACGATTTCACCCCAGATAGGTAGTCTAAAGATATGGTGAATATCCTAAAGAGTCATTGTCATCTCTTTAGACAGTAGATGGAATGTAGAAGTGTATGTGTCCTATCTCTCTATTATGGTCATCAATATGGCATCATGGTATCTCATTGATGGCATAGTATAGATCCAAAAAAATAGTCTCACATAAAATGTCTCTCTATCATGGTCAGTCGAGTAACCTCCTCCCGAAGAAATGTTAACAGTCTACCTTCTAATCGCTAACATGTGCGAGGTGAAACCTAGAAAAGACAAAATAATTCATCAATAGCATGCATTAAAATAGTCATCAATAAATTAAAAATAAATTAAAGTTTCTCTACGAGACTTGGGCCAAAACTGGACACTTGGGCCAATTTTGGATCAGGGGATCTTGAACACTTTAGCCATTTTGGGATGATTTAAGAAAAAATAGGACACTTTGTGACATTTTTTGATGGGGTCATAAAACCTCCTAAAAACCCATAAAAAAAAATATAAAAGTAAAAACGAAAAGATAACACAAAGAATAATGGACTAACTGTATGTCAGAGCACATCAAATGCCACTTAGTCTCTCAAAAAGGTTAGTCTAGGAGGCTCATATGGGTGTCGACTTGACATTTTCAATCACTTTGCAACAAGGTCATTTCTCAAAAGGTAAATGTCACAATGATAGTTAGAAATGTCACTTTCACTCATATATACTAAACTCTATTAAAGGAATCATATTTTATTCTAAGTACATTTCATTCAAATTAGCATGTTGGGAGCTAGAGAACTCCATTTTTTATGATGTTTTTCGTGTTGGATTCGTAGTTCCATCCCCAATATTATTCAATGTCTATGAATATGTGGTGTTGTAGACTTAATTCCCTATTGTAATCATTCACATCATCAAGTAAAGTAATTTGATGTGGTTAGATTGTTGTCTTGATTTCACCTCCATAAAACAAGCAAAATCAGGGGGGCATACATCTACCCTCGAATTCAGTTCTCTATAGAAGTTTGATTTTGAATGACTAACAAATTGTTTTTGTAGGATGTGGTTCCTAACATTGTGGTTTTGTAGATGACTATAGTGGGGAATTAATTCTCCCCATTTGAAAATTCCATATGAGTATCCTTTTTAGTATGATCTAAGTCCTTTAGCTTGCATACACACATAGTGTCATATGGCCGCTAAAGTGGGGGATAATTATAGTGTAGAAAATTGTACTTCTTTCTAAGTGAGTACAATTTCACACTTAATTTGGACCTATTTTAGTGACCTCAATTATATGAATTTTACCCTTCATAAATAGGCCCCTAAACCCCTTTATTATGCATCCCAAGGCTTATTTTAAATATTTTCTGACATTACAACGTGCATTTAATAAATGAATTTAATTAATTTAATGCCCCAAAATTCATAAATCTTGGTAATTTAGGTCAGGATCCATTCACCCTTGGGTGGATGGATCCCCTTTACGATCCCAAATTCAAAATTTAAAGATGTTTTTGGTGGCATTTTAAAGTTCTAAATTCAAGTTTTAAATATTGACTTTCAGGATTCAATAGTTGGGAAATTAAAAAGGAATCCTATAAAGTCTAGTCTTTTCACCATTTTACACTAGGTTGAGAAAGAGATTAAGGAGTTATTCAAAATATTTGTATTCAAGGTCAAAGAGAAAATTCAAGCAAGCAAAGTTGAAGTCTTGGAGCAGCATTTTCAATTGTTTTTTATAAGTCTTCAAGCTCATTTTGTGAAGATTGATCAAGCATTGTTCATGATTGAGGATTGATGCCTATGGTGGATCATGATGGATTCTATGTTTTGGGACATGAAACTAGCCATTCCCTTGATCTAATGACTTGTTTCCTTGCTATCCCATCTTCTATCTTCATTCTACTATCCACCTAAAGTAAGGTATAATCAAAATTTTGATCTATTAGGGGATTTGACTTCTCCCCAACTAGGTCTTATGTTCATCATTCAAGTTTATTTAGGGATCTTATTATAACACACTTGAATAGGGCCTCTTTGCATGTTAGCTCTTAACATTCATAGAAAAACTTAATATTAGGGCTTACACACACTTTCAGGTTTTAGATCTGTATTTTTCATCAAAGTTTAATTACAAAACTTGGGGTTTGACCAAGGAAAACCCCCATACAAACAAACCAATTTTTTTTAGTTTTTGTTGTAGATTCAGATATGAAAGCGAGGATTGAAAGGTAAAAGCAGGAAGAGTATATTAGAGGCTTTAGATTAGAATTTTTAATTTTCAAAAAGGCCTAGTGTTGTGCAGTTTTGCACACATGCCCCACTGAAAGTGGGGACCCTCTTTTTGCTCTGGATTTTGGTGTCTTTTGGCCCCTTAATTTTACTAGTTTCATTGCCTTTGGAGGTCCTTTGATGTTCATCCTACTTGCCCAAGTGATTTCCCCAGGTTGCACTTTGAAGAAACTAAGTTCTGAGCAAAATCCAGGTTTTTACCCCAATCCGGGATTTTCTGGTCCATCTGGATTTTCCCGGATTCTATTCAAAGTCCAGCTCTGTGCAAAAATTCGGGTTTTTAGTCCAGTCCAGGATTTTTCGGTCCTTCCGGATTTTCCCGATTTCCATGAAATTCTGGATCCGAGCGAAGTCCAGGGTTTTGTCTATGTTCGGGAATTTCCGTCCAACCCGGATTTTCTCGGATTTCTTTAGTTTTCCGGGTATGTGCCAAAGTCCAGAATTTTATGCCATCTGCGGAAATCCGGACCACCCAGATTTTTCTGGATTTTCTGCCAGGCTTTGTGCAAATTGAAGTACTTGATTAAATTGATGAATTTGATGATAAATGCTCAACACCCCATGCTTAATTTGATATATTACACGATGTTATGCGCATTCTTGGTTCTTTTTGATGATCTATTGTTGAATTTTTTTGCCTTATTTAGTAAAATCCGCCTGACCTAGATTTTCCCGGAATCCTATTCGGCTAGATTTTTCTGGATTCTGGTCTGGAATCCGCTTGGCCTGGATTTTCCCGGATTTTCCCCTTGGTCTGGTTTCCCGAAATGGAAATTTTTCTGAAAAATGATTATTTTTTTCCAAAAATGGATTTTTTAAAAATGATCCGAAAATGAAAATTTCTTGAAAAGAAATTGAAAGCAAAAATTTCCAAAAGTGGAAAAAATTCTGGAAATGGAAAGTTTCCTTATAAAAATGTAAGTTTTTTAGAAAAGGTCAAAATTTTATTTGAACATGTGGGCTATTAATGATGATATCTATTTTTCACGACTAAGCAAATATTAAAAGGGGGACTTGCATATGGATTTGTGCCAAAAGAGGGAAATATGGAAATGTTCAATTTAATTTTTCAAAAGTGGGACTTGCCTAAGAATCCGTGCCAAAACTGTCTATAGCTAGAGGACTTTCTGGAAGGCACGTGAATCTGATCTCGCTGGAGATCGTGGGCCGACATGGATAATATTCATGCATTTAATGCAAATCTTGTCCTCTTTTGAATTTCTCCTAGGCCGACCTTGTAGTACCGACATTTAATGCGTGCCTTGTTACCAAATTTCTCCTTAAGTCGACCTGTTTTGAGGCCAGTTATTATTGTAAAATCTAATTAGGCTGACATGTTTGGGGGGTTCTCTATAAATGGCATTTGTGCCTCATTTGTAAGGGGGGGATTTTTCAGGAGTTTGACTAGGCCAAAATTTTGCTAAGTTAGAAGGCCAGAATTGGCAAGTAGTTTTCAGAATTAGTTGTAGGAGATGAGAGACTTGAAATTGTTATGTAATGTTGGAGAATTAATGCAATTGGATTGTTGATTTGAAAAACTTTGTATTTATTTTCAACAGTTTTTATGGTTTCTTATTCTTGATTCTCAGATATTAGATGTTAGATGTTAGATTTCAACTCTTTTACAATGATGGTGAAATGTTAATAATGTTGATCGATTTTCGGTCCATACTTTTAGCAATTTGCTGATTGTAGATTGCTGTGTAAAGTTAGGGCCTCACTTCTATGCTAAGTTCAACTGTGAATGCTTGTTTACATTGTGCCAGTAGTTGGGTATGTGAATGAATGTTCAAAGTCTGAAAATCTTTGGATTTCCCCAAAAGATTGCACCATTTATGTGTAGTTGTAGGTTTGTCCTTGATCAAGCAAAGATCGGTTTTATTGGGGATCTGTCCATTTGCAACTTTCATCATTACTGTGATTGATCTTAGGAGTTAGAATAAATAGAATCTCTCTAAACCCTTATCTCTTTTGCTGTTTATTTTAAATTTGGGTTAGTTTTAGGATTAAAAGCATCACCATATCATTGCATCTGATGAAAATTCACTTCCAACATTGTTTATTTGTAAGGCCCCTTGTGATTACTAGCATTTTCACATATTATCTAAGTTGTTTATGCATTGTCATGACCTGACACCCGAGAGACCTTGGGGTGGTTTTCAGTAATTTATTGTTGAAGATTACCTTTCAAGAGAGATAGGATATTGTATTATGTCTGAGTTGTTGCTATGCAGAAAACACCATCAACACCTAGCAAAACCCATCACCCTAGGGAAAATGAGTCTTAGGTGGACACTCAGTAGGAGATTTTTGTGATAGGTGCATAAAATCATAACCTTCTCAGATCTTCCAGAAGTTTGTGGATTCTACTAGATTAATGTTTTAAATTGATTTTTCAAGTGTTGCATTACATAATTGAGTTTGTTTACTATTTTTAGTTTTTCTCCCAAAAGTGCATTTTAGACTGATTTACCTTGTCCTCAATCATAAGGAAAACAACAAGATCTCCATCAAGGTTGACTCACCTAAGGGTTGCAAGTCAATATTTGTTGGAAGTGGATTCACTCTGAGAGGGGGGGTGAATCGGAGTGAAGTAATTCTTCAATTTTTGACTCTAAAGGAAAAATGAAACTTTTTACAAATTTAAACTCAATGTGGCAGACTTGTTTATGCAAGTGTACATCAACATTTAAAATCAGATTGACATGAAACTTGATTAAAATTTACAACTCATGTTAAAAGTATCATATGATATTGTTCAATTAAAGTGTGAACAATCTTGTATGCGCTTTTGTAACAGAACAACTTTTCTAATGCACTTTTAATTTGCTTAATAAAATACTTTTTAACTTTGCATGACAACCTTTTGAAATAAGGAAATTTTGAGCATACTAAAAGTATCAGAGCATTGACTGAATGAGCACATTAACATGAACAAAATGAGAGACAAATAAAATCACATAACACGAGAATTCCTGAGTGGAAAAACCCTCTTGGGGTATAAAAAACCACTCGCTAAAATTTCCTTTTTTATTAATCAAAGAGCACCAAATCCCATAATCTTTATGAAGCACCAACTTCAACAAACATTCAAAATATTGCAACCCATCAAAACCTTATAACTGCAATCATTTTTGCAGTCATAAAATTACAATAGGATACAAAATGATTTTGCAATAATGCTCAACATAATCTATGTAATACAATCAGAGATAAAAACAATATGAGCCCACTCTTCTCCTTTTACAAAATGATTTCACAATAAGCAATACTTTTTCCAGAAAATTTCCTCTCTTCACATCACTCTTTATGTGTTTTTGCAGGGATACATATATACAATGTTTGTAAAATGGTTATACATCTTTGTCAAGAAAAAAATGCATTCAATAACCAAAGTTTTTGAACTGGTAAGAAACATAATATTTGATCATGATTCCAATCAAGGATTTTTAAGAAAAAATCAATGATATGAAGATGAAATACCACTGTGAGATGAAACCCTTGAGTTTACACTCGGGTTCAAGGTAGTTTCATATTAGTTAAGAAATTTATTTGAAACTAAATTTTTTTCTTTTCTTTTCCTCTTCATTTACCATATTTACCTTTGAAAGATCAAAATAATGCATAGATATTACCTCTATCGCAATGGATTTAACCTACAAATAAAATCCCTGAAGTTCTTCATGAAAACTGCCTAAACTATCGCTTCCAGCTAAAATGAAAACCACCAAAAATATTTCCATCCATCAAAGACCAACATAACTGAAAACCAAGTTAGAATGCCACAACAACCTTGCACAATATACAACTGAAATTCCAGCATGGTGGCGCTATGGTCTCAAAGCATAATCAATGAAAATGCAATATCATTTTTCCCTAAAAAAGTCTTCTCTCAAGTCAGTCGATGAATTTTCCAAAGTTAATAAAGATTTGGAGTCCGTAGGAAAAAAGACACAATAATAATAAACTGATTAAAAATGCTTATGAGTCTGCTTGACTAATCATTTACCAAGGACCCGACCACATGATCACCTCTAAATTTTTCTTGCAAACTGTCGACACATAATGATCATTAAAATAAACTATATTTTGTGTCAAAGATTATCATAATGTTGACTTAAAAATATGAAGAATGATGGCTGCAAAGTGATATAAACAAGTAGCCTTTTACATAAATCAAACCCAATATATATTACCACTGAAATATGCTAAGGGAAACCCGATAGGGTTTTTTCCATTTAGATGTTGACCCCACAAAATATTATCATGACAATGATATATCAATATCATATGTAAAAATAAAAGGCTTCAACTAATAAAGATAAGCACTTCCCTTTGAATGCTGACTATAGAGTCAAGGCTAGAGCATAAGAGGCTCCAAATAAAAAGTAAAAATTATATGCCATGTGAGCCAATAAAAACCATCAAACAAGTGAGATACTAGAACTGAAGTGTATACTATGCCACCAAATAAAATGTGAGTTCAGGATGGCTTTAGATACATGAGAGAAATGATGTTACTAGACCAAGTTTCATGGAGCAATTGAAACAATAACCAAACTGCCCGAGACAGAGGTTAAAATACACTAAGTGTAATATGCAATGTAAACCATATCTCATTTGAAATGTGAAGAACCTGATTACTAACAAAGCCAATTCAAAGCCATGTGTGGCTTTACCTCCAATAGAGTGTCATGGAAAAGCTCAATGATAATTGAATATCATATGCCAAGATTAACCTGATAAATAACAATGAAGCCAAGATCATACTGAAAATGATATATCTGAATAATCTGAACCATGATCAACTTGAATGACCTGTCAAGATAGCAATATCTTTTATCACAGAAGCTAATGCATTCCCTGTCACAATGAACATCATCTGAATAACCTATATCAAGCCTTATCAACACTGTTAGTAACCATAACAATCTGAAGATAATTACATTCATAAATATGAGCCAGAAGCCACATGAATAATATCAACATGTAACATGAATATGGAGAGCATAAAGATTATGAGAGACCAAATCTGAAACTGTCAGACCATGAGGCCCAAAAAGTGATTTTGTCATCAAGGACAAATCATGAACACAACTGAGATCCAACAATATTTCCCTAAGGGATCTCTTTTTCATAATGAAATAAGGAAGGAAAGTGTAGGTGTATACCCCCATTCAAAAATCACACACCCACATTTTTCCCCTATTTCAAGTACATGTCACTTTGCACTTCCTAGATCCACTTGCAAATTGTTGTTTCTATCTATCAGTTGTTAAGATCTTGCAATGTACATATTAGTTCACATAGTCTAGTTAGGTTAATCATTCCAAATATTTTCCAATCCATTCTCATCCTCAATTAGATGTAGATCTAGGTCTGATTGGATCACCTTCTTGGTTGGGAGTCAATCTAATCACCTTGTTGATATATATCTTAATGTAACTTGGAAATACACCCCTTGCATCCTAGGTTATTTGCATTTAGGATGTAGGATCCCTTTTTCTATGTTACAAAAACCATTATTTTGGTTTTATTTTTGCATGTTGATAAGCATGCCATGCAACATGATAGCCATATATTCAAAATAGTTAAATGCAAGATACACTACTTTCTAAGAATTTAAAGAATTTAGTGTTTTCTCATAAGATGTATGTTGTAAATAACATATGTCTTTCACAATGTAACATGAATAAATCAACAATAGAGAATTTCATACTTCACTTATAATTCATTAACAAATTACATATTTTCATCAAGAAAGATTCAAAATAATGTTATAAAAGTAATTGTGGTAAATAAATCATGCCAACATATGCTCATTCAATCAACCACATACATAGTTAACATCCTCTTAAGAACTCAAATCATTAAGAATATTTATCATTTAAATGAGAAATTAAACAGAGATGATGACAATCTAAATACTTCCACATACAAAAAATTAGAATGAATGTAACAAGATGGAAATGACTACTAGTTTCACGTGATGCACAAAACAAATATGAGATCCAATAAGTACTACTACAACCCTTGGTGTTGAAAATATTGTAAGGAAAGCTAGATGTGGAAACAACTCTCCTAATGTCAAAACCTCAGGGAAGAATGTAGAGATACCTTTTAAAATTTCAATTACAGTCTAATTAAGATGCACATGAAAGAGATAACAGAAACAAAGTATTCGCCACACACATATGGACACCAGATTTATGTGGGAAAACCCTTATGGGAGAAAAAATTACCACACCAAGAGAAGTCACTTTGTATTACAGTAAAAAAAAATACATACAGAGTTCTGACTTATCTTTCTGATGTCAGATTACAACAACTTTCACAATGATCAAACTTGTATAGGAACCTTGAAGTTACAATATTTATAGAATAGAAATCACTCTGATTATACAACCACACAACAATCCGTCGATCCTTCAAATAATCTAACCAGACATCATTTACAATTTTTGAGTATAACCATGTCACCCCTGTTTATCGAGCTTCCTCTTAGAACTGCCACAACAAACTATCTTCCAACGGTTCCCATTCGACTTCTCTGATTGGTCCATGAGATGCCACATAGGAAAGTCAAACGGTCAAAAGGAAATCAAGCTATGTTGGCATATCAGTGAGACACTGATCGTGTATCCCCGATGCCAACACAATCAACATTCAATAACGCCAAGAGTCCTTACAATTGACAAGAGGTTATATCGAGTTCACCCGTTGCATTGACTTTAATTTTCCTTTCGGCAAGACTATCACTCTTTGGTGAGACCACATATTGATATCCTAAGTCACATCGAAGAGTCATTCTGTTGGCAGGACATATCGCTCTCGCCAGGACCTCATGTCGAGCCTTCAAGTTAATCCAAGTGCATCCACCAGTCGGCGAGACTCATCGCTTTCGCCAGGACTTCATACCTAGGTCCTAATTCATACTGAAACATTAGCATTTCCATTGGCACCCATCATTCACTAAGACATTCAACTATCGCCAAGAGGTTTCATCAAGATCTTTATGTTATATCGAGCACCAAACGGTCAGAAAGACTTACCACTCTCGCCGAGAGTTCTTACCAAAATCTCCAAGTTACCCTGAGACCACCATTTGCCAAGAGTTATACCGAAGACCCCTCATCATCGGCGAGACTCTCCATCGGTTGCCAAGACTCCATACTGAAGTATTTGAGTCACCATGAAGACCCCAAGTGTATCCCCATCAACGAGACCTTCCATTGTCACTGGGACTTCTTCCTGAGTGTTCAAGTCACCCTGACACCCGATATGAATGGCCTGTTGGATAGAGATCTCCACGCGGTAAGAGGTCACACCGAACACAATATGTCACACCAAAGACTCCAATGTGTAATCATTCAGAAAGACTTCTGCAAGGTCACAACAACCTATACAAAACATAAGGCTACAAATCTACTCATCGACCAGACATAGAATATGTCACACCGACTTGGCTCCAATAGAGGTTTCAACCTGTGGGATTGAGACACATATTTCCAACAATCTTCCACTTGACGAAGATCACACAGGAACCTCCAGAGCACAAAAATACTTACTGAAAATCATGGGAACTAAGGCCCATTGAACTGGCACACCACCTGAACTTGTCTGTGCTCACTGGCTTCGTCAATGCATCTGCAAAATTCTCTAGAGTATCAAATTTTTCCAAAATGACCTTTCCATCCTCCACCATATCTCGTACAAAGTGGTACTGTACATCTATATGTTTTGTCCTGGCATGGAAAGTAGGATTCTTTGCTAGAAAAATTGCACTTTGACTGTCACAAAATAGTTATTTTCCCTGCATCAAAACCAATGTTAGAACACAAACATTTTAACCAAACTGCTTCTTTACAAGCATGAGTAGCTACCATGTATTCAACCTTTGTAGTGGACAAAGTGACTACAGCCTGCCACTTACTCATCCAACTCACTGCACCACCATTCAACATGAAAATGTATCCACTGGTGGACCTCCTACTGTCAATGTCCCCTACCCAATCAGAATCCACATAGCCTCTAATACTGAGAGTTATCTGTGATTCAACCAAGTTCCCGTGGTAACACAAAGTAAAATCTAAAGTGCCCTTCAAATATTTGAAAACTCTTTTCACAACATCCCAATGTGTCCTTCCAAGATTAGCCATAAAATGACTAAGAACTCCCACTGCTTGTGCAATGTCTATCCTATTACAGACCATTGCATACATAAGACTTCCAACTGCACTAGCATAGGGTACACTGGTCATGTCCTCCATCTCAGTAGGATATTTTGGACAGTCTTTAACAGATAGCTTCGTTCCTTGCAAGAATGGAACAACTAGCTGCTTGCAATCATTCATGCAAAATCTCTCTAGAATAGTCTTGATATACTTACTCTGACTGAGCCAAAGTTTTCTACTATTCCTGTCCCTGGTTATCTCCATCCCCATAATATACCTTGCTGCACCAAGATCTTTGATTTCGAACTTAGCGGACAACTGAGACTTAAGACCAGAAATCATCAACTTACTATTGCCTATGAACAACATATCATCAACATAGAGAGCAATAATAAGAACTTGATCACTTTTAGCTTTGTAATAGACACAATGATCAGATTTTGATCTTACAAATCCCAAAGACAATACAAAAGTATCAAATTTCTGGTACCATATTCTAGGTGACTGCTTTAACCCATACAGAGACTTTTTAACTTGCAAACCAGTTTATCTTTACCTTTCTCCACAAAGTGCTTAGGACATGTAAATCTCTTCTTCAAGATCACCATGAAGAAATGTTGTCTTCACATCCATTGTTTGAACTCTAAGTCATACTGCAAAAAAATTTGATAGATGTCACTTAGCTACAGGAGAAATTTTTCCATAATCAATTCCCTCTACCTGGGAATAACCCTTCAAACCAATCACTTGTACTTTTTCACACCACCATCCCACCAATCTTCTTAAAAATTTGCAGCCCACAACTTTTCTGCCTAGGCAATGGCACCAAACTCCAGGTATCATTCAATTCTAATGATGCCATTTCTTCATTCATGGCTTCCAACCAAGAGTCTAAATCAGACATTTTAAATGCCTCCTTTACAGTCCTAGGCTCATCAGTGCTAGAAATTAAAGCATAGGCACAAGTAGAATCTATCAAAGAGAACCCATACCTATCAGGTTGTTTTCTTTCACGAGTTGACCTCCTTAATTGTTGAGGCTGAGGTTCTTCTTCTTCATAACTTTCAAAACTTCTTGAGCTCTTCTCAATTTCAAGTACATTTTGAATTTTGAATTCCTCTTTCTCTGGTGTAGGAGGAATTTCAACTACATCCTTATTGTTTTATGACTTTGTCTCTTACTGCAGATCCAAGGTAGAAGGCTTCAGCTCACAAAAGATTACACTTCTTCTTTATACAACCTTCTCTGTATCAGGATTCCAAAGCTTGTATCCTTTTATGCCAGCACTATAGCCAATAAAAATACATTTGACAGCCTTGTTCTCCAATTTAGATCTTTTCTCATTCGGCACATATGCATATGCCACATAGCCAAAAACACGAATGTGTCTTAAAGAGGGCTTCTTACCAGACCACACTTCCAAAGGTGTTTTCTCAACAAGAGCAGAATTTGGAGAACGATTAATCAAGTAACATACAGTAGCAACAACCTCAGCCCAAAACTTCTCCTCCAAGCCAACACTACTCAACATACTTCTTGCTCTCTCCATCACTGTCCTATTGAACCTTTCTGCAACTCCATTTTTTTGTGGAGTATAAGGTGTAGTCTTATGTCTTTTAATCCCATGGTCTTTACAATACCTCTCGAAATCATCAGAACAAAATTCACCGCCATTATCAGTCCTTAAAAAATTTATTTTTCTTCTAGTCTAATTTTCTACAAGGTTCTTAAATTCCTTAAATCGACTGAACACTTCTGATTTACTTTTCAAAAAATAGACAAATGCTCTTCTTGAATAATCATCAATAAATGATACATAGTACCTTGACTTAGACAAAGAAGGAACATTCACTGGACCAAATACATCAGAATGGATATAATCTAGCAAACCAGAAGATTTATGAGGATTGGAATAAAATGAAACACGGTATTGTTTTCCATATATACAATGTTCACATAATTCAAATTCAAGGTTACAATCTTCAAGCCCCTCAACCAGGTTTTTATTCTTCAAGGTTTTTAAACCTTTCTCTCCAATGTGGCCTACCCTATGATGCCAGAGCATAGTCTTTTTTGCTGGAAGTTTAACTTCCATAGAGTTTATACAATTAGGAACATTTCCCTCTTTTCCTCCATAAGTAGCCTTCTATGACTTTACAAAGACACTATTACATTGAACAACATGTGCATCAAGCTTATACAAGGTACCAATACGAGCACCCCTTGCTAGCACCATAGAGCCTCTAGTCATCTTGCAACCATTTCTAGAGAACGTGACTTGCACTCCAATATCATTCAGCTTACTGACAGACAGTAGATTTTGATCCAGACCTAGTATATGCATAACATCATTGATTCCCTTCACTCTTCCATCAGGGAATTGGATTCTGACTCTTCCATAGCCAACAATTTCCAAAGTCGAATCACTTACCAAGTACACCTTTCCACCATCATATTCTTCATACTTTGTAAACCAATCTCTATGAGATGTCATGTGGAAAGATGCTCCTAAATCAATCAGCCAGACATCATCTGATGCTTGTGTAGCCAGGGAAGCAATGAAGGCATTTGCATCACTCTGAGAAGACTCATTGTCAAAAGAATTCTTGTTGTTGTTGTTCTTCTCCTCTTTACAATATTTTCAGACATGATCAGGTTGCCCACAGTTCCAACACTTCACCTTGGACTTCTTTCCAGGAGACTTTGATCTCCCCTCTGATTTCAATTTGGAATTCTTGTCCTTCTTCTTGCCCTTCTCTTTCGACCTTCCTCTAACAACAAGGGCCTCCTTTGCCATCTTAGAAGATTTCCTTCTCATTTCTTCTGATAACAAAGAAGCAACAACATCTTCCATCTTGAAACTGAATGTTGTACTCCCAATAGCCATCACAAGGTGATCCCATGAATCTGGAAAAGAACACAATATCAAAATACAACAATCCTCTTCATCAATCTTCACACTAACAGATGTTAATTGTGCAATCAACATATTGAATGCGTTCAAATGATCAGCAACAGACCCTCCTTCTTGCATTCTCAAAGTGTATACATTCTTCCTCAGGAACAATTTATTCACCAAAGACTTCCCTTGATAAATAGATGCTAGTCTCTTCCACAAGGAAGATGCAGTCTTCTCTTCATGCACATTCAGAAGAATGGAGTCTGCCAAATAGAGCCTTGTCATCCCCTTAGAATTTCTATTTGCAAGGTCCCAATCTTCTTGCTTCATGCCTGTAGGTTTAGTTCTAGACATAGCAAGCCACAGATCATGATCCACTAAGAGATCCTCCATTTTGAGTTTCCACAACTCAAAATTGCTGCCATTGAATTTCTCTATTTCAATATTTCCTAATGTGCTTGCTATCTCAATCTGTAATTAGAAATTGACAAACTTCTACAAGACTCCCACTGAATAGAAATTGACACAAAAAACCCAACATACCCACAAGGATAACACAACTGGCTAGGCTTTGATACCACTTGTAAGGAAAGCTAGATGCGGAAACAACTCTCCTAATGTCAAAACCTCAGGGAAGAATGCAGAGATACCTTTTAAAATTTCAATTACAGTCTAATTAAGATGCACATGAAAGAGAACAAAAACAAAGTATTTGACACACACATATGGACACCAGATTTATGTGGGAAAACTCTTATGGGAGAAAAATCCACCACACCAAGAGAAGTCACTTTGTATTATAGTAACAAAACTTACATACAGAGTTTTGACTTATCTTTCTAATGTAAGATTACAACAGCTTTCACAATGATCAAACTTGTACAGGAACCTTGAAGTTATAATCTTTACAGAATAGAAATCACTCTGATTATACAACCACACAACAATCTATCGATCCTTCAAATCATCTAACTAGACATCATCTACAATCTCTGAGTATAACCATGTCACCCCTATTTGTCGAGCTTCCTCTCAGAACTGCCACAACAAACTATCTTCCAACGGTTCCCATTCAGCTTCTCTGATTGGTCCACGAGATGCCACATAGGAAAGTCAAACGGTCAAAAGAAAATCAAGTTGTGTTGGCATATCAGTGAGACACTGACCGTGTCTCCCCAATGCCAACACAGTTAGCATTCGATATCGCCAAGAGTCCTTACAATCGACAAGAGGTTATATCGAGTTCACTCGTTGCATCGACTTCAGTTTTCCTTTCGGAAATACTATCACTCTTCGGTGAGACCACATATCGATATCCTAAGTCACACTGAAGAGTCATTCTATCGGCAAGACATACCACTCTCACTAGGACCTCACACCGAGCCTTCAAGTTAATTTGAGTGCATCCACTAGTCAATGAGACTCATCGCTTTCACCAGGACTTCATACCAAGGTCCTAAGTCATACTGAAACATTAGCATTTCCATCGGCACCCATCTATTGCTAAGACATTCAACTGTCACCAAGAGGTTTCATCAAGATCTTTATGTTATATCAAGCATCAAACGGTCATCTTTATGTTATATCGAGCATCAAATGGTCAGCAAGACTTACCACTCTCGCTGAGAGTTCTTACCGAAATCTCCAAGTTACCCCGAGACCACTGTTCGCCAAGAGTTATACTGAAGACCCCTCATCATCGGGGAGACTCTCCATCGGTCACCAAGACTTCATACCGAGGTCTTTGAGTCACCGTGAAGACCCCAAGTGTATCCTCATCGGTGAAACCTTCCATTGTCGTTGGGACTTCTTCTTGAGTGTTCAAGTCACCCCGAAGCCCCCGGTCGCTATGAGTCTCCCCGACGCCCGATATGAATGGCTTGTTGGCCAGAGATCTCCACGTGGTAAGAGGTCACACAGAACACAACATGTCACACCGAAGACTCCAATGTGTAACCGTTCGGCAAGACTTTTGCAAGGTCACAACAACTTGTACAAAACATAAGGCTACAAATCTGCTTGTCGGGCAGACATAGAATATGTCACACTGACTTGGCTCCAATAGAGGTTTCAGCCTGTGGGATTGAGACACATATTTCCAACAACTATGACACTGATACCAAATTTAATGCTCAAGTTTTTCCAAACTCAACATGAGTAAAAACAAAGCTAACAATTTTTTTACATTAACAATTACAACACTAATAATGAGGCATGCATGCTAACAATTTTTTTGTTTTGTGTATCATAGAACAAAATTGACTATGCTAACACATACAAGTGGGTAGATAAATGATAGGGAAGGTCTTTGTTCATTCTCTAAGTGATGCGAGTAGGGTCTCAAACCCTTGTTCTCAAACTCACAACACATACATGCAACTCAGAGAAATTCTTGTTTATGACTCAAAATATGTAATAAGTTACTTAAGATTCACATTAAAATAATGATCTAATAACATTTGATGCAAGGGGATTCCAACCATCAATCACAACTTACACAAATCATACATGCAACAAGAAATGCTAGAAATTAACTCAAATCTGCAACAAATGTCTCTCATTCCTCATTCAAAATCTCCTAAAATGTTACAACTTCAAGGAATAACTGAAAATGAAATTCATTTGAAGCCATATGGGCTGATGAATTCCCTTAAAAATCTGAAACAAAACTGATTGAAAAAAACAATAAGCATTCACAAAATGATTTCCTTCATCCAAACCTTTTTGACAAGATTTTTCTCCTACATGTTACAAAATTTTATTGGACCCTTTTGCTGAAATTAAACCTCTCTATCTCCACCCAAGTGCTTCTGAAACATCATCTCAAACCTGAAAAAATATGGTGTCTTTGTCTCTTCTTCCAAGGGTTACTTCCTAGGGAACATGAAATTATATAATTTAACCCTACTATTGAACCTACCTTTGTTAAAACTTACAAAAGTATAATTATCCTCTAAATTTTTGTAAACATGTTTATGATGCAAAAGAGGACTTCTAAAAAATTTCATTAGATAGTTCTAAAGTTATAAAACCCCTAAAGAGACAATAAATAATAATTTCAAAGGTTCACTTGTTCATAGAACCTTCAAAATCCTAACAAGTTTCCAATAGGAAAGCAATCAAGGAAAAGCAAAATTGACAAGTTTTAAAGTTAGCTAAATTGTTAAAACGTTGATAAGGTTCAAAAATCTCCTAAAGTTCCAACAAGCAATGAAAATATTTATTGAGTTAGTCCCTACTTCTAGATCTATTCTTAGACATCTCAATGTCCACTTCTCCTTCAAATATTCACAAATACTTTCTAAGGGTAATTTTAAAATAAATTCAAGGTTTGAAAACTTTTGATGGGATAAAGTAAATCTACTATAACGTCCTAGAGTCTAGATCTCTAAAAAAATCTCTCAAATTGTTTAAAACTCCTAAAAAATTCTAATTTATTTGTTTTGAAGTGGATATAATGACTTCCTTTTGGATGTTGTGTGACTTTGAGTAGGAAGGTGTGATTTATAAATTGCACAAAGGTCCATTAATGTAGTGGTTATGAAAATCATCTCGAGGAATTTCAAGGCACCATTTATCGTTGGATTCAAACCCTACAACTACCCTAGAGGATTTTACCATTTGACAATCCATTTACACATCCCAAGATGTGGATTTCATGTAGTTTCATAATATAATAAAGAAGAATCTCACTCCACCATCAATGTTATGGATTATTTTAGTTGTCAAAAAAACTTTCATCCTACTCCATATTTTCAAACTTATAAATTTTGTAGGATTTCCCATGCCCTATGCATTGTTGTTGCTAAAACTATTCTTTCATGATTAGTACTTAAAAAAATTATGATGATGGTTGTCAAAGTTCATATAAGCCATTAGATCTTGTTGAGGATGTTTTGTTCCTCTATAAAGGCAACATATTTCTCTTTGTAAAGATTTGGACATTTGGCTATGAGGTAGATCCCTGGAGTAAGGGGATCAATCACTCCTAAACCCCCTTTATGGTTGAATACAATACAACCAAGAAGCAATTGGGTGACCCTTTTTGTTATTCCATTTTCCCCAAAGAAACCCTTTGATTAGTTGAGTTAGCTGGGTATAGCTACTCTTTGAAGGAAGCCAACATGATGAAATATAAACATGACTAGCTATAAGGATTTTGTTTGTGATTTGTATGCATCCAACCATAGATAGAAATTTATTTGACCATAGATAGAAATTTATTTGACCATAGATCAAGCTTTCTTTTCAATTTGTGTATGAACCATTTCCACATTTCAGATAATGAAACTCCTATCCCAAAGGGAATGCCAAGGTACCTTGAAATAACACCATGGTTGTTGAATTTCCATTGTGAGGGAATCTAGGGAGGAGGCAGATTAGATGATGTCATCAAAAATTCAGTTTTGTTAAGAGATAATTGTGAGCCAGAAGGTGAACAATACAAATCCAAGACTTCAAGGGTGTTGTTAAGCTCTTCTTGAGAATTTTGAATGAATAAAAGGCTATCATTTGCAAAATGAGAATTAAGGGAAACTTCATCACTAGGTAAAGAAATGCCATGGATAAGGTTCTACATTTTTGCATTACTTAAAAGGTACCCAAGAGCATCAGCAGTGAGGACATAAAGGAAGGGAGCTAAAGGACAACCTTGTCTTATTGATCTTTGAAGATGAAAGGTTTGAGAGATTGACCCATTAATGGAAAGACAAGAATTAGCATCAACAAAGAGAAGCTTTATATGGGCAATGAGATTGGGACCAAATCCTAACCATTTAACCATTTAAGCATTTTTAATATGAACTGCCATCTTATCTTGTCATAAGCCTTGTCAAAATCCAATTTAATGAGGCAATTTTGATTAGTTTGTTGAGCCTATTCCACTGTTTCCCAAGCTAGAATCAAGTTGTCAAGAATGAATCTTCCCCTTATAAAGCCAGTTTGCTCGGGCCTTACAATTTATTGCACCGTATGTTTAATTCTTTTGGCAATAGCTTTTGCAATAATCTTACTAGATCTTTCCATGGAGCAACCCCATGGAAATATTTTATTAGACATAGAATAGCTACTGGCAAAGCGTATAACTCTTGGAAGGAGGTTGGATGGAAAGATAAGATTCTCATGGAAAAATATTTCAAATCTCAAGCTTCTCATCAATTTCTAAGGATTTGGAGAGCTTGGAAAAAAGTGTCCCCCCTTCTTCAATGGAAAGGTCAAGATCTCAATCGTGGGATGAGCTTCTCTACTTCATCTATTTGGTGGAATAGATTGATCTGTCTTCATGAAAAATCTCTTTCCATTAATTCTCATTTGCATAGCAAGGCCTTATTCAAAAAAGGAATCACCATTTTTCAGGGACATTTGGGAGCTCTCACAACTAACTTGGAAAAATGACTTGCAGCTCAAACATGAGTTCAACTTGTTTAATAATCTAATCATTGACATCCACAAGGTGCATGATCTTTTCCCTATAGATCTTCAGTTGAAACTTTCTACTCCCATTTCATGCAATTTTTTTAAAGATTGGAGGTGGCATCTAGGTTTCAATATTGATAATTTCCCTCTTAAGTTAATTTACAATAAGATTATTCCTCCAATCCATTTGCTTCCAAGGTTAAATTTGAAATGGAGAGTGAATTGGTCTGAATCCAAATGAAAAATCTAAGCCTTGTTGTTTGGAAATCCAAAGCTGAAGCTAATGCATAGTTTTTAGCATGGAAGATTATCCATTATAAAATTGTTGTGGGTGAACGACTTACCTTTCTCCCATCTCAATCCTCCAGATGTCCTTTTTTCCATAAGTTAGAAACCATCAAATATGCTTTTTGGTTGTGTAGGTACACTCAAAAAATTTGGAA
Organism: Sequoia sempervirens; assembly: GCA_007258455.2. Lineage (NCBI taxonomy): Eukaryota > Viridiplantae > Streptophyta > Pinopsida > Cupressales > Cupressaceae > Sequoia > Sequoia sempervirens. Next base: position 537,391,203 of record VDFB02270651.1, on the reverse strand, counting down.
AACAATTTTGGTTGTGATCCCTGCTATGTTTAACATAAATTTAAGCTAGAAATCAGCACTATTAGGGCTGCATTGTTCTCAAAATGTGGATTCAGAATCCTTTCGTCATTGTATTCTTCTATATATTTGGAAACTTCGATGTAAAGCAATTTTTTATAATATTTTCCAGCCTATGGAAGTTATTATGCATGGGTTACTCTCCAACATTATCTTGCAACACTCAGTACTTGTTAGAGCCTTGAAAGAAAAAGTCAGCCTCGATTCTAAGCTCAAGATTCAAATAGCTCAAGTGAAGTCCAAGTTGACAATGATTGCAAAGAAGCACTAGGGATCTCTTCTCACATTTATGGATATTGTCACAAAGGAGCATATTGTTGATACTCTTGGAGAAAATTGATTGTTTTGCAAGTTGTAGCTGTTTCTTGCTTATGTTCTATGGTTTCTTTCAAGTCTCTTGTCTTGAAAGCATCTTTTGTAAATTATTTTTTTACTATTAATATATGCATTTTTCCAATAAAAAAAGATTTGGACATTTTTTTCCATACTATAGGGCTAGAAATCATTTTATAAGACTTCAAATGAGATTTCTATTTCTAAACTATGGTTGGAATTTGTTGAGGACTAGAGATGCCAAGATATTGTAGCTTATGTATCATTTCATTTCATGTTTTCTAATCAACTATTTGGGATTTGTTGAGATGAAGAGACATTCAAATATAGACAAGCTATGCTAGTTGAAATATTTGTTACATATTTATCAAAGAGATAAGTATTTTGATGAATCTTGTGTTCATACCATTGGTTATTTTCTGATTTCAAGTTTACTTTATGTGGTTAGTCTAAACATTTTATTTTATTTTATAGATTATTTTGTTAATTTTTATCGCTATTGGATGTTTTCTTATTTTTATTTCATGACTTGGAGTTCCTTATACGATAGCAATTTTCTTGTGATATTATGAATTATTTGGTTAATTAAGAAATAGTAAATTTAGGATTTATCTACTTATATATCCAAACATTACAATAAAAGTTCTAAATTTAGGATTTTTAACCCTTTCATTTCTCCCCTTATAATTTTCTATTTTATAACTACTAGTTAGTTTAAAATTCAACATCATGAGTATCACATATTTGATGAAGAATTGTTTTTTCAACAATAAAAGTATTTTTCAGATTGTGTAAGATCAAGAAATAATTTTTGGGTTAGAAAGTGTCCCTATCTTTCAAATATAACCCTTATTTAAATATTCTGATAAAATAATTATATGTAACTCCCTTTTATTTACCAAGAAAACAAAATGAACAACTAAGTTATCTCACAATCCAAGACCTAGCCATAAGGGATCTTGGGATATTAATTTTCCATCATGGGATTTGACTTCTTTTTGAGAAATGTGAGATGCCTAGTATCTTATCTAAGTTGGTGAGTGTGTTAAAATACCCATCAATATTTAATCTTTCTATTGTTTCTAGCTTAACAACACCTATATCCCATCCTTGATCCATATTTTTTGCACCCACTTGATTCCATTGATCACCATAGTAAATCCTCTATATCTACCATGAAAACCCATTAATGATGTCACTCATTGTTCTAGTTTCTCATTTGATTCTATTTGGATCCATAGTGATTGGTCTACTAATTTCATATAGTTTTTTTCCTCCATGATTCTTTCTTCTCATAATTATGTGTATGCCTATATACATACATACATACACATACATACACACACACATATACATATATATATACACATATACATATATATATATATACATATACATGTATATATATATATATACATATATATACATATATATATGTATATATATATGTATATATATATATGTATATATATATACATGTATATACATATATATATACATATATATATATACATATATATATATATATATGTATATATATATATACACATATATACATATATATATACATACATATACATATATATACAAATATATGTATATACACATATATATATGTATATATATATACATATATATATGTATATATATGTATATATGTATATACATATATACATATATATACATGTACACATACATATACACATACACACACATACACACACACATATAATGTTCTTTGATTCTTCACCATTTTTTGCTGCTTTTTTGTTGGCTCGTGAAGAGAAATTTCATTCTCCTTTTATCTATTCATCTTGATCCACTTTTTTTCTCCTGTAATTCATTGATATACTATTCAATAGAATCTTAATATTTCTCATCCTTGGCCTTTAATTGGTTTTTATAATGTGTAATATCATCGAATACAATTTTTTCTTTCTATACAAAAAATTCATGAACTTATTTTACACATTAATGTTTATTGTCTACAAAGAATTTAACCAAGGATATCCAAACATAATATCCAACCCATCAATATCAAGAGAATATAATTTGAACATAAAACACATTTATATATTTAGAGTTTCAATCTTTGAAAATTGAATATCCTTACCCTCTATTTCACTATCCTTGACTTATTTGTGTGTACCTATAGTTTCTTGGTTAATTCCATGTTGATGAATCTATACTTGTTGCAATGTGGTTTATAGAAATAATAACCATTATATTTTGAATACCTCCATGAAATGGAAGAATTTAATCTTCTTTCCTTGGAGGTAAAGTGCATGCAATTTTATCCTTCACATTCTATTTATCTTCATTGTCATATTATTTTTCTCTTCCTTATTCTCTTTTTTTCTTCTTCTCCTCCTATTATTTATTTTGGTTTCCATCCATCTAAAAAATCTTGATCTAGTTCATCCAAAAAGAAAATGTTGTTGTAGACACCTAAAAAATGACTAATTCATTTTAATCTTATCATTTCTTTCATCATTATCATTATTAATTCTTCTATCTATAATTAATTTAATATTTCTTCTTTTCTATGCATAATAATTAAATAATTTTTTATTATTTAATTAATTCACCATTTAGATCATTTTCCCTCCAACATTAAATAAAATAAAATTCAAATTATCTTTGGTCCTCTATATTTAATTAGCTAACACTCCTCCCTCAAATTAAATAAATTAAAATAATTTATTTAAATTAAATATTTTCTTCTAAAATAAATAAATAAATATTTATTTATTTCCAAAATTGTGTCCTTATAAAATTTATTTATTTATTTAATTATTTTAACTTTCCCTCCATCAAATTCAAATTATAGCTCATACCCTATCATGAATTTTCATATCCATTGATCTTTCTAATTAATCTCCACCATTGATCAAATATTAAGTGAAGCATATAAATACAAAGTCTTCATTCATTCATATCCATTAGAACATTAGCTAGATCACTATCAAGCATTATCAAGCACTAGAAAGCTATCATTATCAATCAAGTTATCTTTATCATTGTCAAGCATTATGTATCATTTATCTTTGAGCATTTTATCATTATCATTCTTACTATCATTGTCCTTTCATGGTTATTGTTACTTTCAAAAGAAACCCACAATGGAGCAAATCAAGGTCTTTGTTATGATGACTATGATTATTAACCATTTCTGAGCCAAGATCTTGAGCTTCAGTAAGTGATTTTTAAAGTGTGAATTTATACTTTCATTTTATTGTTATTATTTATGATTCAAATTTTATCATTTATAATTATTGTAGCATGCCACATATCAATCATTAGCTTCACCTTTTATGAGCACTAAAAAGGATAATTTTAATAGAATACATTGACCATAAGCTCTTTTGTATTTGTGCCACCATTCTAATGCATCTCTACTTCCATCAAAATAGGGACATTCTATTGAAATGAGGGTTTGGAAAAATATTTTTTTTAACAAATATCCTTTCTAATACATTTTTTACGCAACTTTAAATATATAATTTCATAATTTTTTCAACAAAAAATTTAAAAATATAAACAAAAATACCCCAATTAATTTTGGAAAAATTTCTTGATGCAGGAGCATCCAAGGGAATGCACGATCAACATCACACAAAAACATTTTCAGCTTCTTTTGATTTCTATTGATTAGTTTTGGTTGATGTCCTCTGTAAGACAAGAAAACACCATATTTACGTGGAAAACCCAAAATGGGAAAAGCAACGGTGAGGATTAACTCATAATATAAAGTAATATCAAAACTGAATACAATATGGCTTACTTCCAAAGGGTTCAATGCCCAAAGAAAGAAAGGCTCACTACCATAATAGAAAAGAAGATAGAGAAGAGTGTTACAATGATAAATATATCTCAAAGCAATAGAAAAAACCGCCACAACATCACCAACAACTTCATAGTCTATCTAAAGAATCGAAGACACCTTCTTCTCATTGCATTAAGTAATCTAACATATGAAAGCTTGCACTACACTTCACAAATTCGCGCCCTAAAACTATACAATTCACATAATACTCATCCATCTTATCATCCCTCAACACCTCAACTCATATTTATATCATCTTCAACCTTATAAACATTCTCCAAGGTTGGCTATGCACCCCAACCATGTAAATTCAAATTAGGTCGGCACCAAAACATTCCCACAGTGGAAAGGAATGAAGGTGGACACAACGCACCTTAGCTAGGACCTAAATTCACTCATAAATGCCACACCACACTTCCATAAATATCAAAGCAACTTTGGAAGTAGTGTAAACACCTAAGGTCGGTTGAACCTATGTTAACACCATTAACACTTAAGTACACACTTCCTCAAGTCCAAAGATGACTCACATATGCCATATAACATTTAAACACAATCTAGAATATTTCAAAAAAACCCTGAAATCCAATAAATTCCTTCACAACAACTTTCACTTAAAGAATGTACACACCCAATACACTCAAACAACTTTGTCATACATTATAACTCAAGAAAATGACTTCTGAGGCACTAAACCACAAAAAAATTTGTTTGAAGAAAGATACACACTCTATTAGCACCCTCCAGATCCATAGGACCTGAAACTATAGACACTGAAAATGTCTTAGTTTGCGAGTGTCATTTTTCTTGGCCTTCACCTCCACATAATTAAATAATTTTAATTATTTAATTATTCTTGATCACATTCCTTTATTAATTAAATAATTTTTAATTATTTAATTAATTCACTTCCTAACCTTTAATTTATCTTGATTAATTAAATAAAATTAATTTTCACTAATTCCCCCATTCTTAAATAATTAAATAAATTACCATTTATTTAATTATTTGCTTACCATCATTCGTCATAGTTAAATAATAATTATTAATTATTTAAGTATTCATTAATCTTTTAATTCTTCTATAGTTAAATAATTGTCAAAATTATTTAATTATCTCCCAATGTCCCTCTTTTATTAAATAATTAAACTCAAATTAATTATTTAATGCTCTTTTCCCATTTCCTGTCATTTAATTAAAATGATTATATAAATTATTTTAATTAAGTGCCCACTTGCCTTTTCCTCAAATAAATAATTTGGAAAAATTATTTATTCCTCCACTTGTCCATAGATTCCTTCTCATGAATTAATGATTTTCAATTTTTAATTCCTCTATATTCTTTCACCACTATCTCATTGTTGAATCTGCCATTGATCATCTCTAGGCTCTTTCTAATCTTGACCGCTCATTTTGTAAACTCCCCTTTCTTGTGTTGCATGTCTTCTCATCTGTCGATCTTGGAATCTTTGTAGAAGCTTGCTCTTGACCATCTGTTCAAATGGCTATCTATAAAAGAAGCCTTCCTCAAATTTTTCCTTAACAACCACTAATCTCCAACTTTCTTTCTTACAATTTGTAGGTATTTGCACAATATGAAATAAAAATTTGAGGGCATATTTACAAAACAAGAATAAGGAGAGACAGGGGAAGTGATTCAAGTTCAAGAATGTGGAGTGTTTTAATTTGATGCTTTCATCTTTCTCATGATTTGTTTGTTTTCTCTTGTTTTAAATTGGGTTTTGGCTTAGTAGTGTTGTGGTTGTCACTATAATCTAGGCTGGCTCATTTTAACCCATCTTACATTGGTGAACTCGACATGAAGACAAGTTTTTTGCAGAATCCGTACAAATTTTCTTTTTGTTATTGTAGGTTTCTATAAAGAACGATGCAATTGAGACGTGTAGTGACACAACTTTGGAGAAATGACGCATTTGCTAAGATAAATGACACAACTGCTAGGCTAGAAACTAAATTCAAAAGAACGACACATCTATAGGCGGAAGACTAGGGTGTGAAATCATGGCACAACTGATATACCATGATGCAACACAACGATGAATTTGTAGACTTGAATGACACAATCACCTGGTTAGGTATAATTTTTTTTGTTTTCAATTTATTCAAGTTTTTCCTTTTAGGTTTTCAAGTAGGTTAGGGTTTTTGTGTGCTAACTATTTCTTTCTAGCATGTGGCTTTGGATCTAAGGAGTTTCACAAAAAAAATATTTCTTTAGAAACAACAAGAAAATTAATATCTTTACTATTTTATATTTAAGAAATTTCATTTTGTTTATTTTCCACAACTACAACTTGCATCAAGATCATAAGGGTAAAATGAACTTGCATATCTCATTCATAAGGATTTAAAATGAATAATAAAATGCATTCTCTCACTCATGGGCATTAAAATGCACTTACATAAAACATCATTAGTATAAAAAGAATCTGAGTGTCTTCAAATAATAAGAAAAGGGTTAAAATTTACAAGTGTCTTTTGTGTTTTGTGGTTTGCAAATTGTCATCGGGTGTGTATGCTCTCCTCTCGCGCTATTTGACTATCTTGAGGATCAAAATCATTTCTTTGGAATTTGTACAATCACACCCCACATTTGGATTTTGGATTTAAAAATGAACCCCATGCGAGTGTGAGGTAAAGGTGTTTGCATATGCTCTCTCCTTGTGCTTCATGTGATCTAGGAGATCATAAACAATGTACTTCCTCGCTATTATGTACCTTTTATTAGAGGGCCTTCCATCCCGCTTTGAAAGGTGGGAATGACCCAAGTAGTAACAAGCTAAATCCAAGCTCTTCTAAATTGCTATATAAGAAAAGTGCTTCTTGACAAAAGTCATTTAGCAACAGGTGTGGATGTGTCATACTGACAAGTGCTACCCTCAATAGCCCTGTGAGCTACGTTAAAATAATTTTTTAGGAAGGGACTGTGAGGCCTCTTTATTGATCATAATCTTGAGCTAATCTTTTCGCATGTATGACCACCTTGAATGGATGTCCTTACTAAAAACCAATTTGTGTTGCCAAAAACCTTTTATACGCTCGTTGATCACAAGAGGTCGGACCTCTAAAGCTGCCCCATGTCTTCACTAAGCATGTGTAGAGATAGAAATTCCTCTTTTGGGGAATGAGACTTGGTGAGCCTAAGAAGTGAGTGTCATGTAAGGGAGAGTGAGTGCCACCAAGTCTTTAACTATCTACCTTGTTTAAGTGGTTGGAGAAATCCTAGTGGGGATATCAACTAGTGGTTTCCTTTCCAACCATAGGAATTATGCATTGTTGTCATGAGTGTTTTATTTTGAAATCAAACTTGTTCACATCCAAAACTAGATCAAAAATTAGTGTTTGGGACTATATGCTATGTTTTCCAAGTTAATTTCATCAAAATCAGTCAAAAATCACTCAAAAACTAGGTTAGAATCATCAAAGCTGCAAAATCAACATTTAATCACCACAACTAATAAAAATAGTCCCGAAACTATGTTTTGAACCATAACTACTCACTAGAAGACCAAAACTATCATACCAAATAATATTTGTAGAAAAAAGATCCGCAACTGTCATTCTGAACCACAATTGCATTCTAGAAACTCGCAACCTAGAACGATGTGTTTGTAGAAAACAGTGTTACAAGTACTTGATAAACTGAAATTTACAAAATCATTGTCTACAATTCAATCAAATCATTGTTATACTGACCCTAACTTCCAAACTAGAGACTTGCAAGCCTTTACTAGTTTATTCCAGCATTTCCATTTAGGATTACATTGCATCATAGGTTACTTTCCTTACCCCTTTTCGTTGCATAAATGAATCCTAGACCTTTAGGTTGCACTTAGCCCTTCAAAATTTTAGACATAGGCAGACTACTTGTTGATGGGTGTTTTAGTACTTTTTCAACATAGGTAGTGTATAGACACACTACCTCCCTTGAAAGGAAATTTCCCACAAAAGTTGCTAATAATCACCCCAAGGTCTCTCGGGTGTCAGGTCATGACTTGCATGGAATCTCTCAGTTGGTTCAATGTGATTTTGTTGGTAATCACAGGGAAAAATTACAGAGTTAAGCTGAAGGGAAGTCAAATCTTAAAATGGAGTTCTTGAGATGGAGAAGTTGTTGCACAATTGTTGCAGGTTCAAACAATAGTCTTAAACTCCTATTTCAGCTTTGGATTTGGCTTTACAATGTGCAATGAACCTTAGCTTAGGCTACTTATTAAAAAAAGAAAAAGGGCAGGGAGGAGAGGAAGTTCTCGGATCTAAACTAGCAATGAACAATAATAATGGAGGATTCTACTATAGACAACCTTCCTAAAAAAAAATCTCACTTAACCATATTACCTCATAGCCTCATGAAATTTGTGCAAGCTTCTAAGGACTCTAGATATTCAACCATTCATTCACCATAAGAATGAATAAAAGATAGAAGTTTAGAGCAGCTTTTAGTTTATGCCTAGACTAACTTTACACAACCATTTATCATCAATAAACAACAAAAAGTATGGACAAGGAAGGTTGCCAACACACAACAAAATTCTTCAAAATTAGTGAACAAAATTAACTAGTCTACTAACAACATGCAAAGCTCATAAACAACAAAGTAAATCTACTTAAATTAACTAACTATGGGAGAAGAACCATGTAACATGCAGTTGAAACTCAAGAATCCACCAAAATTCAATGAACTTCTATTGAAATTTCAACAACATGCCTTTACAACAACTGAACTCTCCCTTGAAAATGAGAGGAGACCCCCTATTTATAGTGCTAAAAAGCAAACTGAATGGCCAAGATTGATTTGCATTGTGTGGCAAAGATTCACTAAAAATTAGGGTTTCACCTACCCCAAAATATATTACAATTTAAAATTACATTCTTTGTCTTTTCCCTATTTTGTCCTCATGTGGCAACATTGAAGTTCTTTTGTCATTTTGTTGATTTCCTTTTGTTGTAGCTACTTTGTGAGGAACTCATCATCAATGATAGGATTTCCTTCATTCTTCTTCACGGTGACATATTCTATAAACTTTAGAATCAACACCTAGAGCTTGTTCCATTCCAATATATCTGATTGGATTACTTGCAAGTTCAGCCTCCCTGATTTGCTTGTGATGCCATCCCAGTCCTTGTCATATTTTGACGTGTTCTTTACTACTTGCTCAGATTGAGCGAAGGCTCATGTAGAAAAACCCATGAAATTCGGTTTCAGTGCATCTACAGTCCCATTCTCCATTTTCTTGTGGAAATATGACTTCAATCTCTCTGTGTCTAGCTCACTGGTGGGAACACCAAGATCTATCATCATTTTCAGATATTCTTTGTAGGCTATCCTAATTTCCTTGACCCAATCAATGTCAAGTTCGGCCCCATGAAGTACTCATTCTGAAACTTCCTTTCAGTGATCTAGGCCCAACTTCCATGTTTCCATGAGCCAATGATCATATTTTACCAAGCTAAGCTCCTTCTCCTAGAATCTATCTAGTATCTTGAGAATGGCCTCAAGTTTGGGATACGTGATCCTGTATAACTCTGGAAAATTAGTGCAAAAATTCCTTATACCCTCAAGTATCTTTTGTACTTTTAGGAACTTGTTTGTTGTCCTGACCACAAGACCTATACCCATATTTCTGTTGTAGAGGAATTTCTGGAACCGATCCTCTGTGGCCTTAGTCTAGTTTTTCCTTTTCTTAAGATTATCAATTTTTCCCTTAGATAGCAGTTGCGGTGGTGCTAAAGAAGTGGTGGGGAGCTCTTCCACTGATGACCATATCTGAATATAAGCCATTAGATTTTCCACTTGTGCTTTTAGTTCTTCCTTAGATGTCTTATCTTTGTTCATTTGATGCATGATAGTGGCGACAGACCCCTAGAGATGGTCAATCTTTTATTTTGTTGTGGTTGTCCCTAGATCAAGGGTAGAAATATTATAACTCACCCCTTCTTCTCCCACAAATGGAGTGGCTATTTGCATCATTCTAGATCCAGAGGCATCCATTGTCAGATGAGGTGTGACCTTAAGTTTCTTCTCTTTCTTCATGCTTATCTGGGCTCAAGCCAAGATGACCTCCAACCTTGCTTTTGGATCCCTTGGGGTTGTGTTTTTTTTTCCATTTGTTTCTCAAGCCACTCAAGCAGCTGAGATTCTCCTCTTGGTGATTTAGGATCACACTCTTCTTCACGAGTGTGTTCAATCTCCATCACTTTACCACCCAGAGTCTCTTATTTGGTCTTTTCTCCTTCTTCTTCATTTGAATCCTGAATGAATACGGTTTCCTTATGCAGAGATTCAATGGTTGCGTGCTCTTTGGGGCTGTCCTCCCCTTCAATAATTTTCTTTTCTTCTTCTTCATCATGCCCATGCTCCTCAGGATGCTCTGTTTCTGGCCTCTTATGGGTTTTAGCCTCTTCTTCTTTCTTTTCCTCTTCTTCTTTCTTTTCCTCTTCCTTGCATTGAGGTGACACCTCCTCACCATGATTGAGGCTCTCCTCTTGTTCTTTCTTTTCTTTCTCTTCTTGCTCTTTTGAGATAGGAATTTCTTCATCATGTTTGGGGATTTTTTCATATTCCCCAATTGGAATCTTAGTATCCTCCTCCATTTCCTTGCTTGATTCCTTTTCTTCCTTAGAGGGTTGTCTTTCTACTTCCTCTCTAACATTCTTTAGCTATTGAGCCAACTCATCCTCTAACTCTTGGTCAGAGGTCTCCATGATGTACTTGGCACCAACATCTTCTTCTTCCTTGCACACCACCTCATCAATTGTCAGATGCTAGTACTTGGGGTGCTTGTGGTAATCATCTTCTTCCTCTTCCATCTCTTTTGTTGCTTCCTTTTCTTGTCTCTCTAATTCCTCAAATATTTCCATTGTTTCCTTCATCTCTGGTGGTTTAGTTTGAGGAGTAGAGATAGGTAGATTAACAATGATCTATGCCAAGGTAGCTTGTATGGCTGGGTTCATTAGTACCCCAGACAGCTCCGTAGGAATGTTTTGCATATGGCGGGAGAAGGCCTCTAGGAGTGAGAGAGCGAGCATTGGAATTGTTGTTGTTGCTAGAAAAATAGATTTTTTCAGAGACATGGAGGAAGAGGAGAGCAGATAGGTAGTGGTAGAAGAAGAGTCTATTATCATTACTTGTGTCGTGGGCAGAGTGGAAGCAAGGTGGACAAAGATATCTACTATAGGAGGGGAAGCAGCAACCATTTCCTGAGAGGTAGGAAAAGGGGGAGAAGCAGTAGCAACATCTGTAGTAGCAATGGCTACGAGAATGGAGGCAGTAGGTGGAGACTTTGGCTACTCGACCTCTATCTTTTTTTCTTCATGGAGAGGGTCCTCCTAGATGGTGGGCATGCCTAATGTCTTCAGTCTCTTGGAGGATTCACCTTCTGCTACTTTTCTTGAATACACCTTGGGCTTGGGCTAACTTTCAATCATTTCTTTTCTCTTCCTTGAACTAGTGGATAGAGGGGATTTTGAGGTTTCTCTAGTCGAGGCAGCAACTGTCCCACTATCGATTTTTCTTGTAGGTTCATCGTCAAGTTCCCCATATGTCAAGGTGACCCGTTGTTTCTTTAATTGGGAAATATTCTCATCAATCCATTCCTTGGTTCTATCCTTGATGGGCTTTGTCAGAATATCAAGGTCGTCAACCTCTTGTTTGTCCTAGTCAATCAGCGACAACGAAAAATTAGCAACTGCATTATACCTAGGATCAATTACTATATTCTAATCTTCCACCACCTGATCTGGCACAAGGAACAAGTTGACCTTCTCCACAAAATACATTGTCATGCACATGTAGTACCTCATTCACACTTCTTTGTCATCCTTTTCATTGGCCCAAAAGTCCTCAATATCATGCAAATGGGTGTATTCAGCCGTGATCATCTTTCTAAGTTTTCCATATGGGTCCATTCATGGTGGGGCAGTGTGGAATTTTAGGTTATACTCCATGAGTTCTTTATCTAAATTGTCTACACACTGAGATGTGTGGAGTTGATACATCCCTTGGCTGAAGGAGAGGGGATAAGGAATCCCCATTGTTGTGTAGTTTCACAACACGCCCCATTTTTCCCCTTTTGGAAAAATGTGGAACCCCTTTTTCTTTTCTTTGCCCTTTTTCTTTGTTTTTTTTTGCTCACTTTGACGTTGTTTTGGTGCTTGGCCAGTTTTTGGTTTTCTTCTCTCATTCTCACTTGGCCTCTTTGTATTATGACCGTTTTTTGTCTTCCTAATCTTTTGGTGTTTCGGTATGCTCTTAATGTTTATTCTATTACCAGAAACTAGAATTTCGGAATCCTGTGTTGAGCCGAAAGAGTTTGTATCTTCAAAAGACTCTAGCTCCACCCGATATTTCATTGGTCAAATTTTCTAAACTCGGTAATATTCCCTTTTACTGGAGTCTAGTGCTTTATTGTTTTTTTGAAGTAAAAGACAAAAACTAGAAAGTCTGCTTTGAAATTTCGTTAAGTTTATCTTCTAGTTTCAGTTTTTGATCTTTCTCTTGTTTCGGTTTTTTTTCTTTCTTTCTTTTTCCTAGGAAGTATTTCCCAAATCTCGATGTTATTTGATCTCTTTCAAAAGCATTATCAAAATCCTCAACCCAGGTGGTCATCATTAATCACATATCTTTAATGGTGTATACCTTGTAAAGAATTAGCATGACATATAATTGCCATGCATAATCATTGTGCTGTCTTTCTTCTCAAATAGCAAGCCAACATAGAAATCTAGGTGTTCATAATTTGAACCATTATCTGTAATGATTACACCTTTACACTAGGAATTAATGTGAAATAATAGGTACTTAATGAAGGTGGCGAACTACCTATGTACATGGTGCCACCTCGAGCATGCAATTACTTTTACAACACTCCACTTCACGTCATATTGCAAATTTGCTAAAGACATTGAATTCATGAAGCTACTTTGGCGCGCAAAGAGAGGTAAAATTTTGAGAAACTAAGTCACAGCTACCAAGGGTTTTGAAGTTGTATTCTAAATAATCACCATTTTTAGCTAGAACCAAGTATGTTCCGAATAACTAATGCATTGATAAAAGTTTCTCGAGCTAGAAAATTTTGATGATGATATTTCCTCATTCTAAAATTGGAATGTTAATTTTTCTCTAAGTTGTTAAATTTAATCAAAGAATGAATTGAAAATTTTATGAAATGTAAGTTTCGGTTAAATTTAACCCTAACTCGCACAAATAGACAAATATTCTAAAAATTGTAGAGCACATTATATCCAAAATGAGCACTTCTGATGCAAGAGCAAAAGATGAATTCAAGTATTGCAATTCACAAGCACTACCCATTAATGTGGTGGTCATAGATACCCACATGGGATGGTCTTCAAATATTAAAATCCATTCACGACTGTTGCAAGAAAATGCTACCCAATGCACCAAAAATGTCGTATCCAATGGGTTACTTCTTGTAGGAGGGTTTCCACCAGCAATGGAAGCTCCAAAATTAGTTATGAAATGCATAAACTATTATAATTTAGCCAAAAGGATTGTTGAAAAAGAGGGAAGAACTTATGCAAACTTGTCTCAAAAAGGAATTATGTGTACATTTGGTCTCCCCTCCTACACAGAGATGTTCAATGTCAACCTGAAAGCCAAGGCCAATACATATCAGAGCATTGAAGAGAGTAATAGAGAAATTATGAGCACCCAATGGTGCCAATAGCCAATCACACTACAAACCAAGGTAATTCAGAGTTCTATGTTTAAACAAGAAATATAAGACATACTAACTTTATTGAGTTGAGTAGCTAGTTTGAGAGATGGAAGAAAATTCGAACCCTGGATGTTTGTGATAATATCCTGAATGATAGAAGGTCATGTAGAGATGCATTGGGAAAAATTAATAAGTGACAGGCTACATGAACCTATGACTACATTCCCCAAAACTAGATGCTTCTACATGTCATCATATGTTATTTAATCTTGTGCTATGAGAGCCAATAAACAAGGATTAAAACAAATTGGTACTATGGGAACACAAGTTGGCAATAGTTTGATATATGCACATTTACCCCAAATCACTATTCACGGGTATAAAGGTGATTATAGAAAAGTTAATGATTTTTTCTCCTTGAAACTGGTGAGAACAATGGAAGGTGATAAATCTAAGAGATTATCCCTAGAAGCACAAAGTGTTATTCATCCTATGGGAGGTTGGTACATACAGTTCCCAACTTACTCCTACATCAGAGTGGAGGGATTTGATGGACACCCATTTATGCTGCCCAAGTATCCTATAGAGAAAATTGTTTTATTGGAATTAGTGAGACAACTAAAACCATCTTAGGCTCTTTATAGCCATGCTTGCAAGAAGGCCTCTTTTAAATTTCCCATCACAATAGAAAATTATAAGTGTAGTGCAATTAAAGTAACTAATTTATGTGAGGAGGAATTTTTGAAGAATTTCCACTCCAAAGAGTGTACTATGATATTGAAGGAAATATTGCTAAAAATATAGTTGGTTTTCATGCTCATGTTCCTCATTTAGAAGATTATTGGCTTAACTGTGAAGACGAGCACATGGTCAGAAGGAAAAAGTATGAAAGAATGACTTTAGGGTTTGCTCGAATGCTCAAACTCTATGACATACCAAAAAAATTGGAAGAAGATGATGGTCAGGTGTTGAATCAGTTTTACAATGATGACAGGGTATATGATGAACCCATTCTAGACCCAGGTGTTGATGATGAATACATGACATCAATTGATGATTTTACTAGGCCAATCCTAAGGTATACTCAACATTGGATTAATGATTTTTGCAAAAAATTAAGAGAAAGAGGAATTGAACCCATATACTCAGAAGATAAAAGAAGAAAGTAAATAGATGAAATTGCTTTCGAAAGTGGAGAGCCTACTAGGAAGAAAAGAAAGACTAGTAAGGTTACTCCAGGTGCTAGAATTGAAGAAAGAACCCCTGAAATAATAAGAAAGGAAGTTCCCATAAAATTATCAGAAAAACAAAAAAAATATCAGAAAAACAAAAAGATGCAGAGACAGGTAAAGATAAATCAAAAGCAAGACCTAAAGGTGCATCTTCTTCTACAGGTAGACCTAAAACTAGAATAAATTTTGATAAAGGAACAAGAGAAATAGGGAATGTTGGTACACAAACTAGGTTTGCATCTCAAAGAGTTGCAGCATTATTCACTTCTCCCCCTTTTGTTAATATGGCCAGTATGAAGCAAGAACTAGGTAGGACTCCTATGGCTTTAGAGGAAATTTATGAGGACGATGAGGCCATAATTAAGGAACAAGTAGATAGATGGGGTGCGATGTGGGAAAAGGTACAAGAAAAGAAATCCAAAGACAAGCCCATAGTACACCTAGTGATAGAAGAAATTCAAGATACAAGCTCTAACCCCATAAATATTGAAGAATAATTTATTCAAGGAATGCTCACTTCAAAGGTAGGAAATCCTAGCATGCTTGAAATGGAAACAGGGGAAAATGCAAAGCAAAGTCCTACTGAGCAGAGAGTTGTTGAAGATACTCTTGATTCCCAATTTTCTTTTGATAATGTGAAAAATGTTAATGAACACTCATTGGTCTTTGAAGAATCAGATAAAGGCCATGCTAAAATTGAAATTGAAACTAAAATTCCAGAAGAAGAAGCTACATAGTTCACGAGATATGGAACTGAAAATGAAAAGAATCTTGGTGTAGCTGTAAATGAAGAAGATAAGTTTTAGAGAGATGAATCAGAAAATTTGGATAGAAAGGAAAATATAAGTCTCCAAATAGAGGAGGCAATGCCAAATCCTACCAATCTCGAGTCTATGCCAGCTATTGCTAAAGAAATTCCCATTTCAAAAAATATGGCAAGTCAAAGAGATGAAATTCCTAAATCAAGTAATAGACAAAGACAAGAAAGAGTTATAGAGGTAAAACAAGATGATGATACACCTGATTGGTTAATCAGGGAATTAGCTTATCCAATGGAAGTAGAAATATTACCTCTGAATCTTAACAATTTTATACATGAAGTAAGTAATCTTAAACCTAGGTGTAGAGCAAAGGAAAAGCATGTCATATAGAGGAATGCATATGGTAATAGAACTATCCAGATAGCTACTCCAACAACTAACAAGGATAGACATGAGATAACGCCTAAGGAATATAGAATCACAAGTATTAATCTTGGACGCTCATCTTGGTAGGAAGAACTAGAAGAAATGAAAGTAAATTTAAATGCTATTGTTGCCAGAGTACAAAAATATAAATAGAAGAAAAGAGAATTGAAAGAACGAGTTGCTACCTTGGAACATTTTATTAAGTCACTAACTTTATTTGGTCAAGAACAAGCTGAATTGCCCCAACATCCGGTGCTAATGTCACAAGAGCAAGTAGATGCCATTGTTGCAGTTCGTCATAGAATGAATATGTTTGAAGAATTGATTGAATATTGGATAAAGCAAAGAGATGAATTTATTACAGAGCAATTGAAAAGATTTGAAGATGAATGTAGATTTCTCTAGGAGTAGGTCATTGATGAAAGGCGAAATATGTAAATTCTCATATAGATAGATATCCAAGAGTTAACACAAAATAATATAATATCAGAACCTGAAATTTCATTTCCAGGAAAGTTGAAGAAATAGTTGAAATGGGAGGGTGACATGTTAGTACAATGTATTGAAGGATTTGAAAGAGCCACCGTTGAGTGTAGAGGATTGATAAGAAAAAATAAAGAATTTATTAAAATATTGTCAAGTCAAGGCTTTGATCCCCAAACATTAGGGTGGGAAGGGAAGGAAGCTAAAGCTTTCAAGGAATGGATAGAAAGGATAAATAGAGATCCTGTTCAATTGTTGACAAGGTAGGTCATTGATGAAATAATACAGTGCCAAAATGTTATAGCCAAATATGAAGCAGACAAAGCACAAAAAAATGATGTCATACTTCAAGTGACTGAAGAATAAACCAGTATCAAGCTTACTTGGAGAGCAATACAAAGGATTTCAAAAGAATGCATGCATCAAATATTAAGAGCTTTCTAAGAGTACCAATCAAAGAAAGAAGGAAGAATTCCAGGACCAGAGCTATAAGCGAACACAGAAAGAATCGGATATCAGATACCGAAAATATAATGGAGTTCATTTGTTGTTTTAATCTGTAGGTTGATCTTGGTCCTAGTAGATGTTTCTCATTTTGGTATTTTGAAAAGAAGTTGGTAGCCTTGATGGAGATAAAGTGTTCGTGCTGAAGTATGAAGAAAAGCGTTGTTGTGGACAAAGTCAAAGCTTTGACTTACTCTAGAATGTTCTTGATGACATTTGGCACATGCCTCGTGACACATTTTAATTTGTTGTTTCTGATTCTCTGAGAAACTTTTAAGTTGAACTTCTGAGTGCCTTGTTTCTATAAAAGGCCATCTCCTCCCACATTTTTATTTTAAGTTTGGAATTTGTGGATGTTGGAGGAGAAAAAAATTCTTTTAAGATTTGTTCTTTTTTCTTGTTTTCTGAACCATTCCAACGTAAAACTTTGCATGCACATAGACATTAATTAATATTAGAGCTTTATGGATAGCTACCTATCTAAGTATCTTTTGTATCTAGTTTTGTAAGTTCGACTAATCAAGACTGTATGTTGTGCCGTTTAAGGGTGCATACAAAACCTATTCAGTGTCCATAAACAAAACCCTCTCTTTGAAAGCTTGCCTCGTTTTATACATAGTTGTGAAGCAATCTGGTGAAATATAAAGCGGTTTGCTCTGTTTTGATTAATTCTTTGGGGCATCCATGGAGAATAACCAAGAGAAACTTTTTTTTTTTAGTTTTTTTTTTTATGTTTTACTTTAGATTAGATGTTTAATATTTTGAAAATGTTCCAAAAATATAAGTGAATGGAAATAGTTTTGTTTAAAATGTTTATTTTCCATGAAATTGTTGAATGCTTAATGCTAAATTTACTTAAGTGATAGCAAAGAATTTGTGTTGTTCATGAAATATCATGTTGAATATTTCAATTTAATGATGTCATTTGATGATGAAATGAAGTACTATGTGAAATGTTAGTAATACTTGGTAAATATAGAAACAACCATAGTCCCTTTGAGATTAATAGCAATTGTCACATCATTACCTAAGAGCAACCCTAGTCCAACAATGACCTAGTGATCAAAGACTTGGGATTAAATGAAAGTCAATTTTTTCTCTGTAAATGTGGAATTTTCTCTTAGGTTGTCTTTGTTTCATATCTTTCAAGAAGCATAGTCTCTTCGCAGTCTTGTCTATGGATATTTTATTCAATCTATTTACTGCGAGTAAAACCATTGTCAACACCCACCTTATGTTTGTTGCTTAGGAGGGCGTGTGCATGCCACAACTACCGAGAGAGTTCTAGCAATATTATCTGATCATTTGGATATTGGGGCAGCTTGTATGGTTTCTCTAAGAAACCTTTAGCTCAGATGTATGTAAACTTAGGGAATTGTATGAACAAGAAGGTGAATTGGTAGAGGAAAGCATTAGCATTGTGGGAGACTCTTCTTTCAAAGTCACCCCCAATCAATCTGATAATATGACCTATGAAAGTGTCATTAACTCTGTGATAATCCCTCTTGAAATTCTTGTATTGTAGCTAAGAGTATCTATCATAAACCTTCAATTCCATACCTTTAACCTCATTAGGAGCTCTGAATAAGCCTCGGTACTACGTTTTGTCAGCTAGTAAATAGACCAGGTACGAGGTCATGTAGAATCATGAAGTCTTCTTCACAGTCACGAATTGCTCGTGCAGGAAATTACTAATTATCCCTGCCTAGTAGAATTTGATTTTACCATGGAGAATCTCTTCTACAAAATATAACATCCACTCCTGGAAGTAGGTAGTGGTCGGAAGGCCCATTACTCTACTTATTAGGGTTACTAAGTCATGGTAATCCTCATAGAAGTTGTTGCAGAAGAGCTCTTGGGGAACCTTAGCTGCACTGCCCCTCTTTTGTTTCAGTTTCACTTGTTTATCATTGGAAAGTCCAAAGGAAATTGGGAGGTCGAGTTTCGGGTATTGGGCGGATGGGATTTTTTTTCCATTTGGGAATGGTAGGACTTGGATGGAGTCCCACAGATGGTGACCCGACAAGAGGAACTCGCTTAAGGTTCGACACTTAATGATTTTCATTTTCGTATAATGGAAACCATGGCAAGATCGGGACTCGGAGGGTGGAATGTTGGCCATTAGGAGTTGTTCGAGACGACAAGCTCAACATAATAGTCTATAGATAGAAGTCCGCTAGAAGGTGCCCACAGAGAGGTTTGTACTTGGTTGTTTTGGGGAGTGAATGAAATTGGATAGCAAAGATAGGCTCGAGACTTGATGGTCAGGTGGACGGTGAGGTTTTGTCATTCAGGATAGTTGTTTATGCACTGATGAAAGGGGAGCGGAAGTCCGTGGTGGATGACCCGCATTCTTTGATAGCTGCTTTTGATTTGGACAGTGGGAAAGAGAGCGGAGTCTGACAAATGGAAGGATGGGCCACGAAATCCATTCAAAATGGTGAAGCAAAAATGGAAATCCCCAAGTGGAAGCTTGTAGGGAGGGACCCATGATGGTCTGAGACTTAACTTTAGCAGAGTTTGGGCTTATGGGGCGATTGACAGGGAAGAGTCTGAGCATCAGAAAGTCAATATCGATTAGCCATTTGGAATGACAGGATCTAGAAGGCGCTTTGGAGGCAGAGAACCATGAATGCGGGCCTGAGAGGGTTGATGGATCATTTATGTTTGTTCCCAAGGGTTGTGAACCAATTTTAAAGTGGTCGACTAGAGGGAGCATCTTGTTGAGGAGGACCTGATGGGGTCATTTGTCATTCCTAAGTTTGATTCATTTTCAAAGTTGGTGACAGGAAATGGGATGGTGTGGACCTGCAAGGGATGAGAGCCCTGGTTGAAGAATGGCCATGGGGAGTGTGAGTTCTGTAGGTGGCACATGGATCCACTTTGAATTTTATCAATATTTTAGCATGTGGGTTTTGTGCGCCAAGGTTAAATCTAAATAATTTCAAGTTTTCTTCCCTTTAGATTTAGCAATTTTATAGAAATCAAAGAAAACATAACAGAAGGCTCACAGGTGGAAACACTACCTCTAAAACCTGATGAATGTGGATGACCATGCTGGTAATGAAGACCTTGAAACAATGAATGAACTTTGCGAGAGCGATGATGACGTTGGAGGGCTCTTTGAATCACTTCTAAATAGCTGACAGGATGAAAATGACAGCTTAGGATGGGCTATTTATAGAAAATGATGCATTTAATGCACCCCATTAATGATCATATGGAAATGATGGAGGTTGGTGATTGGTCATTTTGAAAATGGTTACATGAAGGGTAGAGTCTGGCGGTCAGATGGTAGTGATTAGTTGATCGCTTGAGTGTTCAATGATGGGAAATGATGCTAGGGGTTTTGGTTGCACAAGGTGGAAGGGCGCCAGATGATGGTCATTTGGAATGGCGAGGAGGCCAGGAAAATCTGCATGGGAGAGCTTGGCTGGGCAGACCCGCCACACTCCAAGGATGCCAGTTCAAAGGAAAATAGATAATGGGATCCCAGAAAGGCCCAAAAGATTGAAAATTTGAGGGGGGCGAAACATGGTCACTTCAAGATAAAATATTTGGGACTCATAGATCAATTAGCACACAAAAATAGGGGGCATGAAAAATGATGTGGTGACAAAAGTGACCTAGCGAAACAAAAATAAAGAGGGTCCCCATTCCGAATGGGGCGTGTGTACTGAAGGCACAACAAATAGTGACTCTGTTGGAGAATGCTCCTGAGTGTTCTAAGGATAAATGTTCATTCAGAACCCAAAATCTCTGGTTTCATAGGCCAAGGGACAGTTTCCAAAAGTGAACTATGAGAATTGGGTCCTTAGTTGAATCAACCTAGGAAACATCTTAGAAGTGTGTGCGTTCAGTGAATTCATTCCCTTCCCATAGAAATTGTGACAAGTGGTAGTTAATCTAACTGAGCAAGCTACATGAATCCTCCAACTCCAAAAGTAACTTGGAAATTTCTCTGCTACCAATCAGGTATCCATAGCCCCAACAGAGTTGTTGCTATGAGCCCACAAACATTGCTCTACTACTAGCTAGGCGTCCATAACCCTGATAGAGTTATCCGTACACCCATATAGTTGCTTGATTTCAACATTTTTCTTTTGTTCTTTTCTTTTTTTTGCAATATCTCTTTTAATAATTTCTCCTCTTGCTCAATCGTGTAAGCATCAAAGCCTACTATGGGTTTGGGAACCATAGTGGTCACTGGAGCAGACTTAAGATTTTTTGCTTGCTAAGTCATCATAAACAACCATTGTCAAACTCTTTGGAAACAATTATTGTGTGTTTTGTGCAGGATCTGAGATGAGCGTAAAAGGAAGATTCAACTAAGGCTCGGGTTCTAAGTCAAAGTTCAAATGAGGAAGTCATTCTAGGAAGCTATTAGGGACCAATAGTTAAGAGTGAATACTTAGCCAAAGAACACTAGGAGTGGGTAGAAAAGTGAACCATTTGTTGAACGAGCACAACCAACACAACAAAAATGAAGAACACCCTCATCAAAGAAAAATACCTCCAAAAGCAAACCAAAAGCAACCTAAACTAACCTATATATAGATATTTATAGGAACAACTCCAAAAGAGCTCAAGCTTGGAAATAATGTTTCAGGTGTTTCTTGTTAATGGGCAATGAGACATCTTTACCAGTTAGGTTCTTGAGGTGAAAAGCATTATCTCTGAGGATTTCAACAATCTAAAAGGGGCCAAGCCAGAGCTTGTCGAATTTGTGATGTCCCCCTTTCTTCTCATGGGCCTTGTCCTAGCATATGACTAGATCAGCAATCCTAAAGGCCTTGACTTTGGCTTGTTGATCAAACCATCTTTTGACCATGCCCTGATGTTTGGAAAAAAATTCAATGGCATGGTCACACACTTCTTCTAAGTGTAACAGCTTAGACAGGTGAGCTTCTCTACGATCCCCTTCTTCGTAAAATTTATTGATGAACTAGAGGGTGCGGATTTTTAGGTGAATTGGGAACACAGGATCTAAGCCATAAATGAGGTGGAATAGGGAATCACCAAGGTAAACCTTATGGCATGTGCAATCTTCCCAAAGGGAAAAACGAAGATGGGTATGCCAGTCTTTAGGGTTCTTGTCAAGCATTTTTTTTATCACAATGATGAGGTTCTTGTTAGTAGATTCTACCAAGCCATTTCCTTGGGGTTAGTAGTTGGATGTGAATTTGAGAGAAATTCCATAGTCAAAGGCCCAACTAGAAAATTTAAGCGAGGAAAAGGAATGGTCATTATCACACACTAATGCATATGGGCAACCAAAGTGATTCAAAATGAAGCTTTCAAGAAGATTTATAACTACCTTTGTCATACATTGCCTACATGCAATGGATTCTATCCATCTAGTACAATAATCAAAAGCAGTTAGAATGTACCTCTGTCCTACGAATGATGGTGGGCTTACTAGACCAATGAAGTCAATACCCCATTATGTGAATGGTCTCACCTCCAAGACTGGTTGCAACGGGACTGTGACATTTTTTTCTCTGGTTGTGATAGTTTGACAGACATGGAATGTGTGAACATGGTTATGAGCATCTTTGAAGATGGTTGGCCAATAGTAACCTATTCGTAGGATCGAATTTGTGGTGGAAGGACTTGAGCCATGTTCGGTACCAAACTTATCATGGAATTCCTTCAAGACCTAGTATGCTTCTTCTTTGCCAAGGAATCTTAGATAGACACCTTCATGATTCCTCTTGTATAGTATGGATCCCTACAACATGTAGCTTCTGCTTTTAAAATTGAGAGCACGTTTCTAAGCTCCTTGCAAGCAATGTGGTCACTTATTGTTCAACAAGTAATAGACGATGTCATCATACCATTCCCTTGGGGATATGTCTTCAAGCTAACATTATTGTACTATAAGCTTAGGTCCCACTTCATCTGTTGTCTCGGCTATTGTTTGGCTGAGTTCCTATCCTCTTACTAACTTCGTTGGTTGAATTTCCATGTCATATTCTTGCAACAGGGTAACCCACTTGGCTCTTTGTTCTCCCATCTCATTTTTCATGAGCAACGTCTTCACTGCTAGGTTAGGGAGAATGGAAAACACCTTATTCTGCAAGATGTAATGCTTTAACTTCTTAACTCCTCGGACAAGAGCGTATGTCTATTTTTCCACACTGTGATATCTTAGTGCAACATCTTTCAAGGGAGCACTCATGAAGGAAATAGGGTGCTCATTTCCATCATTGTCCTTCTGGGTCAAAATGCTAGCACACAAATGATTTGAAGCAAATGAATAAATGTAGAAGGGCTTCAAATAATCTAGGCTAACTAGTACTGGTGCCTCAGTGATGGATTTCTTGATTTCTTCGAAGGATTTCTTTGCTCCTGGAGTCCACTCAATCTTGGCATCTTGCTTCAACATGGCATTGAGTGGCTTGAAATTTTTAGCAAAGCTCATGATGAACTTCCTGATGAAATGTATCTTCCCAAAGAAAGATTTCAGTTCTTTCTTACTGCCCAAAAGCTATATTTTTAGCAAGGATTAGATATGCTCAGGGTCTATGGAGATCCCTCGCTCTGAAATAACATGAACAAGTAACTTTCCTTCAGTGACTCCGAGGATGCACTTCTTCGGATTAAGGGAAACCCCAAATTCTCAACACCTTTGAAAGACTTTGCATAAGTTGGAGACATGGTCACTCCGCTTCTTTGAGAATATAGTGAAATCATCCATATAGATGACTATGCACTTTATGATCAAATATTTGAAAGCAATGTCCATTGCACGGTGGAAGGTGGCACCGGCGTTGATGAGCCCAAATGGAATTCTTCTAGAGGCAAAGGTTCCCCACTTGGTGGTAAACACTGCCTTGTGCCAGTCTTCATATTGCACCATCACTTGATTGTATCTAGAGTATTGGTCAAGGAAGGACATCATATGTGATCCATTGACAATCTGCAATACCTCATCCAATGAAGGCACTGGATAGTTGCTCTTCTCTGAAGCTCTTTTCAGATTGCAGAATTCCACACACAACCTGATTTCTTCATTCTTTTTCCTAATCAGGACCAAATTGGCCACCCATGTGGAGTGTCTAACTGAAAAAATGATTCTGGCTAAAAGTAGTTTTTGTACTTCCTTGTAAATGATAGGTTCTAACAAGGCATTGATGAGGCATTGTCTTTGTTAGAATGGTCACACATCAGGCTTAAGAGGGATGGTATGTGTGACAATGGAGGTATCATAAGTCTTCAAATCTTCATAGCCCCATGCTACCACATCGTGATACTTCTGTGATCTGATTTAAGGATCTATGACAGTTACTTTGAATGCTTACATTAACAATTACAAACCAAAGGTGCTTAATTAAAACTTAACACACAACAAAATTAAATTAATGAAATTACAAAGAGATCAAAGAAAGAACAAAATGAGAGAGAAAGAGAGTGCTAACGAAATTGATAACAAAGTTTCTCATTCGAAACGACTATGTCTCTGGGCCCCTCTCCAATGAGTGGAACGATCCAATTATTCCTCCAAAAATTTGATTACATTCATTGGCAGAACCTCCCCTTGGTTTACAAAGAAATTTACAAATGCACTTCCAAAGTGTGTGGAAACAAGCTTCTCCAAAAGCATGAAAATACAATAATTCCTCCAAGGAAAACAATCTCTCACACTTGCAAAATTCTTCCAAAATCACTTGCCTTCACACCCCCATTCTCCCCCTTTATATATTACATTTTTTGCCAAAATTTGTGTAAAACCAATTAACTACCCAATCTCCCTTACATAGAGAAAATTCCAATAATATCCCCTTCTTATGATTCCTGGAAGGATAATATCCCCTCAAGATAATTTCTTTTTCCATTTGAATGGTTACGAAGGAATTTATTCCCTATTAATTTGGGGATATTTTTTATGTAGTTTGAATAGGCTCCTTAATTTAGGAATAATATTCCTAATATTCTCGTAGAAAAGGGGTTTAGTATTTTTATGGTTTAAGATAAATGAAAATAGCCTTATTTTAAGGCATTTTATGGGAAAAAATTAATTAAGTTTAGAGAGAATGGGGGGTGGTGGTCCCACCACACTCCCCTCCTCTTTATTTCCTCCTTTAAGTGGGGGATATGTTCCCCATTAAGGTGGGCCACCCCCCATACCATGGGTGGTGCTCCACTTAATGTGGGCTGCCCCTCATGGATGGGTGGGGCCCATCTTCAAATATATACTTTATTTTTATTTAAAAACTATATTTTTTTAATTTTTTTTTTTAATATGTTTTTTTTGCCAATAAAATTTTGCCACATGGAGGGATGAGGTGATGTTGTGTGTCAAGGGCTGATTGGTCGTTGAGTTGACTGGGCACTGACATCATTGGGGCAATTTTGACCCAATCTTTGACCTTCCATAACTTCACCATACGGACTCCGTTTTTGGAAAAAATGAACTCCACCAAAATCATGATGATGAGCACTACGCAATGGTGCTGACTTTGACCGGTTTTGACGACTTTGATTTTTTTTCCCTTTTTCTGGCCTGGTTCAAAGATTTGACCAAAGGTTTGACTATATATCTTGAGCTTTGGAATTCTAGTTGACTTTGTTCAAGTTGCATTAGAGTCAGGATCCCGAGCACTTTTAAATGATACCAAAACTAGAGAAAATGGAGAATTTCAAAATTTGATGAAAATCCTTTGGATCAGTCCTCCCCACTGGAGAGCTTTTGGATCTCTGAAAGTTGGTTACTCAAAAAGTGAGGGTAAACTTCCCTCACTTTATCAATCTCCATCCACTTTTCCTTGCTTGGATGGATCCCTTTTAGTCCCACTCGGAGGTATTCAACTGCTCCTCTTTGTGAAGTCTTGGTGTTCCTTTCGAGTATAACATCTTTAGGAAAATCTGACATGTACTCTAGTGAAAGGTTGTTGTAGACATCGAAAATATACTGATTGACATCGTGCACCTGATCCCGACTTACTAACATCGTTTCTTCCTAAATCATCCCTCGGTCTAACCATTTAATCAAATTCCCCTATCTGATTAAATTCATCAATATCCTCTCTTGGTTAAATAAATCACTTTATCCGAATCAAGTCATTTCTCTTGTTAATTAAATCAATCCATCTGATTCAATTATCCCTATTTAATTAAATAATCAATTTATTTGATTAAATCCCTAAAGTTTGTCCATTAAATTAAATAAATTAAAACCTTATTTGATCTAATCTAACACCATCCCTTTTAATTAAATAAATGAAAATCTTTATTTAATTAGCCTTTTACCATATTCCTCTCTTATCTGATTTAAATAAATCCATAAATCTAAGTCAAATAAGTCGCATCATCTAATCTCCCATTAAATTAATTAACCCTTGATTAATTTAATCTAATCTCATGTCACATCCTCTAGATAATGCAAGTTGCACGTGAAAATAGATTTAATTCATTTATTAAATCTCTACTTTCCTCACAAGGCATCTTTTGGAATATTCTCTCAATTTGAATTCAAAAATTCCAAGTCAACATGTACATCCAACAAGGCATTTAAAACCTCTTACATGTCCTTTGCCTTGAGCCAAGTGGCATTTATTGCATTTTCCCTTCCCTCTTACATGTCATTTCAACAAATTTGAATTTCAAATATTGGCATTTATTGGCACAAACCCCAAATATTGCACAACCATCATCCATTCATAGCTTGACAAGTGGCACCATATCATTGGATGAATTTTAGTCCCACATTGCTCCAATTTGGGCATTCATCCATCTTTAAATACTATAAATGAAGAGCTCCTCTCCTCATTTTATCATCCATAATCCAAGCAAAGTTACCATGCTAAAATACTTAGCCATTTCCATCCATCATTCGAATTCTTAGCTAGGCTTTTTGCAGATTTGGCTTGGAGTTCTCATCTTTTGTCAAAGTGGATCAACATCATCTTGAACATTCAAATCTTGCATCATAGGAATTGGGAAAGGGCCAATTTTCACATCAAATTGGCACCAATTCCCCCATGGGATCAAGTGTTTGCTATTTAAATTAGGATTTAATCTAGTTTTTATCATTTCATTGTGTTCTTGCTTATTTTCTTTCCTATTTTGAGTTTGCAAATGGATTTCATGGGGAATCCTTGTTTTAGCTTGCAAATCCTTGTCTAACTCGTTTATTCATGTTGTTTTGCAGGTACTAGGAAAAGGGTTCGCACATTTTGGCACTAGAAGGAGGGCTTGACATCAATATTTCTAACATTTCCTCAAAATTTCTGCATTTTCTTGACACATAGGAAATTCCAACGTGGGCTCGTCAGCATCGTTGTTTTAGCACTGCGGGCTCATCAGCGTTGTTGTTTTAGCACCGCGGGCTTGTCAGCGTCGCTGTTTTAGAGCCACTGGACTCATCCCACCAAAAACTTCAAATTCTAAACTCCGCTGCTAGACTCGCCGATCTGCAAAAGTTTCAAAAAATTCTAAACTGTGACGCTTTTGAAAACTACGACGCTGGACAAAAAGTGTGATGCAATCGTGCTCTTTGTCTCAACACAGAGCGCCGATGACTGGTAAGCGGCACTATAAGAGTGACGTTGGGAGGAAAAAATAGCGACACCTTCATGAGTTGCGACGCTGGAAGACAGTAAAAGGGAGAAATTTAATTTTTAGCATGTGCTTTAATTTATGATTGCTTCTTCCTTTGTTTTTTGCTTTTTAATTTTTGTGTTTTTCTAGAAACTGACTGTTTTTCTCCTTTGTAGGTTGGAAGTAAAAAACTAAGGGAAGAGGAGCATGGTGATGATCTTTAGAACAGTAGTTTTCATTTGGGTTTAAAATGGACCTTTCAATTCCATTTTTTGCAAAGGTTAAAATGAACAATAGGATCAACAACTTACTAGATTTCGTTTATGGGATTAACAAATTGAACAAATGTTTATCAATTGTCTTTTTAGTGCTCTAAAATGAACTCACATATTGCTTTGAGGATCTAAAAAGAACAAGTGTAGTTGTGTTTTTTGTGAGGGCTTACTTAGACTAAAACCATTGAAAAAGGACATATGTGCTTCTCTCGCGCTTTATAGTGATCTTGAGAATCAAAAGGCCTTTTTCGTGACTTTGGGTTAAGACAAAGCAATCACCTCCACACTTTGATTTGGGCTTAAAATTGAACAAACTATTGTGTGAGTGTGAGTGGGGGCTTTGTTGCGTACATTCTCTTTCCTTGTTGCCAACAAGGATTGATCGAGTTACGAATATTGTTCTTCATTCAGTTTTGTTTATCATAGAGGGTCTGCCTTGGGGAAAAAGTACTCACCCAAGGGAACGACTCAACCGGTAACACTCTGAACCTGAGAGTATTTCTAGCTAGGATATAAATGTGGATATTGGAAGAAAGGCCAATATCACACGGTTGACTCTGACAAGATGGATCTGAAAGGGGACTCTTGGCATGTTGGGTCAACTCCTATGAACGGAAATTCCTTACTAAAACCCATGTGCTAGAATTTTCCAAAATCCTTTTATCTATTTGTTGGTGCAAGAATGGTTGTTCTGAAGCCACCCCACACTTTTACAGTCTTCTAGTAAAGATGGAAAGCATGCCATGGGAGTTTCATGGGTGTTGATGCTTGGCTGCCTTGTATAAGTGAGTGTTGTGGAGGGGAGCCAGTGGGGTCAAGCATCTAACCATCCACTAGAGATAAGCGTAGCTGGACTTGTCCAAGTGGGAATCCAACAAATATTGTCTTACACATCTATAGGATTGTACTTATTCTTGGGTTACAAAATGCATTGCTTGATCGAAAACATCATGAAAACAAACACTTAACATCATCCAAATTTCAAACCCTTTTGAATACAAATACCATTGAAACAATCCATATGTTATTGCTTTCCCTTGGGATTCACATCCTTAGAGGTTTCTAAGCATTGGATTAGATCTCAATTTTTCTCCTTAAGTAAACAATAGGGAAACCCTTTGCCTTAAGTTCATTAAATTTCCACATAACATATCTTGTGGGGTTTAAGGAAATTAAGACATAGGACATCTTAGTTTGAAAACCTAATTGAAGAAAGTGTTTTTGGTAAAATAAAGACATTAAGAAAAGCTAAGAAAAATGAACTTTCATATGTGTTGAAGACTCCAAAATCCCAAAGCACAAATCATTGATTGAAAATCCGAAAATAAATGTTCAAATAAAATCATTTCTTGGTTACAAAGGTCATTAGGAAGCATTTGCATGCTATTCAATACCTAGATCTAGGCAAACAAAGTATCTTTTAAGTTCATCTTAGGATCAAAACATTATCAAAATCTTTTTCATCCATCGATCCAAAACATCAAAACAAAATCCATCTCATCATCACCTTTCGGGAAAATCTTGAAACTAGGCTTTATGGAAAAATCAAAATCATCCAAATCATTGAGACAAAATCCTTGAAAACATTTATCAAAACACCTTTGGCTAGGTATGTGTAAATGCATCCTTTTGCATATGCTTAGTCAAAGTTATCAAAATCATCTTGTCTAGCTTAGTGTATGTAGATGAATCCTTCTCCATATGCTTAGTGAAACAATCATCTTGTTTGAATAGGTGTGGGTAGATGCATCCTTCTCCTCACACATATTCAAATTATCATCCTTTGAACAAAGGTATCCCTTAGATCATCATCCAACATCTTAGGGTCTTTTTGTTCAAAATCCAAATCCAAATGAAAATCAAAATCAAGGACAAAATCTCAAAAGTCTCAAAATCCAAAACCAAGAATCAAAATCCTAAGTCCTAAAAAGCCTAGTGTCTCATTCAAGAAGCAAAAACATCCATCCATAAAAATCATCATCATATCATCACCTTTGATCCTCAAAAGCATCCTAAAACTTTCACTTTGGGACATAAAATAGAGATAAATCCAAAGAATCAAGAGATTCATCTCCCATATTCTTGATCCTTGTTTTATGGTCCAAACAAGATCTCAATACAAGAAGAGTATGGAAGCCAACAAAGAAACACCCGCTTCAAGTGATCTTAGCCAAACCAACGTAGAAATGAATCCAACAGAATCAAGAAACCCATTGACCCTCTCATCATCGCAAAATCCCCAAGAAGAAAATCAAGGAGAGGACCTCACTTTCAGAATGTCTCGCGAAGAAATGACAGAAATGCTCCAAAATCCGGACAACCATAGAATCATCAACATCATATTGAGACTTAACCCTTCATTATACATGCTTGAATTAGAAAAACAAGGGGCCAAGTTGCCTTCGGATTTTGATGTGAGTACTATTGTGGACACATCATTTCCCCCAATCTCATCCACCATACCCATTTCATCTACACCCCCATCTCAAAACATCACACAAAACATTCCGCAAATCACAACATCGTTTGCTCCAACCCAACCAAATGTCAACAAGGGAAACACATTCCTTAATGCTCTTCAATCGCATCCCCTTGTTAATAATCAAAACATGGACGCAAACACCACTTTGGAAAAAAGCATACCCGAAAACCCATTACACAAGAATGTTCCTCTCACATTCCATCACGATCCATCATCATCATTTTTTCACGCAACACGACAAACACCTCTTCTCACAAATTCACAAGAAGAGGGAGATACGTTTGGACTAGGGGGATTATTCGACACCACGACATTCTCGCAACAACTCACACCCCTTACATTTCCACCTCTTCCACCATTGACATCATCATCCACACCACTCCTTGGTTTAGGGCTTCCTCCCCTACCAATTATCAATCAAACCTACATCGCAACCATCAATTAAAGCATTGCACCAAACACTCAAAATTTATCATTGATATCGTAACAACAAACTATAAATACGCAAACAATGGCAACATCATCAAACGCACCCATAGAATCACAAAGCATGGTCTCACAAGGACCAATCACATCAATACCATTATCCAACATGCAAAACATCAACACCACCTTCACGAATATCATTCCAAATCCACCACCACATCCACCACCACCAACATTCATGACATCAAATCAATATGATGCAGCATTGCGAACTGCTTTCCAAAGAGGATACCAACAAGTCCAAAAACAAAAATCCGTACAACAAGCCACTCAAGTTGCACAAGCTGCACAAGACACAATACAAGTGCAACAAGCCATTGAAGCTCAAGCTTTATTGCAATAGCAACAACAACAAGCCGCCCAATCTGCACAAGCATTGCAAGCACAAAGGGTCGTGCATGCACAACTTTTATTACAACAACAAGCCACACAAGCACAAGCAGTACAAGCTCAAGCCCAAGTGCAAGCGCAAGCTCAATATCAAACACAATAAGCACAAGCACAAGCACAACTTCTTGCACAAGTAGCACAATTGCAGGAATATCAACGAGCATTGAGGCAATACCAAGAGCAACAAGAAACAACAAAATTAGCAGCCCAACAACAAGTGTTGTTGGAAAAATAGCAAGCACAACAACAAGCCCAACAACAAGTGTTGTTGCAGCAGTAAAAAGTGCAACAACAAGCACAAATCCTAGCACAACAACAGCAAGATCAACAACATGCATCATTCATAGAAAAGCAAGTAGAAGCCTACTTCGCTCGCTAGAACATGCAAATACCATCAAACAACACATAGACCAACCCATCCATCCAAACCATGATTCAAACACCTTAGAACACTTTCATCCCACCCCCTGATCCCCAGAATGATGTGACGACACAACTCAGGTTGCTCTCGCAACAAGTGCTCGACCTTCAATCGGGGCGGACAACGAAAGCGCCAAGCAACTTGTGTCCCTATCCATTTGATAGGAGCCTAGACATGAAACCATTCCCTAAGGGATTTGAAATCCCCAAATTTGATAAGTATCAAGGGATGGGAAACCTTGAAGATCACATTAGGGAATTCCAGGTTCATTGTATGGAGGTCACATATGACAATACTTATCTGATGCGGCTATTCCCTAGGAGCTTGGAAGGTCCCACTATAGAATGGTTCTCTCACTTACCTTCAGGAATTAGAACATTCAAAGAAATTAGAGATGCATTCATTAGGAATTACGCATGTAACATTGTAATGGATGTCAGTCTCGAAGAACTATCCACTCTAAAACAAGGAAAAAATGAGTCTTTCGCCTCATTCCTTCAATGATGGCGATCCAAGGCCAATCAGAGCAAGTGGACCATGCCAAAAGAACAACAAGTCTACACAATCATAGCCAACCTTGAAAGCTGCCTGGTGTTTCATCTCAAGGTTCAGGGAATCACCACATATGAGAAATTGATCTCCAAGGCACTTAGCATTGAAAGAGCCCTTGTGACTCAACCCGCTGAGTCAACGTCATATCATGAACAACAAAACAACTGCCCACCATCAAATTACAATGAAAAACCCTGAACATGGGCAAGAAACAAGAACGTTACTAATGATGGTGTCGTTGATGCCAAGGTGGTCATTAGTGGTCCACGCCAAAATACACCTACACCGCAAATCCAATCACAACACCAAAACAATCATCACATAACATACCAACCCAATAATCCCACCATCAATAACCTCACTGACCAAAGAGGACTACCCCAATGCAAAACTTATCCAAAATGCAAATACGCTATTTTGGGGGAACCATTGGAGGATATAATGAAAAAGTTGATCGACGAAAAGCTCATCAAGCCTCCCACATTCGAGAATTACCAAGAACCCGATGTCAAACCCCCTAGGTACAATGAGAATCAACTTTGCAAATTTCACAAAATAAAAGGTCACACCACAAAAAATTGCATGAGACTCAAAAACATCATCCAATATCTCATCAACAAAAAAATCATAAACGTGGAACAACCTACTAGAAATCAGGATCTTCAAATCTACATGAATCCGATGCTGAATCATGGAAATAAAGGGAATAAAAATGATAAAGGGAAGGGTAGTGTAAACCATGTGTATGAAACATTCGTTGCCTCCCTAAATGAGGACTACATGTTCATCACCATCAAGGGCGCCCATGCCGAAGATTGTGGAGTCACCACAAGAGGCAACAAAGTCACCATTGCAGGATCATCCCAACCTAACAGAGTCCCTTCATCTAGATTCGTTCCACATACCTACAGTTTTGTAGAGAAACTCAAGAGAATGCCAACAAACATCTCCATCATGGAGTTGTTAAAAATGTCATCAGCACATAAAAAGATCCTTGAGGAAGCATTAGCCTCATCCATTGTCCTCGCAGATCTTGATGCGGAGCAATTCCAAGCTATGGTAAAAAATATCATAATGCATAATCTCCTTACATTCTTTGACCAAGATTTCCCCACCCAACCATCTTACAACCATGCAATTCACTTGGAAGCCATTGTATACAAAAGAAAAATCAAAAGGGTCTTGGTGGATGGAGGTGTAGGTTTGAACATATGTTCTCTCAGCCTCGTTAAGCAGTTGAAAATATTAGAAGATTTCATCGACAAAGGAAAGGGCATCGTGATAAGAGCATATGATGACCAAGAAAGAATGTCTCAAGGCACGATTAAGCTCCCTATCCAAGTAGGGACAACACTCATGGAAACCACATGTCAGGTCTTGGACCTCAAACTTCCATATAATATCCTCCTGGGACGTCCATGGATTCATGCGATGAAATTCATAGCATCAACCTTTCACCAATGTGTTAAATTTACACATAATGGACAAGAGGTTACCATCCATGGAGATCCTAAGCCGTTTTCATATTGCAAGAATCTTGAAGCCAAGTATTACAAAATCCCCCAAGTGCCAAAGAATGATGAGGGCCTATCCACACCATACATCAACCCCACCACTCTCATGTCCACTTCTGCGACAGAGACACCCACCATCCCCACCATCCCCACCATCTCTGATATCAAGCTCATCATCCAGGAGGACGGTTGTGGAAGCTACAAACTCCTTAACAATGCTTTTGTGATAGGAGAGTTACCACAATCTCCTAGATCACGGGTACGTCCACAAACGAATCAAGCTTCCACATCACAAACCTATCCTGAAAATTATCCTGAATTCACAAGATGGGGAGACCTTGGTCATGAGGTTATTGAAGCAAATCCATCTCACATGTTGTATCAAGATGAAAGATCGACAACTAATTTACCAATGGATGAGACAAGCAAGGGCCTACAAATGATGCTTGCAATGGGCTATGACTAAAATCAAAGACTGGGACAAAATAACAATGGACTCATAATACCTATCATGCCAGAGATGCAACCCATAAAAAAATATTGGTCTTGGATGTGCCACTCCGAGAATAACCATATGTGGCTGAAGTCCTCCAGTTAGAACATTTAATATTTCTTCTTAGCCAGTGCTAGTACAAGTACACTCACCAATAGTCATAGGTAGGGACACACATAATTTTATAACTGTTCCCTACATTAGTAGCGATGATGAAGATACCTTATCCAACCTACCTAGGCTATTCGAAGATACCACCCTGTGTATGATTAGTACCATATCCTTTGAACCAGATAGTCAAAATCATGAGATTCGTTTAGTCTACCCCCAACTGATCGACTATGACCAACGAGGACCACCAGTTCTCGATACATTCAAAAATGATGAGGCACTCTTAGAATTCATGGGATTGAGGGATAACATTCTAGACGAAGATCACAAGGCAGGGTTTATAATGGAGTTGGACACACATTCCTACTATGGGGAAATGATTGAATCCTTTAGTTGCATAAGTGAGAAACTAAGAATCATATCCAAGTCCTTGAGTGAAAACCACACTATGGCACACTTTGACAAGAAAATAGTAAAAAGAAAGGACGTATCCAATGGTGAAAACCTCTCTAAGGTGCCCAAGGATGAAGGATTCAATCTTCCTCTAAGAGCTATTCACCAGGAAAAGTCAGTGGTCTTGGCCAAAAAATGCAATCCAGTCAACATAGGAATAGAGGAGACCCCACATATCACATTCTATGCGGAATCACTATTAACAGAAGAGAAAGAACTCCTAGCAGCATTCCTAAAGGAAAGGAAAATAAACTTTGCATGGAGTTATACTGATATGCCAGGGCTAGATCTAGAGACTGTGGTACATCATTTGGCAGTGTATCCAGAAGCAAAGCCGATCAAACAGAAGCTTCAAAAAATGCATCCCCAAATTGCTTTGTTAGTCAAAATGGAGCTCAAAAAGTTGCTAGATGCAGGATTCATCCGACCAATTAATTATCCATAATGGGTATCAAATTTGGTACCTATTTCAAAACCTGACAAAGCCATCAAAATCTATACAGACTTTAGAGATTTGAACAAAGCATGTCCCAAGGATGATTTCCCGCTTCCCAATATCGACATGATAGTAGACATGACAGCAGGACATGAGATGCTATCACTAATGGATGGATTTTCAGGATATAACCATATCATGATAGCAAAAGAAGATCAACATAAGACTACCTTCACTTGTCCATGGGGGACCTACTGTTGGAACATGATGCCATTCGGCCTAAAGAATGCAGGAGCAACCTATCAAAGGGCCATGACACTAATATTCCACAACATGATTCATAAAACAATCGAAGACTATGTCGACGACATTCTAGCTAAATCAAGGAAAAGACAAGATCATATAACAACCCTAAGTGCTATCTTTGATAGACTGGAGGAATACAAAGTCAGACTAAATCCCAAGAAGTGCATCTTTGGTGTACAATCAGGTAAACTACTACGATACATAGTCTCCATGAGGGGTATCGAGGTGGATCTGGTGAAAGTAAAAGAAATCCTTGAGATGGAAGCACCAAAGACATTAAAACAATTGAGAGGCCTCTAAGGCCGACTTCAATCCATCCAATGATTTATAGCACAATTGGCAGACAAGCAGAATCTATATTCTCACCTACTCCACAAGGGGGTAGCATATAAATGGGATACAAAATGTGAAGAGGCATTCAACAAGATCAAGGAATATCTCCTGACACCACCAATGTTAATGCCACCTATCTCGAGAAAGCCATTAATCTTATATGTGTCAACAACAACAATAGCCCTTGGAACTCTTCTTGCTCAACATGATGAAAATGGAACGGAGAGGGCTATCTACTATATCAGAAGAACAATGGTCGGTCATGAGCTAAACTACTCATTCATTGAGAAAGCTTTCCTCACCATAGTGTTTGCATCCCAAAAATTCAGACATTACATGTTGGCACGCAAGATAAAGCTCATCGCAAAAATTGATCCCCTCAAGTATCTCTTATCAAAGGAAATGCTCATAGGAAGAATGGAAAAATGGGTAATGATACTGTCTGAGTATGACATCGAATATGTAGAGAGAAAATCCATTAAGGGACAGGTTATTGTAGATCAACTAGCAGAAGCACCTATGTATTCTAAGAATCCTCTTGTATCTGAATTTCCAGATGAATCCATTTTTAACCTCAATGTAGCAGACTACTAGAAACTATACTTCGATGGTTCATACACACAACATGGATTAAGAGTTGGTATCTTCTTCATCTCCCCACAAGGGGACTGCATACTGAAGACATACAAACTAGCATTTCCTTGTACGAAGAACATCATAGAATATGAGGCTTTAACTATGGGCCTCAAGATAACAGTGCAATGGAATATCATAGCTCTCAGGGTGTATGGAGACTCTTAGTTGATCATAAATCAGGTCAATAATGAATATCAAACTAAGGATGATAAGCTCACTCCACACAAGAAATTGGTGGAGACTCTAAAGGAATCCTTCATTGACATAACATTTGAGCAGATTACTCGAACCAACAACAGAGCAGCAGACGTCATGGCTACAATTGGGTCTCTATTAGACATCCCCCATAACGTGCCGAAATATGAATTCTTGATTGAGCAACTTCTCATCCGCACATTCGAGGTACCAGAATCAGAATATGTGTGTGAAATCATTGGTCCTAGCGATCCTTGGTACCATGATATCTACACATATCTTCGCATAGGAGTCATACCCGCTGACCTCCCATCAAACCTTAAACGAACCTTTATCAAAAGGGCATCCAGATTTGTCATCCTAGGTGATACCTTATATCGTAGAAGCATAGAAGGTACCTTGCTATGTTGTTTAAATGCTAAGGAGGCATTAATTTCTCTAACCAACGTTCACAACGGTATTTGTGGATCACACTCGAGTGGAATGACCATCACCAAGAAACTACTGAGGATGGGGTATTATTGGCCCACAATGGAAAGACAAGCACATGATCATGCTAAAAGGTTTTTATAATGTCAACAACATGGGGATCTCATCCATGCTCCAGCTCAAGAGCTTCACTCGATCGTCACACCATGGCCCTTCTCATAGTGGGGACTCGATCTCATTGGAAAAATCACACCCACCTCATCCAATGGCCATAAATTCATTATCACTGCAATTGAGTACTTCACAAAGTAGGTGGAAGCCATACCCATGTCATATATCACTGGGAAGCAAATCTCAAAATTTATCCTAATCTATCTCATCTGTCGTTATGGTGTCCCACAAGCCATTATCTTAGATAATAGGACACCATTCAAGAACCAGGAGGTTCGCAACTTGTGTGAGAAGTTCAAAATCTAGCATCGCTTCTCCACCCCATACTATCCCCAAGGCAATGGCTAAGCAGAAGCTATGAACAAAACCATCCTCAAAATCCTCAAGAAAATAGTCAATGACGTAGGTCGTGACTGGCATCTACAACTTAATCCCACCCTCTGGGCTTATCGAGCCAGCATCCACACACCCATTGGCGCCACCCCCTTCTCCTTGGTCTACGGATCAGAAGCCGTCCTCCCCATTGAGATCAAGCTCCCATCCCTCAGAATATCATTGCAAAACCTCATCATGGATGAGGAATATTGGGTATCAAGACTAAATGAGCTGGAGTTATTGGATGAGAGACGCATAGATACTTTGAATCACTTGCAAGTCTATCAGAATAGACTTAAATGAAGCTACAACAAGAGAATCAGAAGTAGAAATTTCCAAGTCGGAGAACTGGTCTTAAAAGAAAATTAGAAGAATGTCCCAAATCCTAGTAGCAAAGGCAAGTTTAAACCTAATTGGTTAGGACCCTTCATCATCACAACAAGCTATAAATTAGGGGCATATCAGCTATCAACACTTGAAGGGGACCCTCTACAGGAGCCCATGAATATTTCCCATCTCAAAAATTTTTATGCCTAATTCTTTCAAGGTATAGAACCAAAAAATCCAAAAAATTAGAAAAAGTCCTAAAAAAATGGTTACTTAGGTGAAAACCTGGCAAACAAGCATCTTGGTGTCAAACAAAAAAAGCAAAAAAGCAAAAAAATCCAAAAAAAATCTGAAAATGGATCAACAAAAAAAAAAATCATCCTCTAGTGAAAATTTGGTGGCACTTTGGGCAAGTACCTTGATGAAAAGCTAGCAAATAGGCGCCTTGCGTAAATAAGCACTTTCCATCCACCAGGATCTTTATGGCTTGATATGCATCATCCATCCATTTCAATTCCACCATCCATCACATTCAGGTCTCCATCTATCACTCACCCACTCGTATCCGCACCATAGCTTGGTCCTGTGTTCGTATCATGATCCCTCCTAGTACTACTCCGCCCAT
Source organism: Sequoia sempervirens (assembly GCA_007258455.2). Taxonomy (NCBI): domain Eukaryota; kingdom Viridiplantae; phylum Streptophyta; class Pinopsida; order Cupressales; family Cupressaceae; genus Sequoia; species Sequoia sempervirens. Next base: position 537,352,331 of record VDFB02270651.1, on the reverse strand, counting down.
CCTCAAGGTCAGTTTGTCCTGTCTTTATCAGAGTAGTCTATTGCATCGCGCTGGGGGAATGTTCTCATCGGATCAGATTCGTGTATATTCTTAAAGTCCTCAAATCCAAAAATCCAAAAACATTAGAAAATCAGAAAATCCAAAAATATTCAAAACATATAAAAGTCCAAAAATAGGTCAAAAATTCATTCAAAAAAGTCAAAAATAGGTTGTCTTGTCGAACTATGTTGTCTCTAAGCCTGAACGTAGGCAAGGTTGATCTTTGATCATCCCCCAAGACATTTAGGTCAGTCGTATAGGAGTCTGTCATAATAAACTGACATCTCATCATGTATATCATCATTTGTAAATCAGTCAAGTTGTCAGTTGAACTACGTGGTCTCTGTGTATATAACGTAGGCAAGGTTAATCTGCTGATCAACCCTCGAGACCCCTAGGATAGGTCTTTAGGTTAGTCTCTTGGTCAAAATCTCAAAAAATCCCAAAAACATTTAGAAAATCCAAAATCAAAACATTTGAAAAATCTCGAAAAACACCAAAAATAGCCTCAAAACATTTCAAAACATCAAAAACATCCAAATATTTGAAAAATCCATCTGTCTCATCTCGCTTGCACCTGCAATAAACACCACTCATAATAAATTGATCGTCATCCTCAACCTCTGGCGAAACATTTGGAAACAACTCTAGCAGTTTAACAGTAGAGCTCAAAAACGTCAAGTCTTAAGTCTAAGTCAGTACATAAGCAAGTTGTTTATCTCTTCATACCGATAATGCATCATCCAAATAGTCCCATATCAATCATCTGATAACATCATGTCCCAGGATGAATCCTTCCTATAGGGGGCATTATTTATCAAAAAGAACACTTTGGATAAACAAAATGACGTGCCGCCATCCACTAACATGTCCTAGGATGAATCCTTCCTACAATGGGCATTATCTTTTGGAAATAAGTTTTGGTTATCATCTTAGAAAACATATCCTTTTTCCATTAGGGGTATTGAAGAGCATCAGTTTGTTTGTTCACTTGGTCTTTATCTTTTGACTTATCTTATTTTGTGCTCATTCCAAGGACGTCTCAATGATATCCCAAAACAATGGATTTAGAGAAATAGGAATGGGGCAATGATCATTATCTTTTGTCTTTTGTACTTGTTGGATGCTCTTGTAATTTAACCTTGGCGAATACTTGCTTTTCTAGGTATGTATGGAAGAGGTCTAGGGAAACTTATTGACTATTACAGGGACAGGTTTACCTTTCCATGTTTTGGTCCGAGCTGTCTGAAACTTCTAAAGTGCATCCTACCAAGGTTTTCGTATGTCAGGTGTGAACAAGAATACTCCTATCTAATTGTCGAGTCAAAGTCCATCACACTAGGTACCACACTGTCCTGGTTAGCTATACCTTGATGCATTGTACCACGTGTGTTATCAAACATAAGAAAATTTGGCCCTTTGAAAATCCCAATTCCTTGGCATGTAATCATCATCATCATCATCATCATCTGCATTTGTGTCATCGTGCGTTTTGTTGAAATGACTTCTTCTTTTCTTACTAACCACACTAACAAAGTACTATGACAGTTGATCACCATCACAATCATCATCATCGATTCTGCATCCACAAATCATTAGCATATTGCATAAGCATATCATATAGAAACCTTTAGCACATTGCATAAACATATCATATAGGAAACATACACATTACATTTTAAATAGGTGCATTCATGACACCGTATTCCACCCATTATGTGGCATCTCATGGCATTACATTGATCATTGCATAAGCATTCATTTGCATTTCATAACCATTTCATATTACCATTACATAAATCATCGCATAGTATGAACAAAAGCATCTCATAATCATCATAATCATAAACAATAGGAACATAAGCATTTAATTAATTAGACATACATATCATCGCATTAATATATCATTGCATCACATACATCATCATTTAGGATAATAACATTTGTTATTCTAAGCATCTCATAACAACATTTCATTAGCATCATATCATGACCATCGTATCATATCACATTCATCCATAAATCATCTCATATATAAGCATTTTTTCATATCATTGTATACACCATAAATCAAATCATTTCACACATCACATTGGCATAAAATAAATCATCATATAGATAACATCATTGCAAAGCATATACAAATAAATCATCCATGCATAGATAAAAGAAAACATTGCATTGCATCATCATCAGCTCATGTATATCATCAATCATATCACTGTCATAGTACAAAGAATAATAATTGGATCACTGTGCATATCTATCAATCAGTACAAAATGCCCTTCGGGCTATCAAAAATGAGCCCATAAGGAACAAAAAGTGTATTATCTGGATCATGGCTGATCTCCGTGAATGCTACCCTCGCCCCTGTCACCATGACCCTTTGGTGGTCTCTGACTGGCTTGCTTTGAGTACTCTGGGACCCAATCTCCTCTAGGTACATGGTCGTGGTAGGCCCATCGGTAGTACTCTATCTCTCGGATAGCATACCTGTTGGATCAGACCGGCATGGTACTGTGAGACGAGGAGGTTGTCATACTCTCAATCTGTTGCCTGTGGCCTAGCTCTATGGCTATCTGTAGCTTTGCAGCCTATCTTTGCTGCATAGCCTGATCCCTCTCTGCTCTGAGCTACTCTCTGTCAGCCCGTGTCTAGTCCCTCTCGGCTGTCACTGCATGTACCTGTGCCTATAACTGCAAAATCAAGGCATCCCGTGCATCTGCCTACCCTGCTAGCTGTACCCGTGGTTGTGCATGAGGCTGGTCCTCACCCTCGGCTCATGGTGGTGGGACTGGCAGATCCTGCTGCTGGTCCTGCATGGGGACATCTCCCTGACCTGGTGGAACTGGGGGTGCCTCTGGTGGATCCCATCGAATCTCAATCCTTGGTCCTTTCCCTTGTGCTTGTCCTCTACCTCTGCCTTTGACCCTGTACGCCTTTGGATCCTCACCTAGAATGGTCAACTGAAGAGGAGGTTTGAACCAATCTCTGTAGGCCTGTGTGGTCCCTGGGTCTACCAAGCCCTGATCATAGGCCCAAGGTCAGACCACCAAATGTAAAAAGTTGTCAACCACCTCCACAGTAGGAATACCAGGCCCCATGACACCTATGTCAGGCTGCATGCAAACACGGCTACATAACCATCATCCGGCCGATCTTGTGGCTCTCCAAACTGACGTTGCACGCGCCCTGGCAGGTACCGCTCAATCATCGTGTGCTCTCAGCCTTGCATGTATTGATCCTGACGGCAATAGAAGAGCTGTTCGACATCATCAACCCATCCGAGCCGACCAAGATATGGTCTCCAAGTAAACACCAGCATCTCATCTAGGACTCACCTCCAGTAGGGGATCCCATGCTCTCCAGTGTGTGTGAAGGACACACCACCTCTGTATCGTGTCACTAGGGCATCCTCTACCCCCATCAAAATTGGGATGACCTGTGGATGTAGCACAAAAATGTGCTCCCACGCCCAAACATGAAGCAAAGTCACTCCGGCCCCCAGTGCTCTGCCATCCACGTATGCATACTCGTGGAGATCCTTGTAAAGTGAAGCCAAAAGGATGGACCCCCACGTGAACCAAACTGGCTTGTCCCAGACCATCCTCTCCCAACAGTATCCCCATCTAGGACTGAAATACCACCCTCATCTTTCTAGGGCAATGAAACTCGAAATGATAGCTGCAACAGCCCAGTGGAAGGGAGGTGCTATGACTCTATACTACTCCAGCTCGATCTGACCCTCGCAGTAAATAATATCTCGAGTGGCAAGGACTCAAGTACAACACTCGCGTCCCTCATCCATGTCATAGATCAACTGGCGGCCATGAATGGGAAATCGTAGTATGCGCCAGATGTCCTCCAATGTGACGGTCGCCTAACCAGTGGGAAGATGAAATGACGACGTCTTGCTGTGCCACCGCTCCGCCAGCACTGACAACATCCCGAGGTGTGTGCACACGAGCACTGCGTATGCAATATGCCATAGTTTTGTAGCTCCAAGCCGATCCTGGTCTCTGTCGCTAAAGTCTCGTACGATGCTTGCTAAATCCCACGACTGGTGCTCCCGAGAATAAAGCTCCCTAGGTCTGTCCTGCATCACGGAAAGTCAGCATGTTAATTTTTTTTGGAAAAATCCTAACCTAATGCCTCAAACTTGTTTCCAGCGGTGTAGTTTGTGAAGGCGTTGCAGTTTGAGTTTCCTCAAACTCTGATGTTGGACCCAAAATTTAGCCAAATAGCGCCGCCGCGGCGCACTTTTTCAAATTGGCCCGTCGAGTCCGAGTCTGAGCCCAGCGGTGGAGTTTCTAAACTGCAAATTGCACCGTTGCAGCGCAAAAAGGCTAAAAGTAGTGCACTTTAAACACCAAGCGGCACTATAATAGCACCGCTGGAGGCGATCTCATCATTAAACATGTAATAAATATGTTAAAATGAAAAAATTAAGCTAAGGTAAGGGCCACATACTGGGGCACCAATGCGAGGTGGCCGTTGGTAGGTCTGAACTTGGTCATAAATATGCAGAGGAAGCTGTCATTGCGGCATATCATCAGGAGGTCAAAGCTCAAATCTCGAGGTTTGCTAGCGGAGGTGTGTGAAAATGACTTGAAAGTGACCCCTCGGGCCCCTTTTAAGCCTAAAAATTAGGGTTTTTTGACCCTCTAGGGCTGTCCTGCTAGGGTTTTGGACCCCCGAACCTATTTTCGTCCGTTCGAAGATTGTTTTTCATTGTTTTATTGCATTTAGACACTTTTTTAGCTTCCCGGACCCCTTTCAGACCTGTCGGGCACTTTGTCACTTTTTTTGCGAGATCACCCAAAAAATTAAAATTTTCGTCCGATCTCTTGAGGGGGCATTATAATGGCATGTTTTCTCTCGCCATGTGGCAGTAGGGAAAGTTTTAATACCAAAATTTTTGTCTTTGATCAAGATCGTTTATTCTTTGAACCAACACAACGAGTGCATTGCTTGAAAGAGGGGAAAAATGTAGACATCGAAAATATACTAATTGACATTGTGCACCTGATCCCAACTTACTAACATCGTTTCTTCCTAAATCATCCCTCGGTCTAACCGTTTAATCAAATTCCCCTATCTGATTAAATTCATCAATATCCTCTCTTGGTTAAATAAATCACTTTATCTGAATCAAGTCATTTCTCTTGTTAATTAAATCAATCTATTTGATTCAATTATCCCTATTTAATTAAATAATCAATTTATTTGATTAAATCCCTAAAGTCTGTCCATTAAATTAAATAAATTAAAACCTTATTTGATATGATCTAACATCATCCCTTTTAATTAAATAAATGAAAATCTTTATTTAATTAGCCTTTTACCATATTCCTCTCTTATCTGATTTAAATAAATCCATAAATCTAAGTCAAATAAGTCACATCATCTAATCTCCCATTAAATTAATTAACCCTTGATTAATTTAATCTAATCTCATGTCACATCCTCTAGATAATGCAAGTTGCACATGAAAATATATTTGATTCATCTACTAAATCTCTATTTTCCTCACAAGGCATCTTTTGGAATATTCTCTCAATTTGAATTCAAAAATTCCAAGTCAACATGTACATCCAGCAAGGCATTTAAAACCTCTTACATGTCCTTTGCCTTGAGCCAAGTGGCATTTATTGCATTTTCCCTTCCCTCTTACATGTCATTTCAATAAATTTGAATTTCAAATATTGGCATTTATTGACACAAACCCCAAATCTTGCACAACCATCATCCATTCATAGCTTGACAAGTGGCACCATATCATTGGATGAATTTTAGTCCCACATTGCTCCAATTTGGGCATCCATCCATCTTTAAATCCTATAAATGAAGAGCTCCTCTCCTAATTTTATCATCCACAATCCAAGCAAAGTTACCATGCTAAAATACTTAGCCATTTCCATCCATTATTCGAATTCTTAGCTAGGATTTTTATAGATTTGGCTTGGAGTTCTCATCTTTTTTCAAAGTGGATCAACATCATCTTCAGCATTTGAATCTTGCATCATAGGAATTGGGAAAGAGCCAATTTTCACATCAAATTGGCACCAATTCCCCCATGGGATCAAGTGTTTGCTATTTAAATTAGGATTTAATCTAGTTTTTATCATTTCATTGTGTTCTTGCTTATTTTCTTTCCTATTTTGAGTTTGCAAATAAATTTCATGGGGAATCCTTGTTTTAGCTTGCAAATCCTTGTCTAACTTGTTTATTCATGTTGTTTTGCAGGTACTAGGAAAAGGGTTCACACAGTTGTAAACTAATGGAAATTGCACTTCAACCTCCTCATCTAGTATCACCGAAGGTTCATACAACTTCAAGTTCTCAACGTTGACCATTGAGTAAATCTGCATGTATGGAGGAAGATTAAGGCGGAATGCATTTGTGCCAATCTTTTCCAGAATTTTGAATAGACCATATCTGATCAACTTGAGCTTCCTTCCTTCACCTTGCATTCTTTCCTTGCTTATGTGTAACCAAACTCTATCTCCAGCTTGGAAATGATGATTGCTACGATGCTTGTCATGACAAGCCTTGTATTTTTCTTGACTTTTTTTCAATTGTGCTTTTACAGCCTGATGAACTACTTGGACCTTCTAGATGAACTTTAAAGCCCTTTCTACATCAAGGTGTCCATCTTCAACATCATTTGTTCCAAAAGCAAAGTCCATTGGTGTCTTTGGCAAGTAACCGAAGCAAGTTTCAAAAGGAGACCTCTTTGTAGAAGAATGGGCTGCATGGTTGTAGGCATGCTACACATAATGAAGAATTTCATTCCATAACTTAGGATGCTTGCTGGAATATCCTCTGAGTAGATGCATGACTATCCTGTTGAGTACCTCTATCTGTCCATCGGTCTATAGATGGAAGGTTGTACTCTTCTTTAGTTTAGTATCCATAAGTCCCCATAAGACTGACCAAAACTCCCCAAGGAATCTAGAATCTTGATTTGATACAATGGAAGTGGGTAACCCAAAGTGGACCCATACAAACTGAAAATACATATGAGCTATCAGTTCAATAGTGACTTGCTTTTTACATGGCATAAGAATACACATCTTGCTAAACTGATCAACTACTACATACAAATAGTCATGCCCTTTCCTAGACATAGGTAACCCACCCAAAAAATCCATAGATACACTTTCCCATGGTTGGGATAGTACAGGTAAAGGTGTGTACAACCCCAAATTCCTATTACTTGGTTTGCTAGTTGCACACATCACACACCCCTTAATATATTTTGTTACAATTTCTTGCATTCGAGGCCAATAGCAATATTTTTGTAGTTGTGCCAAAGTTTTCCTAACCCCAAAATGTCTTGAAATTAGCGATGTGTGTGCCTCTTTGATTACATGTGGTTGTTCATTCTTTGGAATGCATAATTTTCCTAAGTGATACAAGATTTTATCATGCACATAGTAATCCTTGGATTAGAGCTACATAGATATCCTTAAAATTTTCATCAGTAGCATATTGTTCTTCAAAACTTGCATGCATCATAGAACTATTTTTAAGGATTATCAAAGCATTAGAAACTAGAGGTCTAGAAAGCATATCTACTACTTTTTTTATGGGCTCCTTTCTTATACTTAATGACTATGTGAAATTGTTGTAAAAATACCATCCATCGAAAATTCCTACTTTGTTGTAGCTTAGTTTGTGAATGCAAATATTGTAATGGTTGATGATTGGTATGGATTATTGTTTCCTTTCCCATTATTTAATGTTTCCATTTCTTAACACTGTGTACTAAAGCGTAAAGTTCTTTATCATAAGTTGGATAATTACTTACTGCTCTAGAAAAAGTTTCAAAGTGGTAACAGATCAACTTACCTCCTTGTGTCAATATTGCTCCCATGGCGAATCCACTCACATTTGTTTCGATCTTGAATGGTTGGTGCAAATCTGGTAAATCCAGGACTAGTGTTGTGCTTAACTTTTCCTTCAGTGTGTCAAAGACCTTTTGTTGTGGTCCTCCCCATTGAAAAGTTATCTTTATACTTGTTAATGCATGCAATGATGATGCGATGAAGGAGAAGTATGCAATAAACTTCCTCCAGTATTGGACAACACCCAAAAAACTCCTGACTTTAGTTACAATACTTGGCTTAGGCCAGTTTACAATTGCCTTGACCTTCGCAGGGTCGAAATTCAATTGACCATTCCCTATGATATAACCTAAGTACACAAGAGATGCCTTTGTAAACTCGCATTTAGACATCTTTACATAGAGTTTTTCTTTTCTTAGTACATCAAAAAAAAATTTAATATGACTTACATGGTCTTCCCAAGACTTGCTAAAAACTAGGATATCATCAAGGTATACAATAACAAAATCATCAATGTAAGGATAGAAGATGTCATTCATGACTCACATGAATGTGGTGGGTGCATTGGTAAGCCTGAAGGGCATAACCAACCATTCATAAATTCCTATTTTGTCTTGAAAGCAGTCTTCCAAATATCATCCTCTGCAATTCTAATCTAATGATAACCACTTCACAAGTCTAATTTAGAGAAATAAATGGCATGCTTAGGTTGATCAAGAAAGTCATCAATTCTAGGAAGCAGATACCTATTTTTGATGGTGATTTTGTTCAGTTCCTTGAAGTTGATGCACATCCTCAATGTTCCATATTTATTTGGAACCAAAATTATCGGATAACCAAAAGGTGATGTGCTTGGATGAGTCACTCCTCTGTCGATGAGCTCCTGAACTTTCTTTTTGATTTCTTCATTTTGCATGATAGACAAATGGTACATGCCAATATTAGGTAGTGGTGCATCCTACTGCAATTGAATTTCATGTTGAATATATCTTTTAGGAGGCAATCCTTTTGGTTCCTGAAACAAGTCATCATAAGTGGAAACAAATTTGACCAATTCAGCCTTATGTTTAGGATCACTTCCTTTAAATGCCTCAGATGTTTCATCTTCTTTGGCCTTAACAAGAATTAACACAAAGTTTTTACTGGAGTTCACTAATCTTTTCATCTGACCAACATTAACTAATGCAAGACTAGTTTTGACTTTGTGTGCATGTACAATATATTCAATCCCATCCTTAAATAGGTGATACTTGTTTTCCTCCCTAAAGAAGATAGCTTTATGATTGTACAAATATGGACTTCCTAACACAAGTCCACAAATATCTAAAGGTACAACATCCGCCACAACCTCATCTTTAAAGTTTGTTGTGATTTGAAAACTAAGCTTACATTGTTTTGTGACTTGTAACTGTGCATCATTACAAACCCATCCCAAAGGCTATGGCTTTGGATGAGGAGTTGTCAAATTTAGCTTTTTAACAACCTCTTCAGATATGAGATTAACTTGTGAACTCGTGTCAAATAAAGTATCAACCTTAGTGTGTCTAGTTATCACACATATATGAAAAAGTTCATTCCTTTGATTATCTACTTTAGGTTGCTTACTTGTACTTATAGAAATACTTGATTCAAATGCAAGATATATACTTTTGTTTTTACCTTGAATCCTAGTAGCAGTTATCTTCATCTTATCCCCAAAATCAGATCCAAGATCTTGTTGTGTTACAATAGTTGTCTTCTGCTTCCCTTTGTTTCCACTGTACCTCTTTGGCCTAAGTTTTGGATGTAGTTTCCAACACTTAGAATCTTCATGTCCTTCTTTCTTACAATGAGAACAAGTGGGTTTTTCACCTTCTTTCTTTACTGTGGCTATCTTTTTTCCTTTTCCTTTATCTTTACCCTTAGGTTTCCCCTCAGACTTAGATGGTTTCTTTGAGAAATTATCACTGAAAGTACCCTTACCCCATGACTCTAAATGAGTGGCTTGGACTATCACTTCATCCAAATTATTAAGACTCAACATTAGAATAGTATGTCTTATGTAAGAATGCAAACCACCTATGTACTTGAGTAATGTATCCTGAGTATACAATGGAACATTTAAAGCAAGAGCCCATTTTCTAAACTCATGAGTGTAATCTTGGATAGACTGACCCTTACCTCGCCTAAAGGTTTTCCAATTCATGGTTAATTGTTGCATATAACCTAAAGGATAAAACTATTTTTTAAGGGTAGAAATAAATTCCATCCAAGTCATATTGACCTTACCATGGCGAGCAATTTCCTCCTGAGTCCTACTCTCCCACTAGGTGAGAGCTGGTCCTCCCAATTAGAGAGTGGCTAATTGGATCATAGAAGCATCTTCTGTTAGGCCTTGAATCCTACAATAGACTTCTACCTACTAGATCCGATCATCTAACTTTTCAGCATTTAACTCACCACAATACTTAGGCAACTCAAATTTTACATCAAGTTTAATAATAGGCTTAGAATTTCTTTTGAAAGGATTAATAGTAGTAGAAGAGGAAGAAGAAGAAGGGGAAGATGGAGGAGATGGAGATTTTGGATCTTTTCCTCCTTTTTCCTTTCAATCTTCCTTCTTTTCTTGCTTCAATGAATCTCCCTTTTCACACTTCTTCTTTTCCACATACAACTCTTCCACCATAGCCTTCATTTCGAGGAAGACTCGTTGGAAAGACTTATCATCAAGCTCTTGCTTGGCACTTTTCCCAGCTTCAGTTTCGTCCATTGTTGGCGAAGTTCTTCATTTTCCAATCTCAGGATTGTATTCTTCAAGTTTTCCTTTGCCTTGTTGAAGCTTCAAGAATGTAAGCATTCAAATCTGCAATAATAGTCAAAACACAACTTTGATACTAAATTTTGATATGATTTACGGATCTATTATAGTTGCTTCAAATGCTTATGTTAACAATTACAAACCAAAGGTGCTTAATTAAAATTTAACACACAACAAAATTAAATTAACAAAATTATAAAGAGATCAAAGAAAGAAAAAAATGAGAGAGAAAGAGAGTGCAAACAAAATTGATAACGAAGTTCATCATTCGAAACGACTACATCTTCGAGCCCCTCTCTAATGAGTGGACCGATCCAATTATTCCTCTAGAAATTTAGTTACATTCGTTGGTAGAACATCCCCTTGGTTTACAAAGAAATTTACGAATGCACTTCCAAAGTGCGTGGAAATAATCTTCTCCAAAAGCATGGAAATACAATAATTCCTCCAAGGAAAACAATCTCTCACACTTGCAAAATTCTTCCAAAATCACTTGCCTTCACACCCCCATTCTACCCCTTTTTATATTACATTTTTTTCCAAAATTGGTGTAAAACAAATTAACTACCCAATCTCCCTAACATAGAAAAAATTCTAATAATATCCCCTTCTTATGATTCCTAGAAGGATAATATCCCCTCAAGATAATTTATTTTTCCATTTGAATGGTTACGAAGGGATTTATTCCCTATTAATTTGGGGATATTTTTATCTAGTTTGAATAGGCTCCTTAATTTAATATTCCTCATATTCTCATAGAAAAGGGGTTTAGTATTTTTTATTGTTTAAGATAAATGAAAATAGCCTTATTTTAAGAAATTTTATGGGAAAAAAAAAATAAGTTTAGAGAGAATGGGGGGTGGTGGTCCCACCACACTCCCCTCCTCTTTATTTCCTCCTTTAAGTGGGTGATGCATTCCCCATTAAGGTGGGTCACCCCCCATACCATGGGTAGCACCCCACTTAATGTGGGTCACCCCTCATGGATGGGTGGGGCCCATCTTCAAATATATACTTTATTTTTATTTAAAATATATATATTTATATATATATATATATATATATTTTTTTTTAATATATATTTTTTTCCAATAAAATTTTTCCACATGGAGGGATGAGGTGATGCTGTGTGCCAAGGGCTAATTGGCCATTGAGCTGACTGGGCACTGATGTCGTCGGGGAAATTTTGACCCAATCTTTGACCTTCCATAACTTCACCATACAGACTCCATTTTATGAAAAATGAACTTCGTCGAAATCGTGATGATGAGCACTACACAATAGTGTTGAATTTGACCAGTTTTCATGACTTTGATTTTTTTTGCTCTTTCTCTAGCCAGGTTTTGAGAGTTGACTAGAGGTTTGACTATATATATCTTGAGCCCTGGGACTTTGATTGATTCCATTCAAGTTGCATTGGAGTCAGGATCCCAAGCACTTTTTAATGATACCAAAATTGGAGAAAATGGAGAATTTCAAAATTTGACGAAAATCCTCCAGATTATTCTGTAAAGCATCAATGATCCCTTTCTTCTCTTTTGCAGTACATACCTTTTCAATAAACACATTTTTCACTTCCTTGATTGTTCCGAGGTTATGGGAATTGCATTGGTTGTTTATGGATTCCTTCTTTGCTTGCTGATCTTGATCTTGAATCTGATACAGGTCAAATATGCGCTCAAGCTAGACCATACCTCATGGAATGGTATTCATTTTGAGGTTGATGACTCCTTCCATATCCAATTCAACTTCTTCAAGCTTAGTTTCATCAATTATTTGGGTTGAAAACATGTTAGAACTAGTGATGAACTCTAGGATGTGGTTGTCATTAGTGAATACTTGGAAGTGAGTGACATTGTCCAGTATGGATGGAGTGGAGGTCAACTCAATGGTGAATATTTTGAGGCCTGAAAATGAGAGGGGTTGCAAAGTGTAGCTACTTGAACCAAGGCATCAACAGTATGGTTTTGAGAATGAGGGATTGACTGGATGTTAAATGCATTCAGGCTTTCTAAAAGGTCCCAAACTCTATGCCTATAGTTTGCAAGCCTCCTATCATGGTAGGAGTATAATTTTTTGATTTTTTTCACTACCAATTCTGAATCATCAAAGACTTGCAACATTTTGACCTTCTTTCTTAGAGCCATTAAAAGACCATGAACTAACACTTCATATTTTGGTACGTTATTGGTGCAATAAAACTAAAGTCTATGGGCAATGAAGTAGGTCTTACCCGTAGGGTTGATGAGCTCAAACCCGGCTTCAGCTCCTTGCTTGGACTTGGATCCATCGAAGTGTAGTGTCCATAACTTGGAGGGTTCTTTGACTTAAAGACCAGTCATGCGTACATTCTTCCTTGGCTTCTCATTCACATCCATCACTTTTGGAACAAAAATAGGCTCATTGTAGTTGATCACAAGTTGTCCAGCTAGTGACTCCTTTTGTGGTGTGGCTTGTCCTTTAATGTGCTCTACTGCTATTTGACACAAGAAACACTTAAATTTTGAGTGGGTAGCATTATGAACCCTGCACCAACTAGGTAGTAGGAGCTCTTGAAAATTCATCCTTTCCCCTATGCTGAGTCGATCTTGTATGCATTTCTCCATGAAGTCTTGGAATCCATCTAATAGTCCTAAATTCCCATCTTCATAGAACTCATCATCTTTTGATTCTACTAACATTTATGTGCTTTGAGGTGCATAGGCTAAGTTAGTCAAAGGATTGCATTGCTCCAAGAAGACCTCTACAACCATCTCTTCTTCTTGAAGCTCCACTTCTTCTTGATAAGAAAAGGGGAAATAATTGCCCAATTCTATTTCAACAAACAACACCTCATTAGTGTTGTTGTATTATGTGATCATAAATTTCATGTGTGGCTCTTGATCTATTGGAATCTGGTTTGGAAGCCCTTTCCATGGAAACCATATGTGAGAGAAATCTATTGCAGTGTACCCATTCAATGCTCAGGTGAAGTCACGCCCGAGGATAATTCTTTATTTGTCGGGAATATCAACAACCTAGATGTCAATAACTTGTACTCTCAAGTCTACACCAATTTGCATCGGGATACGATTGATTTCTCCAGCTATGTTTACCTTCATTTTGTCCAGCTGGGTTACTTTTCTTCTTGAAGGTGTGGGGACAATTCCAAGAGCCTTACATATAGTCAAAGGCATGAAACTGGCTAATGCTCCAGAGTCAATCAGACAATTATTTAGATTCTTCCCAAATATTCTGATAGTGGTTAGGAAGGGAGGCATTTCAAACCTTCCTTGGAAGAGGCCCATAGGTACGTCAACCTAGGCCATTTGACCCTTGTCCTTTTCATTTGTCTTTTCCTTGGATTTCCCTTGATTTTTCTCTTTGGTAGGTTGTCTTCCAATTTGCTAAGTTGGAGTAGTGTCCTTTTCTAGAATTTCTTGGATACTAGTTCATGTGGCAGCTCTTCAAAGGTGACCTTCTTCGTGGGTACTTCTTGCATTGCTTTGGAGGAAGGGGTTCCATTAATTACCCTAAATAAGGCATGCCTAATTGTAGGAACTTTAAGCAGCTCAAAGGCAGACAAGTTGATTTTAACCTTCTTGAAATCTTCAGCAACATATTCACCCATTTTCTATATTTCAGCCTCAAAAGACCTACCTATGGATGAGCTAGTGGGCTAGCTTTATGTTTATCTTGGATGCTTGTTTATGTTCAATTATTGTGTGGGTACATGGGGATATCTAGGGTTGTTACTAGCATTGGGGTTAGTGGGATGTTGAAATTGTTAGGAAAAATGGAAGTAGTGAACGATCCCCTCGCTTGTTTGTTTCTTAAGTTATACGGAGTGGCTCTCTGATGGAACATTTAGACTTCATCTTCATGAGACTCTTCTTCATCTATGATACCATTATATATTGAAGTAAAGAGCTAAGATAAAGCTTCTTCATTACTTACCTCTTGTAATTCTTCATTTTTGGAAGAGGTGGTCTTGATCTTAGGCTTGTTTCTCTCACTCCGTAGGAATGGGGCTTGGTTGACCACAAGAAAAGAGGAATCATATGGGTTAGACATAACTGTCTCTACAATTTGTGCTATCAACAACATTCTAGACCTCCACTTGAAATTTTTTTGTGGTTGTTTGAAACTCAAGGCAGTACAAATCAGAATGCCTACTAGTCTTGTGAATCCTACACCATTCAGATAAGGCAGCCTCAGTGAGATACACTCCACTAGTTGTCTTCTCATTACTAGTAGTTTGATCAAGAGGAGTGGGACACACCCCCATTCTTTTTCCTTTTATTCCACATCCGGTTCTATCTTTGCAAGGGTCTCCTTTCAAAATTATGATTGGAATCTTGTCCTTGCTCATAGTTTGGTGTTTTTTATCAATTGAGATTGCACCCTTGTTGAACCTAATGTTCAACACCTCAGTGTAACATGGGAATAACTCTAAATATGTGGGTTTCTTGTAGACTGAGGTCAACCTCCAGAGAAGGACGACTTCCTTTGGTGTCACCTAAGCTACTGATTCTGTAAAGAAAGGGAGAAGGAGAATGCATAAAAATGAAAATTAAATCCTATGGTGATACACCTAAATGACAAGAACAATGAGACACTCAAGTTACACTTGAATACTGATGATGGATATGGTACTGCACAACAAGTTTCTGTAGATTATGCATAAGTATTTCACAAATAGGTTTGACATGCACACACTTTCAAGAAGGAAAAGCATATTTTCACAAATTAAAATCTCATGTGAAATCAAATAAACACAATTTGTAACCTACATAATTCTAATTTTGCAAAGAAAGGCATGCTACATGAGACAAAGCTATAAGGAAAAGAAATATTTCATGAAGTAGCTTGATCAATCACCTAAAAATGCACAATATTTTGTGAGAACCAGAAGGAAAATTGAACCATCAATGGTAACCAAGGTAAATTTTATATATCATGCTCCAAAATGAGTTACAAAAGTTTGCTAATCTGAGAAAGGACTGCAAAAGTCATAGAATTCATAAAAACATAAGGAGAACTCCTTTACAAAGAGGAAAAAATGCCATATATACAAAAAGATGTCGGCCCCTCTGGGCTTACAAAAAATATTCATTCATAAAGATCTGCCCTTAGATCTTCAAATGAAATTAATTCTGCATTCGATTGCATCCTCATGTCCATCTTGGTGATAGATCGCCCTCAAGGGAAGCATTAAGATCTTTTGCAGCATTAACTTTTGGTCCTTGTGTCCATCTTTGAATCTCCTTGCCGAGCTGCCTTGAATGCTTTTGAGTGTTACCAAAAATGTAGATCGACTCTTCTTCCAGTAGCGATCCCAGGTGTCACGGACTTGAGGTTTTCTCCTTTCTGCCAGCTTTCTTCTTGCTCCAGATCCTTCTACATTTTGACCTTTGTTGGAATGATTCTCCAGTCTCCTCCTATATTCTTACAGATGCCACCACCTATATATTGAACTAATTCATTTCTCTATTCATAGAGCAGATTCATATTGTTTATGATCCGTTGATCTTCTTTGACGGGGTGGTCAATCAGTCAAATTGTCAATGGTTCGTCTTTGGCTTCCTCTGATTGGTTGAACTCGTGCCACATAGATTCTTGGGCAGTCAGAGGTCCTCCATTAGGATGAATCGCATGTCGGTGAGACACTAGCCATGTCTCACTAATGTGATTACACTCTACAGCAACATCAGCAAGACATACGATGGTCGACAAGACTTCATAGCGAGTAGCTATAGTCATATCGATATCCATTTTCTATTGGAAAATTCATCACTATCGGCAAGACATCTCTTTTTTGGAAAGAGGTCATAGCGAATGAAAAATTCATACCAATATCCATAGTGGTCGCCAAGACAATAGCTATCAGGAAGAATTTTTGCCGAAGGAAATATCATTTGGCGAACTCATCTCATCTCGAAGAGACTTTTACAAGTCAGGGAGACATCATAGCAAAGGTACAACTTTCATCGAGACCTTATCCTTTTGGGAAGATATCTCCCCAAGCTCAACATTACGTTGAGAGTTCCATTCTTTCGGTGATACTCCACCTAGTCGTCTAGACCTCATGCTGAATTCAAATCTTTCACCAATGCCGCTTCATCTTAGCAAGACCTTTTCTATCGGGGAGACATCATCTAGTGCAATTGGTCGGCAAAACTTCCCATGTCGGGGAGACATATAAAAACCACGGCAATTAAAATGTCTGGCCGACCGATGACATTTCAAAAATGAATAGAACCCTTGCTAGTCGGCAATACATTTGGAAGGTCTTTTGGAATTTCTCCTTAGAGGAATTTTATGCCCAAATTTGACTAAGGCATGCTTTCAATAGGCTTTCTTGTGACTTAGCATCAGATGTATGATTTAATCATGCACAACAATGTCCCCATTTGTCCTTTATGAACACTTGAAACATAGATTGCCCAACTTATTTAGCCTGTAGGTGAAAATTGGGCAATAGTGTTGATGAGGTACCCACTTCCTAGTTTTCCTGGCTATCTCAATTGAGATTGGCTTGAATGTTGCATTGAGAAGCTTGTAGCTAGCTATTCTAATTTCTCAAGTGTGTCATCTTTGTGGACATCTTTTAGATCATCTTTGTTAGCTTATCCAATTGATCCTTCTCTATATTGCTCGGTTGCGGTGTTTGATTCTGAATGAAGATGGACTGTGTCACCGATTGATTTTGCTGAATGGCCAAGAATTCAGGTGCTTATATGTATGTCGGTACTTGTGGAAGTGTTGTTGTTGAGGTTGCAAGTAATGAGGCATTAGGGGAACCTAGTTCATGGGCTGCCTTGGATGAGGCACTATGGGCAGTTGCGACACTTGATTCATTAGGGGCATTTGATGTTGTAGTGTCTGAGTGAGTCCTTGAATCTGCATAGGGTGGGTAGCCTGCAACAAGGATGACAATGGACTGGAGATGTTCTATCCCAAGTCAATGCTAGCTACAACTACCATAGCATAAGGATCCACTAATGTGGTAGGAGCTGGTCACATCCTCCTCACCAATGCAGTTGTGAGGTTATCTAATGTTACAAAATAAATGGGCAAGGAAACAACATCATGGAGCGTATATGGAGCTTGCAAGCTTGTGTATGCTCGGTGGAATCAATTGTTGAAGGAGTTGATTGGATCGTTGACTTCCCTTTGGACGGACATGAATTTTTGATATAGATCTAAAGGGCTGATTGGGATCTTGTACTTCTGCAAGAAGGCATTCATCAACAAGGTCCAAGATGTGATAGACCCCGTTGGTAATTTGATATACCAGTAGAAGGCCTCTTCCCCCAAGGAATAAGGTAAAATCCTACATGGTATGTCCTCTTGGTCAATCTACATGTCTTTCAATGTTGCTTGGAAGAACTTAATATGTTCTTTAGCTGTCCTTTGTGGATCCCGAGGATCAAACTTCATGCAAAAGCTCTTCTGGTTCTTAGGCATGTCTTGGTAAGCATTGAAGAACAACGGGGACAAATTATTTCCTAGCCAAGCCATGAGGGGAGGTGTGGGTGGTATTTTTTGTTGAACAACAACCTAGGGCTGCATAGGGGTAGTGGTAGTTAGGACTAAGCCTTGGACTTGGAAGGTAGGGATAGGGGCAATACCTTGGTTTTGGAAAGCAAGCAGCTAAAATGTAGTTTGGGATGGCTGAGCGGAGGAGATAGAGGTGGAAGAGAAAGGATGGGTGTGTGGCTGATGGGAAGAGGAAGGAGGTGAAAGTGAGGGTGAATTAGATGGAATGGAGGAGGAAAAAAAGTTGTGTCCTCTCTCTTAGTCCTTCTAGCCCTTGTAGGGGGTTGCAGTTCCTAAAATTCCCCTATGTTTGGTATTGACCTGAAAACTCTATGGAATCTTTCAGGGGAGAATGATCCAATTTGATCTAGCTTAACTCAAATCCCTCCTTCTAGCACTAGTTCTGTTTTTGGGTGTGTTAGCACTTTCTCAACACAGGAAGTGCATAGATGCACTACCTCTCTTGAAAGGAAATTTCCAAAAAGTTGCTGAAAATCACCCCAAGGTCTCTCGAGTTTCAGGTCATGACTTTCATGGAATATCTTAGTTGGTTCAATGTGATTTTTCTGGTAATCATAGGGCAGACTCACAGAGTTAACCTAAAGGGAAGTCAAATCTTAAAATGGAGTTCTTGAGATGGAGAAGTTGTTGCACAATTGCTACAGGTTCAAATAGCAGTCTTAAACTCCTATTTCAGCTTTGGATTTGGCTTTATAATGTGCAATGAACCTTAGCTTAGGCTACTTATTAAAAAAATAAAAAGGGTAGGTAGAAGAGGAAGTTCTCAGATTTGAACTGGCAATGAACAATTATCATGGAGGATTCTACTGTGGACAACCTTCCTAAAACAAAATCCCACCTAACTAAATTACCTCACAGTTTCATGAAATTTGTGCAAGCTTCTAAGAATTGTAGATATTTAACCATTCATTCACCATAAGCATGAATAAAAGATAGAAGTTTAGAGTAGCTTTTAGTTTATGCCCATACTAACTTTACATAGCCATTTATCATCAACAAATAGCAAAAAGTATGGACAAGGAAGGTTTCCAACACAACACAATTCTTCAAAATCAGTGAACAACATTAACTAGTCTACTAACAACGTGCAAAGCTCATTAAAACCAAAGTAAATCTACTTAAATTAACTAACTATGGGAGAAGAACCATGTAATATCCAGTTGAAACTCAAGAATCCACCAAAAGTCAATGAACTTCTATTAAAATTTCAGCAGCATGCCTTTACAACAACTCAACTCTCCCTTGAAAATGAGAGGAGACCCTCTATTTATAGTGCTCAAAAAGAAAAATGAATGGCTAAGATTGATTTGCATTGTGTATCCAAGATTAAGTATAAATTAGGGTTTCACCTACCCCCAAATATATTACAATTTAAAGTTACTTTCTTTATCTTTTCCCTATTTTGTTCACATGCGGCAGCACTATAGCTCTTTTATCTTTTTGTTGATTTCCTTCATTCTTCTTCACCGTGGCATATCTATAAACTTTAGAATCAACACCTGGAGCTTTTTCCATTCCAATATATCTAATTGGATTACTTGAAAGTTTAGCCTCCTTGATTTTCTTGTGATGTCATCCCAGTCCTTGTCATATTTCAGCGTGTTCTTTGCTACTTGCTCAGATTTAGCAAAAGCTCATGCAAAAAAACCCATGAAATATGGTGTCAGTGCATCATCCATAGTCCCATTCTCCATTTTCTTGTGGAAATATGGCTTCCATCTCTTTGCATCCAGCTCACTAGTGGGAACCCCAAGATCTGTCATCATTTTCAGATATTGTTCATAGGTTGTCCTAATTTCCTTGACCCAATCAATTTCAAGTTTCACCTCATGAAGCACTCATTCCAACACTTCCTTTTAGTGATCCAAGCCCAACTTCCACATTTCCATGAGCCAATGGTCATCCTTTACCAAGCTAAGCTTCTTCTCCCAGGATCTATCTGGTATCTTGAGAATGGCCTCAAGTTTGGGATACATGATCTTGTATAACTCTAGCAAGTTAGTGCAAAACTTCCTTATACCCTAGAGTATCTTTTGTACTTCTAGGAACTTGTTTTTTGTCCTGACCACATGAACTATACCCATATTGTTGTTGTAGAGGACTTACCATAGCCAATCCTTTGTGGCCTTCATCCATTTTTTCCTTTTTTCAAGCTTATCAATTTGCTCCTTGGACAACAGTTGTGGTGGTGTTGAAGAATTGGTGGTGAGCTCTTCTGCTGATGACCATTGTTGAACATAAGTCATCAGATCTACCACTTGTTCTTTTATTTCCTCCTTAGATTTCTTATCTTTGTTAATTTGATGCATGATAGTGGCAAAAAACCCCTAGACATGGTCCATCTTTTGTTCTCTTGTCATTGTCCCTAGATCAAGGGTAGAAATATTATAACTCACCCCTTCTTCTCCCACAACTGGAGTGGCTATTTGCACCATTTTGGATCTATAGGAATCCATTTTTAGATGAGATCTGACCTTAGGTTTATTCTCTTTCTTCCTGCTTATCTGAGCTTGAGCCAAGATGGCCTCTAGTGTTGCTTTTGGATCCCTTCGGGCTAGGGTTTTCTTTTCCAATTGTTTCTCAAGCCACTTAGGAAGTTGAGATTCTCCTCATGGTGATTTAGGATCATGCTCTTATTCACGGGTGTGTTCAATCTCCATCACTTTACCACCCAAAGTCTCTTGTCTAGTCTTTTCTCTTTCTTCTTCATCTTAATCCTAAATGAATATGGTTTCCTTATGTGGAATTGCATGCTCTTTGGGGCTATCCTCCCCTTTAGCAATTTTCTTTTCTTCTTCATCATCATGCCCATGCTCCTTAGGATGCTCCATTTTTGGGCTCTTATGGGTTTTAGCCTCTTCTTCAGGTTTATCTTCTTCTTTCCTTTCCTCTTCCTCTTGTTGAGGTGACACCTCTTCACTGTGCTTGAGGCTCTCTTCTTGCTCTTCTGAGAGAGGCATTTCTTCATCATGTTTGGGGATTTTGTCATGTTCCTCAGTTTAACTCTCAATATCCTCCTCCATTTCCTTGTTTTATTCATTTTCTTCCTAAGAGGTTTTTCTTTCTACTTCCTCTATGACATTATTTAGCTACTGATCCAATTCCTCCTCTAACTCCTAGTTAGAGGTCTCCATGATGTACTTGGCGCCAATGTCTTATTCATCATTTCCAGAGGATTCTACTTCTTCATCTTTGTGCACCACCTCATTGATTATTAGATTTTGGTACTCGGGGTGCTCATGGTAATCATCTGCTTCCTCTTCCATCTCTTTTTTTGCTTCTTTTTCTTGTCTCTCTAATTCTTTAGATGTTTCCATTGTTAGCTTCATCTCTAGCAGTTTGGTCTGAGGAGTAGAGATAGGTAGATTAGAAATGATATGTGCCAAGGTAGCTTGTATGGCTAGGTTCATTAGTACCCCAAATAGCTCCATAGGAATTCTTTTCATATGGCAAGAGAAGGAATTTGGGAGCAAAAGAGCAGGAATTGGAATTGTTGATGTTGCTAGTAGAAGAGATGTTGTCCTATACATGGAGGAAGAGGAGAGGGGAGAGGTAGTGGCAGAAGAAGAGTCTATTATAATTACTTGTGTCATGATCAGAGTGGAAGCAAGGTGGATAGAGATATCCACTGCAGGCGGGGAAGTAGTAATCATTTCTTGAGAGGTAGGCAAAGGGGGAGAAGTAGTAGCAACATCAATGGCAACAGTGGCCACAATAATGGAGGCAACAGGTGGAGACTTTGGTTGCTTGACCTCTATCTCTTCTCCTTCATGGAGAGGGTCCCCCTAGATGGTAGGCATGTGTAATGTATTCAATCTCTTGGAGGATTCACCTTCTGCTTCTTTTCTTGCATACACATTGGGCTTGGTCTAACTTTCAGTCATTTCTTTTCTCTTCCCTGACCTAGTGGTTGGAGGGGATTTTGAGGTTTCTTCAGTCAGGGCAGCAACTATCCCATTGTCAGTTTCACTTGCCAGTTCATCCTCAAGTTCCTCATATGTCAAGGTGACCACTTATTACTTCAATTGGGAAATATTCTTTTCAATCCATTCATTGGTTCTAGCTTCGATAAGCTTGGTCAAAATATCAAGGTCGTCAACCTCTTGTTTGTCCTAGTCAATCAATGGCAGCAGAACATTGGCAACTGCATTATACCGAGGATCAATTACTGTATTCTTATCCTCCACCACCTGATCTAACATAGGGAACAAGTTGAACTTCTCCACAAAATTCATTGTCATGTGCATGTAGTGCCTCATTCACACTTCTTTGTCATCCTTGCAGTTGGGCCAAAATTCCTCAACATCATGCAAATGGGTGTATTCAGCCACGATGATCTTTTTGAGTTTTCCATAGGGGTCCATTCGTGATTGGGCAGTGTGGAACTTTAGGTTATACTCCATGAGTTCTTTATCTGAATTGTCTACACATTGAGATGTGTGGAGTTCATACATCCCTTGGCCGAAGGAGAGGGGATAGGGAATCCCTACTTTATGTTTTCTACTTAGGAGGGTGTGTGCATGCCTCACCTATTGAGAGAGTTCTAGCAATATTATCTGGTCATTTGGATACTGGGGCAGCTTGTATGGTTTCTCCAAGAAACCTTCAGCTTGGATGTATGAAAACTTAGGGAATTGTATGAACAAGAAGGCCAATTTCCATAGGAAAGCAATAGCACTATGGGAGACTCTTCTTTCAAAGTCACCCCCAAGTAATCTGATAATATGACCTATGAAGGCATCAATAACTCTGCAACAATTCCTCTTGAAATTATTGTATTGTAGTTGAGGGTATCTATCATAAACCTTCAATTCCCTACCTAGAGCCTCATTAGGAGCTCTGAACAAGCCTTAGTACTATGTTTTTTTAGCTAGTAAATAGACCAGGTACGAGGTCATGTAGAATCATGAAGTCTTCTTCATAGTCACGAATTGCTCGTGTGGGAAATTACTAATTATCCCTACCCAATAGAATTTTATTTTACCACAAAGAATCTCTTCTACAAAATATAACATCCACTCCTAGAAGTAGGAAGTGGTCAAAAGGTCCATTACTCTACTTAGTAGGGTTACCAAGTCATGGTAATCCTAATAGAAGCCACTGCAGAAGAGCTCTTGGGAACCTTAGTTGCACTTCCCCTCTTTTCTTTCAACCAATACTGATTGATGATCTTTTTTCACTTGAGGTGGTCTAAATCCCACATCTCCTTGGCATATTCCTTGGAGGCTTCCTCCATCTCTCTGAATGTAGGGATATGAAAAGCTCTCACTATTGACTTGGTAGATAAGTTAGCCAATACATTTTCGTCTTTTTCCACAATTGTTTTGGTATCCTCTTGGTATGCTTCCCTCCAAGCCATCACAAGTTCTATGGCAACAAGGGCAGGTGGGAAACCTGTAGCCTTAGCCAATCCATTTCTTCTGATTTTCCTAGTATTATTTGTTGTGGGGCTGATCCAGACTCTTTTCTTAAAATCATCAATATCTATGTGTCTGATGTTTGTATCTAAGATTTCCTTCCAAGATGTGGTGACCTTGGAGTTAAGGGGTTCCCCTTGGAACTTATACTTCATTTGATCTTTGTCCTCTTTTCCTTGGGGTGCTTTGGCTGGTTTCTTTCCCTTGTCCTTCTCCACAGCCGCCTCTGAGGGTCCTACACCTGGTTCCATATATCCTGCAAGTGAGAAAGAGGTAAGCACATTTAAGCTTGAAAAAATGGGAAAAGTTAGCCAAACTCCTACAAAATGATGTTAGATTAGATAATTCATCATTTAAGAACCCTAAAATTTCTTCCATATTGTCATTAACCTTTCATAGGAGAGATTTTCAGCAAGTTGAGCCCAGGGGTGCAGACATGCCTGGGCTAATGGCCATTCTGGAGCAATTGCAAGAGAGATGACAATTAGGGCATGACAGCCTACATGTCCCAACTCGCCTTAGGGTTTAGTCACTATGTGGGGTCTACCAAGGAAGTTTCTCTATTTTGGCATGTGGGTTGAGGTCATTTTGAAGTTTGGAGGTATTAAGGTCATCATTCAGCCACATAGGATCAAAGGGGAGCTCAACTATTTGGGGTCTAGCCGTTAAAACAACATTGGAAAGGAGGCCACCTGCAGGAGGCATTCCATCATGTGGGAGTCGTGGCTTCAAAAGGAAGTCAGTGCAGTTCATTTGGAGCTTGGTATCTGTGGGTCAAATGGTGTGGGAAGGCATTAGATGATGGCCATTTAGGATGATAAAGACTAGATTACAGTTCGACAGGAGAAACCCACAACATCGGGTCTACATAATACTTTGGTTTCACTTGTTTATCACTGGAAAGTCCAAAGGCCATGGGGAGGTCAAGTTCTAGGTATCGAGCAAACAGGAACTATTTTTCATTTAGGAAAAGCATGACTAGGGTGGAGTCCCATACACGATAGCCCAATAGGAGGAACCCACTTAAGGTTCAACAATTAATGATTTTCATTTTCGCATACTAGTAGCCACAACAAGATCGAGACCCAAAGGGTAGAATGTTGACCAACAAGAGTTGTTCGAGACAATGGGCTCACCACAGTAGTCTACAGATGGAAGTCTGCTAGGAGGGGCCCGTGGAGAGGTTTTTACTTGATCGTTTTAGGGAGCGAATGAAATTGGCCGGTAGAGATAGGCTCGGGACCTAACGGTCAGGTGGACGATGAGGTTTTTCCATTCAAGATAGTCATTTAAGCATCGATGAAAGGGGAGTGGAAGTCCATGGAGGATGACCCACATTCTTTGATAGCTACTTTTGATTTGGACAACGGGCAAGAGGGCGAAGCCCAAAAAATGGAAGGATAGGCCATGAAAGCCATTCAAAATGACAAAGCACAAATGGAAATCCCCAAGTGGAATCCCATAGGGAGGCACCTGCGGTGGTCCAAGACTTAATTTTGGTAGAACTTGGGCTTATGGGGCAATTGACAGGGTGGAGTCTGAGCATTGGAAAGTCGATATTGATTAGCCATTTGGAACGGTGAGGTCTAGAAGGTGATTTGGAGGCAGAGACCCATGGATGTAGGCCTGAGAGGGTTGATGGATCATTTACATTTGTGCCCAAGGATAGTGAACCAAGTTTAAAGCAAATGAGCAGAGGGAGCATCCTGTTGAGGAGGACTCGATGGGGTCATTTGTCGTTCCTAAGTTTGATTCATCTTCAAAGTCGGTGACTGGAAACGGGAAGGTGCAGGCCCGTAGGGGATGAGAGCCTTGGTTGAATAATGGCCATAGGGAGTGTGAGTTTTATGGGTGGCATGTGGATCCACTTATAATTTTATCAAGATTTTAGCATGTGGGTTGCATGCACTTGGGTTAAATCTAGTTAATTTCAAGTTTTCTCCCCTTTAGATTTAGCAATTTTACAGAAATCAAAGAAAGTGTAACTGAAGGCTCACGGGAGGAAACCCTAACTCTAAAATCTAATGAATGTGGATGACCAAGCTGGTAACAAAGACTTTGAAATGGTGAATGAACTTTGCAAGAGCGATGACGACGTTGGAGGGTTCTTTGACTCACTTCTAAATAGCTAACAGGATGAAAATGATAGCTTAGGAGGGGCTATTTATAAAAAATGATGTATTTAATGCACCCCATTAATGATCATATGACAATGTTGGAGGTTGATGATCGGTCATTTTGAAAATAACCACGTGAAGGGTGGAGTCTAGCAGTTGGATGGTAGTGAGCAGTCGGTTGCTTGAGTGTTCAGTGATGGAAAATGGTGTCGAAGGTTTCAAGTTCCGCATGGGGTAAGGGTGCTAGATGATGGCCATTTAGAATGGAAAGGAGGCTAGGGAAACCCACATGGGGCGGCCTAGCTGGGTGGACCTGCCAAACTCAAAGAACACCAATTCAAAGGCAAATAGCTAATTGGATCCTGCAAAGGGCCATAAGCTTGAAAATTTGAGGGGGGAAAAACATGGTCACTTCAAGATGAACTCTTTGGGACTCATAGACCACTTAGCACACAAAAATAGGGGGGAACACAAAATGATGCAGTGATGAAAGTGACCTAGCAAAATGAAAAGAAAGAGGGTCTTCATTTCGAACAAGGCATGTGTACTGAAGGAAGAACACTATTAAGCTTTTGGATAGTCCTTGGTTGCATATCCAATTTTTTATTGACCTTCATCCTTCACTTTATCAACCCTTATCATTATCGCCCTTGTAAAATCTGAGTCTCAAGCTTGTGCCCTAGCCTAGACTCAACCTTGTCAAAATTATCATCTTGTTTATCACAAAAAGTCAATAACATTTGGGTTTGTTATCTTGCACCTACATTAGCTTGGTTGTCATCCTTTATCTCAAATTTTAGGATTCATATGGACTTAGCATTATTGTTGGATATGACAACTAAGAGGGGGGGTGAATCAATTGTCACATATTATAACCTTGAATTCAATTATCATAACTAACACATAAACTGATTAAGTAATTAACCATCAAATGAAAATGCACAAACACAATAACACTAGATTTAAGTGGAAAAATCCAATGAGAGAAAAACCACGGTGAGGATTAACTCACACTATAGAGACTATCAAAATCAATTACAAAAAGGATCATTGCTCGAGATAAGGCTCACTGCTTGAAATAAGGACTCATTGTTTGGACTCACTGTCCATAGGGCTACAACTTAGAGGGCTCACTTCATAGAGATACAAATAAGACAAAGAAGAATTGTTATAGAGAGACAACAATGCCAATGCAATAAAGGATTCCACCACAATCACTGATCAACTTGCGTGAATGATAGAGTTCACCTTCTACTCATTGCATCTGAAAAATCAACATTAGGCATCACACTGATCAACCACTAGTACAAAAACAACAATATATGACTAAATAAACTACTAAAAATTGCATATAAATGACTAATTTTGGTCATGTGATCATTGGTAGTTTATTTCCGGTCATTTATAACACAACCAAATTTATGACTAAACTATTTTAGTCATTTATCTAGTCATTGATTTAGTCATTGATTTGGTCATTGATTTGGTCATTGATTTGGTCATTGATTTAGTCATTGATTTAGTCGTTAATTTAGTCATTGATTGTTGTTAACTGGTCATTTATTTAGTCATGGTAGTTATTTATTTAGTCATATATTTAGTCATTGATTGTTGTTAATTGGTCATTTATTTAGTCATGGTAGTCATTTATTTAGTCATTACTTTAATCATATATTTAGTCATTAATTTAGCTATTTTTATTTATTGGTTTCTATTAATTGGTAGTAAATATAGTCATGAAATGAATAATTTATTAAATACCATAAATTTTATAATGCAAAACTAACATAATATTAAACTTGAACTAAAGCATAAAAGAAAATAAAAATATTACATATACGAACAAGCTACAACATGCTAGAATTAAAAGATTGATTCAACATCATGCTAAATAAAGGTAATCTGCAATAAAAAATTAATGCAAATATATATATATATATATATATATATATATATATATATATATATCAAGTTATAAGATATCAAAGAAAATAATGGGTTGTAATCCAAAATCAGAAAGTTAATGTCAATAAGTATTTTTTTATTTATAGTTTATAAAATCATTCATACAATCATGAGCAACACGCACATCATAAGATGGAGCAAATTGAATGACTATTATGACCAACCATATCCCTAAAATCTAGTGGAATATACCCAACTACTGGCATAACTCTTTCGAGCATGGCAAGGCAGCTTAACAATGAGTTGACTCAATTGTCTGGATTGGACAATTCTTCTTTAGAGTGGGAACTTTCTTCTTCTTGCATGCCTATGTCTAGTCCTCTCAAAGGCTGATAACCTTTCATTGTAACAATCCACTAAGTCTTGTACTTTGTTATTGATGAACAATAGGTTTTCCAAATCATCTTGAGTAGAGCACAGTCTTTCGAGATTTTGATACGATTCTAGAGGGAGTTGAATTCTTCCTCTAAGATAACCAATAGGGTGAAAGAAATTTTTTCTTGTAGGCAAACAATATTATATTTAACAAGTAAATCCATTTGCATCATTTATTTAAAGAATCAAATGGAAAATAGGAAAAAAGAGTAGTGATATCACCACACTATGCATAGCTAAGCTATGATGTTGAGTCTTAACATGCATTATGCAGCTAATTATTTTATGAAATCAGAAGTTGAAACCTTGATATCTTTTCTACTGATATCAAAGGAAACAAATACATCTCTAAATCTAGATGCAACTACTTCTCTGAGTGTTTCAAAGTTGATATTACAGTGATAAAAGTAAAATATGAACTAAAAAAGAATAATAAAATAATATTTCCAAATAATTTTACCTATTCATCTAAAGTAATCCCTTCACTTCCCAACAATGTGCTCTCCTATATTGCTTGAGAATATTTTGAAGAAGGGTTCCTGCATGACGTTTATAAGGAAAATAAAAATAAAAAAATTAAGAAATTTAGAATCTATGAAATTCTTAATAGCATGGGTAAAAGGTTACCTAATATAGAGAGTGGACAGTCATGTTGAAAGTGTGGACCAGAGAGAGTGGACAGGAAAACTCAGATGAAAATTCTACAGTTGTGACATTGAGATCATATTTGAAATAAGAAAGTGATTGACCTGCATACTGGATACACACATTTATTGGAAGCCATAAAGAGCTCCCCATCTATTGTTATGCAAACATCATCTAATCATATTTGGAAAATATGGCCACCCATGTTCTTAAGAGGCTTAGGCTGCAAAGAACAAAGAGACATATCAGTAATTGTGAGAAAATGCATTTCATCAAATGACAAAAAGGAAACAAATATTAGAAGTATTAATATAATTTCTTTCTTCTTTTCTCAAGAAGAACATGTTTTCCTCATTACCAATGATTAGAAGACAAACTAGAATGTTGGAGAAAGAAAATCCTATCAAATAATAATTTATCAACTAAGGGAGAGATAGTAGATTTCAACATGTAACCAGTAGCTAAAAGGATTGCATATAGTGGTAATACCTCATAGCATTTGCATCCTCCTTAAAACAAATAAATGATTAATGAGGTTAAGAAAAGCATTCTGCAAATATGAATGTAAATGTTTGTACAACCATACCATACATTCCATAGATAGAGCATCATAAAATGATAGAAGGCAAGACATTAGCACATTTTCAAGCAAATCAAAATGTTTTCCTAGTTGCCAACGATTAACAAGGATTATAAATAAAAACAATACTATCTTATAGCTAGTAGAAATTACTAGGTAGAGATGTCAAAAGTGCATGTAACTGTATTAATTATGATTACTGCTCTGATAAATGTACTCAATTTAGAATAAATTCTAGGGTTGCATTAGAAAATCTTTGTAAGATTTGATGTTATAAGTTGGCTTCTCTTCCTTTTAATTATTTTTCAATTAGATCTATATTTGCAATTGAACCCAAAATAAATTCAGTTACAATGAAAACAAGTAAAATATCCTAGGAGCCATTTTTGGGATATGTAGCTAGAAATTCAAAAAATGTAATTTACGAGGAAAAAATTATAGAAAGTTGGCTGATCAAGGATATCCAAATTGAAGTTAATCCATGTTCCTAAAACATTTAATTGTCCTTTCCCTAAAATTCACCTTTCCACTGACTATTGCACTCTTATCAATCCATGTAAGATATGGTGCTTGAGAATTATTGTGGGAATCAATAAAAATTTACACATTACCTTATATATTGTTCAAATTTGTACTTCTAGAAGATTTGGCCCTTTGTTCAAATTATTGGTAAATCAAGCCATGCCAATTCATCTAAGTACAACCCACAAACATTGAAGATGGGATGAGAGAAGCCTAATAGGTAACCTGCATATGAAAGTCGCTACCAAGTGTGCTTAGTTTTTTTCAATTGTTAATCCTTAGCAGAGTGAGTTGAATCATCTCCCTTACAGTAGAGGGATAATCATGTTATATACATGTAAAAATTGATAGACTTCAAATAGTGATCTAGTGATGCCAGGACCTATTGTAGATATTAAACATGATTGGCTAAATCTATCCATCCATATAGTGCCAAAGCTATCATAAAACTATCTCCCACTCCTCTATAGATTGAGTGCTAACAAAGATGCTAGTATCATCAATGTTGCACTCAAAACCATTTTTCATAAGTTTATCTACTACTGTTGTGAAGCTAGTATTAATTGGTTATTAACATGATTTTTTTTTTATCAAAGCTTAATCCCTTAAGGGGGTATACTAAAACTAATAATTTTCATATGGTAATTTAGCCAACATGCAGCTAATATTTTCTTTTTCTATGAGAGCGGAGGTATACATTTACCTTGGCAGGATTAGCCACAAAAATTCTAGACAACAGATATCTACATTTTGTAGTTACGTATATATAGTCTGGTATTGAATATTGCACACTCAGTATCCTCTGCAAAACCATCATAATTAAAATTTTCCAATCACAACATAATTTATCTCTTTTCCTCTCTTTTCCAATCAATTGAAGGTTAATTGGAATAAAAATAAATAAGAATATGTAGAGCTTACTCCTATAGTTTTTCTAAAGTTCTTGGGATCCTCTGGATCTTCAAATGGATAAGATCCTATCAACATCTATTATCTACATAGATTCACACCCAAGTCTCTACATCATTATTCTTTCAATATTATGATTCCAAGGCCATACAACATTAGCTCAATTGGGAACATAAGAGGAAAAAATTCTAATGAATGGTACCATTTTAGAATTAGGGTACCTTGCCACCATATTCTTTTTTGGATAGAATTTTTGGAGCAATGTAGGTAGGGGCTCCTACTGTCAATTTTGGCTGGGAGTGCAGTAAAGAAGACTAAAGAAAATACATAAAAGAGAGAAGGTAAACATTTCCATGCACAACTAACATAATTAAAAAGGCTTGAATTATAAATGTAATTTGAACTGGCCACCATTCGGAAATACCAAAATAATTTTTCAATTACAGAACTAAGTCTATTAGTACAAAGAAAGAGGAAATACTAAGTAAAATAGAGATAAGTATTTTGTAATGAATAATATAGTGTGCGAGAGGAGAATATGAGGGAGTAAATACCGAAACAAGCGAGTTATTTCAAAAATTAGGGATATGTTCTTTTGTGTTACTAGATGCTCTATGGTAATTTGTATCTAAGAATAAGTGTTCTGAAGTTGAACATTTTTTTTTGATTAATAGGTAAATAGGTTTTGAACATGTTTTACCTTAAGGCTTTGTCCTACTTTATACCTTGGAATAGCCGAAGTCACATATTTTCAGCTAGGGAGAAGAGTTTCCATCTAATAAAGTATTCTCCAACTTAAGATCCCTGTGACACAGTTGTTGTATAGATGGTGCAACAAAAACACAATCAAACCCTATCCAAAAATTACTATGGCATGAAAAATCATAATAGTTTTATGAAGAAGAATAATATCATGGCATGACAATAGTTGACACCATATATGAGCTGTTGGAAGAAGAATCTGGCCTGCAGGAAATAATTTAGTTCTAATGTCTAGGAAGAAAAATATTCTGAATTTTGATAATCACAAAGTCACCAAGCCCTTTGTGTTTCTAAACAAATCTTATGTTCCCAAAATTCATCGCATTAAAATTTTACCTACCAAAAGTTTGTTCAGAAAATTCATCACATTAAAAGTTTGTGATTAATTTTCAGTGGTCGTGAATTTCTAGTGGTGAATTTTCCATGAGGTGAATTTGTCATGGTGGTGAATTTTCCCATTGTGAATTGTTGGTAGTGAATTTTCCGTTGGTGAATTGTTGGCGGTGAATTTGTCAAATGCGAAAGTTATTTCATAGTAAAGATCTTTGAGGATATCAGTGCTTGATCTCAATGTATAATATAAAGAAACCAAAGAATCAATACCAATCACAATTTTTGTGTGGAAAACTTGCTTTATTCAATCTTGTTGGTTGTGTAAGAGCTCCAAAAACAAACAATGTTTGACAAAAGATTAGAGATGGAACAAATATTAATCATTATCCCATTGCTTTGGCGGCTTGCATTAATGCTTTGGGAAAGTAGTGGAAAACGGCCTTGTGTATGCTCCCTACCATAATAGCAAGCTTACAATAATTTTGAAGGATTATTTTAATGGGATATTCCTTCAGTAAGTTTAACCTAAGGTTAATCTCATCCCCAAAGAAGCTTTGCATGGTTGCAGTTTCACAGAGGATATTAAATAAGCAATGAGTAATGAATAACTTGGATGGACTCTTCATGCTTATGCACTTTCCATATGTGAGGAAGTTAAGAAGAAGCTACTTTTTCATTTTACACATCTCTATTTATCAATGGAGTTAGCCACCAATATGAGCCATTGCATAAAATTGCATATTTGAACCCCCTCTTTTAGAGGGAGCAACATTGGTAAAGGATTTAGGCTTGAAATTTTTGGCAGGTTGTGAGACCATTTCAATTGCAACTATTTCTCATCATGATGATCCATCCTTACCTCCACTGGATAACATTTCATTAGTTTTTGGATGACGGCTATACTGGACTATTTTCATTTTCTTTGACATCAAGTAAGGATCAAAAGACATAGTTGAAGTTCAATGTGGGATAAAGGATGGAGGACATGGTTACATAACAACATCTGAGGAAGAGCCAAGTTCCCCAAATTTTTGAAGTTCCTTACTTAAGGAAGCTCATGGTGTTGATGTGATTGAAGCTATGCTCCAATCAAGAGCTAAACAAGGGGCCTGCCATTATTGATTATTTATTTCAGAATTTCAAAAGTTTATTATATTAGGTTTCAAAGAGCCTGTCATTATTCTAATGTTTTGTAATAAATTTGGTTAAGAGGAGTCCCTAATCGAGGTGGGATGGGAGGAGTTGGAGAAGTGAAATCTCACACATTTGAATTGTCAACGAAGATATAACAATGGCAGACAAAAAATAGTCAACGGAGAAGGAATAAATCCAGGAGTTGTAATTACATTCCAACATTAATAGGAGACATTTTAAAAGAGATCAGTGAATTGAATGCAAGAACATGCTGCCCATTTGAGTACTTTGACAATTTTACATCATGCAAGCAAATATCATGGACACATCAAAAATTAATTCAGTGATATTGATTTATGTTCGATTTTGGATATTTTTTTGGTCTAATCTTGATGGTTTGTTTTAACTGTGAATTGAAATCAATTTCTTTACAATTTAACTGGTTGTAATACTTCATTTTCAAAAACATTCTACACAACCCATTAACAGGCAGCCAAATTCCAAATTTTGTCTTAACTAATAGAACAAATTTATCTATTTTCTAACTCATATACATCTGTTTATCTTACAATCAGTATTATGTAAGAAAATTTGTAAAACAAGGAGTATTAAATAAAATACCATTTGCTATTAGTCATTATCAATCTTGTAACAAATATTAAACTATAAAGAAGGATGAGTTGCATAGAGCTAAGGCTTTACCAAGTGGCAATTTTATTTGGAATTAATAAAGTCAACATAATCTATTTCATGTCCATAGATTTTATGAGGATCATATCCATTCAATTGAACATGTTGTGGGACCATTTTCCCCATAGGAATGGTAAATGGCTTGTAATCTGTGTCATTAATGACAATTTTAGAACATGCATGCTAAGTAAATTTGACTGTACAATAAATGAAAACATCTAGAGGTTATTATATTCCCTATTGGCTAAAACATTTAGGGGGGATGGCTACTGCAAATTATTTTTCACAGTTGTTGAAAAATAATTCAGAAAGTCTTAGGAGTATAGATAGATAAAGCATTCACACAAAAATAACTTGTGTGTGCTTTTCCTATTCATGCCTGTTCATTTTCATTGGCTTTAACAATAGTAAACAACAACCTAATACAAGATAAAATAATTTTAAAGCTATATAATTTCTTATATTTAAGATAAAATAATTCTTAAGCTATATAATTTCTTACATTTAAGTTTCTTAAGAAATATTCCCTCTATTTGTCATTTTACTAGAAATACAATTTCACAACACTACCAAAGATTGGTCTTAGATTCACCTAGATTATCAATAGAAGCTGCATATTTGAAGTATTAAAAATGCCCCTAGAATGCTATATGGAGATCTAAAACACTTTTACAATGTGAGTCTTTATTAAACCATTTTTGGGCCTCACAAATGTGGAACTACAAATAAAGTTCATGTTAACTTTGTACACAAACATTCCAAGAGAGACAAAGCATAACTAATACGTAATTAGTAGTTTGCAGAAACATATCTATGCAATGGAAATGTAAACTTATGCAATTCATGAGAAGGCCAGATGCTACTAGTTTAACAAGGATTTTTTCTTTATGACAACATGCAAGATGGAAGGGTGTTCAAATGGAGAAATTGACAGTCACAATATAGGGAGAATGCTCTTACAGGACATATGAATATTTCTTAGAGATTCATTACATATGTGCCAATAAAAATGGTTTCCTCCTTAGAAGTGGTACAACATGTCAAGTGAATCAAGGCAGACAAATTAGATTTTGGGATGCTAGGAAACCACCTTTTTGAAATCAGACATATCTTCTACAGCTTAGAGACAACTTTCACAAGGAGGAATATTATCATCTCACTGACTATCTAATTTATTGTAACAGGAGAAAGGAGAGGAGAGAAGAACTAATCAATACAGGGGTTTTATGGATAGGCCAAATATAATGTCTTAATTGACAATAGACTACTTACTGAAACTTTTAATTTTGTAAAGGAAGTTAGTATTGGTTGGGACATTGTTTCAATCAAAAAGGTAAAAAATATGCACAAGAGGACACCATGCCTGTTGATTGGAAAGTATTGACTAACATATCTAATTTGATACAATATTTCACAGAATGACTCCAAACTTTGCTTGCTGCAATATTTGGATGGAAATCAGTTATAGCTTTTTCAATAATTAAAGTTAGACCCCGAGATTGGTTTGTTAGCCTATGGGAGACAAGCATGATTCACTTATCCAATCCAAAACTAAAAGAAATCTAATAATTAGCAAGCATTCACCCCTCATGCAACTGGTACAATCACCATGATCCCAACAAGACACCCAGGATTCTGATACGTTAAGAAGAAAAAAATACAGCTAATCTTCTTTCTATACTTAACTCTACCAAAGTCCAAACAAAATCCTTGACCTTAATGACAAGAAGCTTGAGGACAAAGATGAATGTGTTAAGATTCTAGATCCAAAATCCAAAATGTCATATGACTAAAATTAGGATGCACCAATGGAATTTGAGGATTTAGAAGATGGGCCGAAGGAAATAGATGATCCACAAATCTCTAGGGATTGTGAAAACTACAAATTCCAAGGTTGAGTAGGCAATAGAAAATGATTTTTAAGAGGAATCCTATATACAAAGGAAAAAAATTTCCACCTATTATTGACAATCCATACAAAAAATGATCTCGAAAACTTCAAAACATATCAGACTCAAGAAAAATGGGAAAAAAACATCAAGAGTCCGTGACTGCTTAAAAATAAGAAATTCAGAGGGAGAAAAGAACCTCAAACCCCTATGCCTTGTTTAGCACAAAATGAAAAAGATATGAAAACAAACATAAACCATCTAACAAGCTTTTCTAAGCATCAACTATTTTTTATACCAAACTTTGTTCAAGAGCTCATAACAAAAGTAAGAAGATTACCCAAAAGAAGAAGTATTTTGCCTTTCTTATTCCTCAGTTGTCACCTCCTCTTCTCTGCATCTATTTTTTTAACCACCATGAACAAGATCACAACAAAATACAAGGAAGAAAAAACGTAGCACAAAATTAAAGTGTAAGAAAAACAAAATGAATAGATAGCCCAACATGCATGTTGAAGCAAAGCTACAAAAAAAATGTATCAATTAAAAAAAAACTAACCCTAAGAAAACTTACAAAGAGAAATATGAATTGAGTACACGTGCCCACATTTATATTCACCTTTTTAAATTTTTTATAATTTTGAAAACAATAATAAATGACTACAAACTTCCATACAAACAAGGAAATCAAAGCATATGGAAGACATTGGCCAAAGTAAATGACAATAGATATGAAAACGAATGTTGTTGGTTTTATTGAACATGGACCCTAGAAAAAATTATACGATTATACATTAACACATAAAACTAGAATTTCACTCAGATCGTGATTTTAAGTAACTCCACCTCCTTAGTAGAAAACACTGAAAGCAGATTGAAGAGAGAAATAAAATTGGAATTTCACTCAGATCATTTATAGAGAATCCCCAAGTTCATACCCGAGGTAGATATAATAATTATAAAGCATTGAAATTAGGTAAAATACCAAAATTCAACTTATCTATTGTCATAAAATCATCAAAAAATCCTCATCTCCAAAGCAAGTCCTCTCATCGTCGTCTCAAAAAATCTATCTCCAAAGCAAGTCCTCTCATCCTCGTCTCAAAAAATAGATGTAAAATAGATATAAAAAACTCATCAAACAAAATATTTCTAATATAAACAACTAAATTCAAGAATCTCTTTCTGCCTGAATGAAAAAATGCATAAGATCATTGACATATTCTTTATTGCATATTACAACTAAGAATCAAACTTGAGTAAATGCCTACTTTCTGAGTAAGAAACCTGTTAAGCGACACCAACATATACCAAGTTGCAAAAATTCCCTTTTAGGACTTTGAAAAGTAATTATACTAAGATGATGAAGCTGAGACAACATACATACCCCATTTGACAATTTTTTTATATTGTTCTCCCTAGGTGTTTTCCTTTAGAATTTTCTGAAAATGTATTTGTCACAATTTTTAAACTTCATTGTAAGGGTAATTTTGAATATAATTAGGAAAGCTAACAAGACATTTCATTTATAGACTTGAAATCTATGCAATTTTTTTCCCTAAGAGCTATGACTGAACATAATTTAGAAAGCTTCCATTAGGAGTTATGATTACAAGTCTTGCTTCCTTATATACAGTTCTTTAATCTAATCTTTCATGATACTTATCATGTTTATAAATGGTTTTACAGTCTGAAATGTTGAAACACACCATTTGAATCATTTACTCTCATTAGGAACAACTTTTGCATATATCAGAATGAAATATCTAATATTAAATAAATGTAATCAGCTAGCAGTACAAGACAAGAGAAAGGTAAAACTAGTTTCTTCTTTACAATGTACACTTAATTAAAAGAAACAATTTATATTCATTTTCACAAATAACCAAAGTAGCTCAATGGAACTCAAAAAGTGCAGAAATTATGCTTACCAAATCCAGAAAAATAAACTAAAAAACTGACATGAGGGAGAAACCCTTGAGAAACTAGTATATGCAAAGTCCTTTTATATTAGAGCCGATGGAAGAAAAGCCTCATGTTGAGAGCAGCCCATGGAGGTAGGGGAAAGAGAGACAAAACAGAGCAATACTGTACTTTCCATTAACATCATCAGCAAACCAAGTGCTAGTTATTTTTGAATTGAAATTGTTAAATTTTTTTTGATATCAACATTTTAGATCATATTCCATGATCCATCATCCTCAACAAACACCATGAAAGGGTCAATAAAAAATTACAAACTAGAAAAATTTGTTTGTTAGGAAAACTTTCAAATGACTGCTTACCAGTAAAGATCTCAAAATAAGTTATGGAAATGCTATATAAATCTACCTTGTCCTGCTATTCATTCAGTATCAAACCTTGTGGGTATGCAACATCTCACTTTCCTATAAAAGTGAAAAAGTGAATGTTTGGATGCACACACTAAAAATTTGAAGGCCAATAAGCAAAATATGACTGACTAGTATTCATTGCTTTGAAATTTATAACATGGTATCCATGATAGATGGGCTCTGGCCAAATCGCCTTGGGAACAAAGGGTTTTTAAGGTGTGCAATGTAACTGAAGTACAAAATGAACAACTAATGCCTTTACCCTGCATATTATATAATATAATGATAACAGGAACTAATATTAGCAATCATAACCCAGTCATGGTATCTTAACTGAGTATGATTCAAATGTAGATTGAAAAACATATGGAGTTGAATCCAAAATCTTTTTCTAATAATCTTAAATCCAAAAAATAAACCATATTTATAGAATTTGTGTTAAACCTAGATACTTAGAGAAGCAATCCTGTAAACAAGTAAAGAAACTTCAAGGCTCCTACAAATCACCGTGGCCTAAGGTATGTTAAAAATTCATTTAATCTCAATAGCAATATGGAATGGAAATAGTGGTATGTTTTTTCGATTTCATTTTGTTAAGTCTAGAGCAAGATAGGACCATCCATTCTATTACAATAAAAGATTTATGTAGCTTTACAATAACAAGTTTTTCCTTTTGGTAGAAGAATTTTTTTAATGAGTGAATGGGAAATTAATTGGCATTTGGTAAAAGGCATCCTCTTGTCAAATTCAACTACAAAATGACCTGGTCTCATCTCTTAAAAGTGCCTCTAATCAATACAACCCTGGTGGGCTCCCTGTGAGCCAACATTCACACTAGTAGTGCTATGGCCACCAAATAATGTTTAGTGCCACAAAAACCAGCATACATGCAACCATACATTTCCAGGAAAAGAGACAAAAAAAAAAGAAAAAAAAAAGACAAAGGTGGGGCATACCTGGTCTATTGTTGAAAGGCCCTTTGTGGAAGTTTAATTGTTGTTGCTTGCCCAAGAACCTGGACCCATGTGGTCATGAATTTTTGCTCTGAGCATTGTGCTCTTTTGATTTTCTGAAAACTTCCTATCATTTTTCAAAAACCCCTGTTTGTGGTGCTTTGTGACCGCTATTTGTGTTGTTTTTTGTGCCCATTTTGTTGTGCCTCTATTCCTTTGTTCCCCTGTTCGTGTTCTCTTCTCCTGTTCTATTCTCTATTCTGAAAGGGAAATGAAATTAACGCATATTCATTGCTGCAGATGACAGGATTGAAGGTAATGTCCAATGTGGGAGAGAAAAGGAAAATTGGGAGGGAAAAGGAAAATTTGGGGGGAAATAAAAAATATATTTTAGAAAGAGGCTTTTTTTATTGTCTTAATTTAAGACAAAATTAATATTTTGTCTTAAATGGGGGGCTCTATGTAGTAGTGCCAGTGTAGAATGCTCTTCATTTTCATAATGCTCTTCATTTTCCTGCATCCTACAATCCTAATAGGTGGCTCAATAATTGAGGTACCAGGGTTTTTTGGTGGGCATGGGAACCTCGATAATCCTTTGAGTTTTATTGTTTGAGACAATCATGATGTTTAGGTCTGAGGTGTTTTAAGTCTTCCACTCATTTTGTCATGGCACCTTGTACAAGTAGGAGTGTAATGTGGCATGCTTGATGTCACATTTGTATCACAAAATAATTGTCTGTCCAATTTTTGTCAATTAATGTCTAAGGTGAAAGCATGGGGAATTACAACTAACATTGAAGAAAGTAATGGAAACTATAAAATTCATGAAAGTCATACCCTTTTTGTACAGTCATATTTATAACCCAAACTTTCCTTCACTGTTATGATTTAGTTTTTTATTGAAAATGAGTAAATGTAATATGATGAAATAAGTATCTAATGTATACTTAATTTTGTTATTATCATGAGGACTAATTATGTTTCCTACTTGCCTTATGTTTTGCAAGGTACGAGGGGCAACAATTGACAAAGCACTTTTGATGTACATTTCATGATTCATATTCATTCATTCCCCTTTTGATCTATTTATACATTCAACCTTCTATCACTTTCCTTTTCTCCCTTCTTTACAAGCCTCTTGATACATTTCTTCCTAATCACCTTTTCCTGTTTACCTCTCTCCTTAATCACACTTTGACTTGTACTTCTTACATGCCACATATTATTGCCTATATATGTCTCTTTCCACCTTTTCACTTACATCTACAATTGCTCCTTACCCTATCCACTAGTATATGTACCTCTCATGATGAGTCCTTTTATTTTATACAAGTTAAAATGATTGGAATATGTTGGATTTGAATAAGTATTTGATTGTTGTAAGTTTTTGTTTGTTTAACAGTTTTGGTTGTTAATTTTGTTGATAATTTTAGGTATTTTTGACAATTTATTAATTTGTGTGTAATAATCATTTACTTGTCTATTAAGAGTCTATTTATGATCAATATGTTTTAATTTTGTGATCATTTTATTAATTTTGTTATAATTAAAATCTTTATTAACATATGATGACACTTTAAAATCTTTATGGTTTCCATTAATTTTTATAATTTGGTGGTTTTTCGTCAATTTAGAAGAAACTTTGGTGTTCATATGACGACACCACAAAAAAAACTATTTATTCCACAAAAAATATTTATTAGTAATTTTATTTGTAATATTTTATTATTAATTATGGAGGGCTACGATTGAAAATAAGGTCTTGACGAAGGTTTTAGAGTATCTTTATTAAAATGAAAATTATGGCCGAGATTTTAATAATGAGCACATTTATTTAGTTATTTATTTAGTCATTTTTATTTGTCTGATATTAGTCATTTATTTAGTCATTTAGTTGTGATTTTACCCGATGACCAAATTAGTCACTTATAAATGACCAAATTAGTCATTCATTTTCCAAATACTACTAGTGTTAGTCACGTGACTAAAAGTTTTAGTCATGTAGTCATTTATTTGCCAAATTCTACTAGTGTATAATTGTTAATGTTTATTGCTCCAATCTGCCTCAACCCTAACAATCAAAGAATTTGAGTTATGGTGACACATATGTCTCATATTCTTATTTTTTAATTTTCTACTTGTTGAAATACTAGTTTTTCTATAGTTGCACAAGTAGATAAACCTTGAGTGGATTCTTTATCCATGAATACATTAGATAGATACCACTTTACTGAACCCAATAGTGCTTAGGAAAAACAAACACCACATAAAAATTCTAGATAACTAAATTAATTACAATGATTAATAAAGAATCCTAGTATGAAGAGCTAAGTCTAATAAATGTACACAATTTAAAATAAATAAAATAATGTTACTTAGCTCTAGGTGAACAATGTTAATTTTATTGATAGTAGTCACCAAATGATTTGCTAGAATAAAAGGTATTTCCTAATTAATTCTTTATTTAAATATTAGGTTCCTTTTCTTCTAATTACTTAAGCTTACTTAGGTCATGTTATTTTTATGTCTCATGCCATAGGATGAGGACACATGCCATGATCTTGTTTTATCCTCACCTAGAATTTCTAGGTTAATTATGCTTTTATAAGCATTCTTTATTGTATAATCATTAAGATGCAAATTCATAATGATTCATGATTTTTTTGATCAATAGCTCTTGGCCTCCATAGCTTTTCTATTCTCTCTCTCTATGATAGGTGTTTGATTTCAGGCAATCCTTGGGAGATGTGGAGTTATTTTTTCCCAACTTCAACACAGAGAATTTTTTTAGTGAAGGTTCTACACTTGGCAGATCTCCAAATTTGGTGGTGTTTTGCTAAATTTGGCGAAGATGTTCTTTTTCCCAGCCCAACCTGTCTCTCTTGGGATTTTCATTTTTGCACCCCATCTTATAGAGGCCATATCTTGATCATACCGTGATATTTTTCAGTGCATTTTTTGAAACGAGGTAGAATTTTGTGCTCTTCATAATGGTGTAGGTGGTTTCTAGTTTGGAATTTTGGTTTTAAATTCCATAAATCATATTTCTTAGTGTTGTTCTTATGCAGTTGTTATTTTGGAGACTTTGATGGGCCATACCTTTTGCATCCAAACTCCTTTTTGGGTGCCATTTTTTCAACATGTGTCCTTTTTTTGACATTTTGAGCTTCCATTGTAAGCATTTATCATATGTAAACACACTGAAATAAAGTGCCTCTATATTTCACATGTATATATTGGTATCTTACTGTACCATAGAAAAATGGATCATTGACATTTTCATTGTCTTTTAGGTCTTTCTCTTGTGATGCTTGATCTATTTTGCTTTGATTTAATGTTGCAATGTAACTTCTGCATTCACATTAGTCCTTAAAATTCAAATTATGGTGTCTTGTGAAGGTGTTGTGAAGTGTTGTAACACATTTCTACACTTTTCTAGACTCTTTTCATTACAATTCACCTAAAAATAACCTTTTTATCACTTATCAATGTTGGTAACACAGGGCAGACAACTGAGAGGGGGGGTGAATTAGTTGTCACATAAATTCAAAACTTATTAACCTTATTAACTTTATTTTCAGATCTAATTAATAACCATGAAAGCATAAATCAACATCACATCAGAAACACACATAACACCAAGATTTTTTACGTGGAAACCCTATTAGGGGAAAAATCACAGTGGAGGTCAGTGCACAAGATTATACCCTGTTAAAAGTATAAAGAATGAAATGGGGAATGCACATGCATTCAAGCACACTACCTAGAGCTCACTACTCAATTACAACAAGGATTACTTCCCAAAGGAAGAGACACTGTCTTATAGAAACATTCAGATCACATCCATAGGATTTTGAACTGAGAAAATAGCATCTGCTAATGCCTGATTATAGTTCCAGTTAAGCACATGAACACTTCTTCACTCTTCTTCATACTCTACTCTACATTCGAATGATTTATAAAATTATTCATGCACACCATACCCTCAAATGGAATAAACAATCACTTATATATATCCACAACAAGAAATTACATCGTTACATGTTGGCTTCAACAAAATAATAAAATTAATATAAACTGTCAGCCCAAATCAATAACAATTATCCATGCAAATCAACCATGGTCGGCCAAAACATAGTGAAGACCCAAAATAATATCCTCAAACATGAACCACCTTCAAAAATTATTCCTCGAAGATCCACAACAAGCTACAAACACCTTGTCGGCCATGAACACGCAAGAGAAAATTACCAATCACGAGCACAACGATCAATGCAGACATGCAACACAAATAGAACATGATCTAGAAACATCCAAAAATATCAAGAATCACCAGAGAAGCATTTGCAACAACTGAACTTACTATAATTGCATCATCTTCATTTAGGAACACCAACTGAAGCAGCAAAAAAACTGTCAAAACACAACTATTCATAACTCGATCAAATCTTCATGTGGATCTCTGAAACTCAATGTTGATAAAATAGATATACTTGAAAAGAAACCCTTTAGTCCAAAAACTCTGATCATCAATGTACTGAACTCACCAACAGACTGAACTTCACTTTACCACTGACAACCTGCAACTTATTTCATTACAATTTTCTCAATATCCTCAACATATACAACTTCTAATGCATTAATGCTAATAGTGTTGACATCAATGACAACCAAATATTAGCAACACAACCACACCATCCAAAAATCTCCCCCTTTGGCATTGATCGAAACACATAGTGTGAAAAACACCATCAATGCAACTGTCTCTTAACACTTACTCCCCCTTAGGTTTTGACTCTTTTCTCCTCAATTCTTTCACATGACTCTTCTCCCCAGATATTTCACATTTTTTCACATGACTCTTCTCCCCCTTTGACCAATGACAAAGATCTCTTTTCTCCACACAAGCTCTGAACCACATATCTGAACATTTGACTACTCCCCTTGAGTAGCAGCTACCACAACATCAATCCAGATCAAGATATGACTATGAAATGCATAGACTGATGCAAAGAAATGCATCTTAGTTCTGCTTAGGAGGGGTAATCACCCCTAACTTCCCTCTGAGATACTCAAAAGTATCCTTAGGAAATGGCTTGGTAAAGATGTATGCAATTTGTTCCTTAGTAGGCACATACTCCAGTATGACTTCCTTTTCACTCACTTTCTCTCTCAAAAAGTGAAACTTGATAGATATATGCTTAGACTTTGAATGCAACATCTGATAATTAGAAATGTTAATTGCACTTGAATTATCATAGAATATAGCAATAGGCTCATCATACACAACTCTGATATCTTTCAACATTTGCTTCATCCACAATACTTGAGTACAATTGTTAGCAACAATAATGTATTTTTCCTCTACAGTAGATAAAGAAATGGCATTCTGCTTCTTACTTAACCATGAAATCAACTTCTTTCCAAAGAAAAATGTGCCACCACTAGTACTTTTCCTATCATTCACATCTCCTGCCCAATCCGCATCAATAAAGGCACTCAAAGTAAGATAATCATCTTTAGGATACCATAGACCAAAATCAACTATTCCCTTCAAGTATCTGAGAATCCTCTTCACAGTAGTTACATGAGATTCCTTAGGATTAGCTTGAAATCTTGCAACAATACATACAACATTCATGATATTAGGCCTAGTTTGAGTTAAATAAAGTAATCCACCAATTATTGATTTGTATCTAGTTGATTTTCCTTTGGAGAATTATCATCTTGTGTCAACTTGCATCCGGTCACCATGGGTGTACCAACTGGATTTGAATCTTCCATACCAAACTTTTTCAACAATTCTTTCACATACTTGGACTGAGATATAAAGATCCTTTTATCTAACTGAGTAATTTACAATCCCAAAAAGAATTTCATCTCTCCAATCATAGACATCTCAAACTCACTTTGCATCTCATCAACAAACTTCATGCACAAACTATCATCTCCTCCAAAAATGATATCATCAACAAAGACTTCCACAATCAAATCTTTATCATCATCA
The DNA here is from genome assembly GCA_007258455.2 of Sequoia sempervirens. Taxonomy (NCBI): domain Eukaryota; kingdom Viridiplantae; phylum Streptophyta; class Pinopsida; order Cupressales; family Cupressaceae; genus Sequoia; species Sequoia sempervirens. Next base: position 537,307,471 of record VDFB02270651.1, on the reverse strand, counting down.
ATCTTGAAATACAAATTACTATCAACAGTTCCTTTGTTAAATCCAAGCTTTAGCAAATACTTGTCCAATCTAGCATACCAAGATCTAGGGGCTTGCTTAAGTCCATAAAACACTTTCTTCAATTGAAAAACTATGCCTCCTTGATCAGTCAATTGAAATCTTTAGGTTGCTCAACATACACTTCTTCCAATTCACCATTTAGAAATGCTGACTTGACATCCATTTGATAAACTTTTTGTATGCAGCATAAGCAATAAATAGTCTCAGAGCTTCAATCCTAGCAACAAGAGCAAAAGTTTATTCAAATTAAATTCCTTCCATCTGAGAATATCCTTTACATACCAATCTTGCTTTGTTTCTAACCACTTCACCTTGCTCATTTAGTTTGTTTCTAAAGACCCATTTAGTTCCAATTACATTTTTATCCTTAGGTCTCATAACAAGCATCCATGTATCATTCTTCTCAATCTACAATAGCTCTTCTTTCATTGCTTCAACCCAATGTTCATCTTTGCATGCTTCATTCACACTATTAGGCTCAGTCTTTGAAATCAATTAGTACTCTTATGTAATTTTTCTCCTAGTCTGGACACCTTTGTTCTTATCACCTATGATCTAATCTTCTGAATGATTTAATCTCACATACTTTGGAGTCTTAGGATGTTCTTGAACTTCAGGCTCTTTTTTTCTCTCTTCTACACTTTTAATAGTTTCTCCTTCCTCTTGATTTTCCTGATTCATCAGAATGATTTGAACTTGATTTGAAGTCTGTACTTTCTTTCCTTTATTTGTACTATCATTCTGATCATTAGAATCATATCCACAAGTTCTGGATGGTTTAGCTATGTCTTCATCAACCTTAATGATTGCACTTTCAACCATTTTCCTGAATCTCTTATTGTAGCACCAATAGGCCTTGCTTTTAGTAGAATAACCCAAAAATATTCCTTCATCACTCTTAGCATCAAAATTTCCTATATCTTCATCTCTTCTGATAAAGCATCTACTCCCAAAGATTTTGAAATATCTAATACTAGGCTTGTGACCAAACCATAGCTCAAAAGGAGTCTTACTAGTATCACCTTTGACTTGTACCCAGTTGAGAGTGTAAACAACAGTACTCACAACTTCTCTCCAATAGATATGAGGAGCATTTCCTTCCAACATCATAGTTCTAGCAACATCTTGAATTGTCCTATTCTTCCTTTCCATAACTCCATTTTGCTGAGGTGTCTGGGGAGCAGATAATTGTCTCTTTATTTCATATTCTTCACAAAAAGAATTAAACTCACAAGAAGTGAATTCACCACCTCGATCTGATCTCAAAAATTTAATCTTTAGATTTGTCTCTGTCTCAACCATAGCCTTGAAAATCTTGAACTTCTCTAGAGCTTCATATTTCTCTCTTAAGAAAGTAACCCACATCATTCTAGAATAATCATCAATAAGCAACATGAAATACATGTATCCTTGTAAACTTTTGACTCTAGAAGGACCACACAAACCAGTATGCACAAGCTCCAACAATTCATTTGAACAATGTTGTTTGCTCTAAACTGAAATTCTAGTTTGCTTCCCTAACTAACATTCCTTGCATATGACATTAGTAGGTTTCATCAACTTAGGAATATCTCTCAAAACCTTAGTAGAACTTATCTTGATAATATTATCAAAGTTAACATGACACATTATCCTATGCCACAACCAACTTTCATCAACTTGAGCAATTAAACAACTTTTACTAGCAACACTTAGGTAAAAGATATTACCTTTTGTTTTTGTACTTGATGCAATCACATTTTTGGAACTTCCCAATATTCTATACTTTCCATCCTTGAACTGAAGATTGTCTCCCTTATCTACCATCTGACCAACACTTAAAAGATTATGCTTCAGACCTTCCACATATAGGACATCATCAGTATTATGCTTACCATCAAGAGAAATGCATCCTTTGCCACATATCACACCTAATTTATCATCACCAAATCTTACAACACCACCATCATAATTTTCCAAGCTCACAAACTTAATTTTATCACTTGTCATGTGATGAGAGCATCCACTGTCAATCACCCATTCATATTTCTCTTCAACTTGGGTAGCTAGGGCTTTCTCCACATTTGTACAACTAGCAGATTCAGTAGACATGGGATTATTTTCCTTGATAGCAGCAAATACCCATTCGTCCTCACTTCCATTCCCTTTATCAAATTCACCATATGTCACACCTTCATCATCAACATAGTAACACTTTCTTTGAAATCTAGGCTTGTTAGGTCTTGACTTAGGAACTCTTTCTAGACACCTTGATGCAAAATGACCTATCTTATTGCAAGAAAAACATTTAATAGGCAAATTCCCTTTATACTCACCTTCTCCTTTGGATTCTCTTTTGACAATAGTGCTTCAAGCTCATCCAATTCTCTTTCTTCCTCTTCAATCTTTCTTGTTTATTCTTCATACTTGAATACCTTTCTAGAAGAACTTTCACCTAGATCATATCTCTGTTTATCTCTTCCGGAAGTAGTGGCCTTGAATGCAGATTCTGTCTTAGGAAGAGCATCACCAAATTCACTCAACTTAAAAGTAGTAAGCTTACCAATCAACATATCTCTAGTTACATTTGTCATAGTCTGGAGCTCCTCAATAGTTGTAGCTTTGAAATTGTATGCAACAAGCAAGGATCTAAGCACTTTAGCAACAATCTCTGATTCTTCCAGCTGTCCACCAACACATCTGATACCACACACAAGTTCATTCACTCTTTGCATGAAAGTAGTAATGTTCTTATCATCACCCATTCTCAACATTTCATATTTCCCTTTTAGACTTTGTAGCTTAGCAATCTTCACATTAGCATCACCTTCAGACAAAGTTTCCAACTTTTTCCAGATCTCATAAGCAGTCTTTAGATCCATAACATTTGTCATCTTAGAATTAGTCAAAGCACTCAACAATGCTTCCTTAGCCCTTATATTGTATTCAACATCCCTAATCTCAGCAGTAGTAGTAGGACCATTCTATGGGATAACATACCTATTACTTGTAATGCTCTAGTAGGGTTCACTAATGCATCTCAGATGACACTCCATTCGAGTCTTCCACATAGAATAATTTGTTCCATCAAATCTTGGACTATCCTTCTTATATGTTGCCATCTCGAATCACCTCAAGTTGTTAAACTTCTTCCAAGGAACCTGCTCTGATACCAATTGTTGGCAACACAAGGGTAGACAACTGAGAGGGTGGGGGGGTGAATCAGTTATCACAAAAATTCAAAAATTATTAACCTTATTAACTTTATTCTCAGATTTGATTAATAACCATGAAAACATAAATCAACATCACATCAGAAACACACATAACACCAAGATTTTTTACGTGGAAACCCTGTTAGGGGAAAAACCACGGTGGAGGTCAGTCCACAAGATTATACCCTGTTAAAAGTATAAAGAATGAAATGGGGAATGCACATGCATTTAGGAACACTTCCTAGAGCTCACTGCTCAATGAAAACAAGGCTTACTACCCAAAGAAAGACACACTGTCTTATAGAAACATTCGGATCACATCCGAAGGATTTTGAATTGAGAAAATAGCATCTGTTAATGCTTGATTACAGTTCCTATTAAGCACATGAACACTTCTTCACTATTCTTCACACTTTGCTTTTCCTTCAAATGATTTAGAACATTATTCTCACACACCATACCCTCAAATGGAATAAACAATTGCTTATATATATCTGCAACAAGAAATTACATCGTTACATGTTAGCTTCAACAAAATAATAAAATGAATATAAATTGTCAGCCCAAATCAATAACAATTATCAATGTGAATCAACCAAGGTCAACCACAACATTGTGAAGACCCAAAATAATATCCTCATACACGGACTACCTTGAAAAATTATTCCTCGAAGATCCACAACACACTACAAACACCTTGTCGGCCATGAACATGAGAAACATGAACACACAAGAGAAAATTACCAATCGCGAGCACAACGATCATTGTTGATGTGCAACACAGATAAAGCACAACCTAGAAACATCCAAAAACATTAAGAATCACCAGAGAAGCATTTACAACAATTGAACTTACTAGAATCACATCATCTTTATTCAGGAACACCAACTGAAGCATCAAAAAAATTGTTAGAACACAATTGTTTGTAACTCGATCAAATATTCACACGGATCTTTGAAACTCAACGTGGATAAACTAGATATACTCGAAAAGAAACCATTTAGTCCACAACCTCTTATCATCAACATACTAAACTCACCAACATAATGAACTTCACTTCACCACTAACAACCTACAACTTATTTCATTACAATTTTCGCGATATCCTCGACATATGCAACTTCTAATGCATTAATGCTAATAGTGTTGACATCAATGACAACCACATATCAGCAACACAACCACAACATCCAACAATCAAGTCCTATTTTAAAGTGTTGTAAAGTGTTGTAACAAGATTTCACGCTTTTCTAGGCTTGATTTCATTATTTACACCTTTCTTATGCTTTATTTGACCCCTTTATGCACTCATGAGGCTTAATTAAGTGTATTTTTGAATGTAAACCCAAAAAACAACATTAAATGCAAGATAATTCCCAACACCCACTTACAAGCCTAGAGTGGGATGTTGGTATGTGGTGACTGATCATGCTATACTGTATAGCCCATGGTATACTGTACACCCTGGTATACCGAAAAAGGGAAAAATCAATGAAAAAAGAAAAATCCGATTTTGTAGAACCCAAAAATCTGGAAGCTTCTAAGCTTGGTAAAAAGGGGTTCAGATGGGTATTTCAGTATGATGAAAAACGTGATTATTCACAAGATTGTAATAGATTTTTCACTGGATAATAAAAGTATTGGATGGCTACGGTTTGGTGGATGGCTGATCCATGTATATTTCCTCTTCCAAATCACCATGGAGAAAGGTTGTTTTAACATCAAGGTGTTCTAAATGCAAATCTTCAGTAGCCACAATACTTAAAACAATACGAATAGAAGTCATTTTAACAACAGGGAGAAAAAATCTCATCAAAATCAATACCCTTTTTTTGTGCAAATCCCTTTACAACTAATCGGCTTTAAATATTTTCTTACCTCCATCCTCCTCTTTTAGCACGTAAATCCATTTGTTTGGTAAAGCCTTTTTACCTGTAGGCAACTTGCATAAATCAAAGTCTAATTTTCCGAGGAGTCCATTTCTTCTTTCATTCCATGCCCACTTAACCTTGGTATCCACACTGCGCTTCATCATAATATTCTAGTTCCACATCAGTTAACAGAATAGTATACAAAGAGGGAGAGAATCTTTCTGGAGGTCTACTTACCTTAAAGATCGTCTAACAGGAGTTTGTGGTATTTGTTGCTGCTGTTGTTGCCTAGCATGAGGAACCACTGAAACATCATTGTTTGGAATATCATCCAACACTACATAATCATTTTCTTTCTTCTCTTGCTCAGCAACAGATCTTTGTACAACACTTTCTCATTGAATATGACATCCCTGCTTCTCACAATTTTCTGATTTTCAAAATCCCAAAGCCTATAACCAAATTCATCAATGCCATATCCAACAAATACACATTTCTTTGATTTTGCATCAACTTGGTTCTATTTTCAGAATCTACATGTGCAAATCTTCACAACGAAGGTTTGAGAAAGAATAACTCACCTTCTTACCTTTCCATGCTTCCTCACGGAATACCACAACCCAAAGGATTAAGAGGACCTCTATTGATTAAATAAACACAGTGTTTATAGTCTCTGCCCACATTTTTAAAGGCAACCAACATGCAATCTCATAGTCGTTACCCGCTCCATTATTGTCCTATTCGCGTTCGGCCACTCCATTTTCTGTGGAGTCCTTGGAACTGTTTTCTGCCTTGAATACCATTAGAGGAACAATAATCTTCAAACTCTTTCTTGCAATACTCACCACCATTATTAGATCTGAGACATTTTATCTTTTTACCCGTCTCATTCTCAACCAAGCTTCTCCATTTTTAAAAGTTTCAAATACATCAGATTTTTGTCTAAGGAAATAAATCCATACCTTCCTAGTTGCATCATCAATGAATGTAACATAATACAGAGAGCCACCGAGAGAAGATACCTGAGCTGGTCCCCATACATCCGTATGCACAAGCTCCAATTTCTCATCTTTCTTTTGCTTCCCATCCTTGAGAAAACTTACTCTCTTTTGTTTTCCATACACAACTTTCACAAAAATCCATATTAACACATTTTAGACCTGGTAAAACATTATTTGAATGAAGTACTTTCATACCTTTTGCACTCATATGCCCAAGTCTATTATGCCACAATGCTAATTCAGAATCCACAGCAACTGTATGATCTTCTACATGCTTGAACTGCAGCAACTGTTCCTGAACATTGATATTTTTCTGTAACAATTAAAGTAGAAGGAACAGTATGACCTGTATAAAGATATAAGGTGCCTACTTTCACACCTTTTGCTACCACTAAGGCACCCTTTGTAACTTTCCAATTTTTATCACTAAATGTAACAACACAACCTTCATCATCTAGTTGCCCTGCTGAAATTAAATTTCTGCTTAACTTTGGAACATGCCTTACCTCACGTAGTAGCCAATGATTCCCATTTTGCAACTTAATCTTGATTCTTCCCTTTCCAGCAATCGGCGAGGTTCGTTATCTCTAAATAAACCATTAAAATCCTTGGACATAATCAAGAAAATAACTTCTATGGGAATTGCATGAAATGAAACCCCTGAATCTAATACCCAAGAATCATCAGCATTATCAAGGGAAAGAATCAAAGCATCCTCATCAGATTTATTACTTACCACATTTGCCTCTTTATTTCCTTCCTTTTTTGTCTCCTTCTTTTTACGGAGACCCAATCTTTCTTCAAATGACACAGCTTACCCGGTACCAACAATCCCTCTTGTCTCTAGATTGGGACCTTTTGTCCTTTGATTTTCCTTGTTACTTCCCATGATTTCGAAATTGTTTCCTCTCTCCTTTGTTTCCCTACTTTCTACATTCAAAACACTGCCTGATGTGGATGTTCCACCTGAGCTTTTCCTAAAAAATTTCTCGCTCAAAATAACACCAACAACATCATCAAACTTCAATGTATTTGAACCGAAATAGAATTGCTATGACCATTACTAAGCTATTCAACTTTCGGGCAAGAACCAGAATCAAAAGAGCCCTAACTTCTTCATCAAAGTTTACTTTTAGAAGTTAATTGACTGGTGACTGTATTAAACTCATTTAAATGATCATAACTGACCCACCTTCTACCATTTTCATATTAAATAAACGCTTCATAAGAAATACCTTATTCAAAGCGGAAGGCTTTTCATATAACTTTGCCAGGGTTTCCATCAACTCTTGAGTTGTCTTTGCTGTTGTAATATTAAACGCCACCAATTGTGCCAGGCACAAACGAATATTGCCAAGAGCCTTTCTATCCAAGATCTCCCAGTCCTCATCTGACATTGCTGCGGGTTTCTTGGTTTTCCCTTCCAATGGCCGCCATAAATCCTTCTGATAGAGATAGTCCTCCATCTGCATCTTCCATAATGATAGTTCTACCCATTAAACTTCTCAACCTTCTTACCCTGCGCCATTGCTCCCACTCAACGTGGACTCCCCACTCAGGTGAGATCTTCCCTGGATGATAATCGAAGCCGACCCCATTCGATACCACTTGTTAGGGTTAGAGATGGTAGATCTAACAATTAAATGCAGATTTAATTAAAAAAGATAAACTAAAACACACAGAGAATAAATCATAACACAGAAATTTAACGTGGTTCACCCAATCTGGGCTACATCCACCAAACCGCAGCCATCCAATACTTTTATGTTTTGGGGGCTCTAATACTAATTTAAAAGGCTATGATGACTTAGATTTAGTAGGGGATATAGATACCAGGTGGAGTACCACAGGTTATGTATTCTGATTGGTGGAATGCGATGAGTTAGTTTCGCTTGGAAAGGTGGTTGCTTTATCCACAGGCAGAGTATGTCACTGCAACAAAGGTGGCAAAAGAGATGATATGGTTGCAACTTTTCATGGAGGAGTTGGGAAAATAACAAGCTAAAAATTACTTGTTTATAGACAGGTAGAGTGCTATACATCTTGCAAAGAATTCTGCTTTGCATTCTAAAACAAAACACATACAATTGAGATATCATTTCATTTGGTCAGTGTTGGAGGATGGACAGGTCAAGTTGGACAAGATACATACAGATGTAAATCCAGCAGATATGTTTACGAAGGTGGTGCCAAGGGAGAAGCTGAGCTCCTCTTCAGCTTCGGTTGGCCTTCAAGGTTGAATTCAAGTATAACAGAGCAACAAGGTCCAAGGTACTTATTTCTAGTGGGAGCTGTAATTGCAGCAGTGTCGTCTAGGATCAGTCTCCAAGTGGGACATTGTGGTGGTGTGGAGCCTGATCAGTCTCCAAGTGGGAGATTGTTGGTATGTGGCGACTGATCATGCTATACTGTATAGCCCATGGTATATTGTACACCTTGGCCCCTTGTCCTTGCCGGGGTTCGGGGCCGGGATGGGCCTTGGGTGGGGGTTCAGGGGCGGCAGCCCCTGAGAAAAATTTTCTTCCTACTTTTTCGCGTGATCACCGAAAAAGGAAAAATCAATGAAAAAAGAAAAATCCGATTTTGTAGAACCTAAAAATCTGGAAGCTTCTAAGCTTGGTAAAAAGGGGTTCGGATGGGTATTTCAGTATGATGAAAAATGCGATTATTCGCAAGATTGTAATAGGTTTTTCAATGGATAATAAAAGTATTGGATGGCTGCAGTTTGGTGGATGTAGCCCAAATTGGGTGAACCATGTTAAATTTTGTGTTATGATTTATTCTGTGCATGTTTTAGTTTCTCTATTTTTGTTTATTAAATCTGCATTTAATTGTTAGATCTGCCATCTCTAACCCTAACATGGGAACCATTTTCCATGGGTGGCGAATGAGTCCCTCTTGGCTCCAAATTCAAAATAATTCAAATTTTCTTTCGGGTTTTTATTCAAAATTACCTTATGTCAGCTTGTGATGTATTATTGGGTTATTAGGGCATAAGTGTGTATAAATAAGTGTTTTTTCTTCTCATTTTAACCCCAATTCCCCATTCAATTCACCCATTCATCAAGTTCACTTGCATTCACTCATTCAACATCACTTAGCATGCAATCATAACATCATTCAATCAAGCATTCATCAAGCATCTTGGAGCATCCATTGACATATCTTCAGACTTCTTCAACAAGGTTGTGGTGATTTTAGGACATTTTCATGTATCTATTCATCATTACCTTCTTCATTTCATTTCATTTCTTTATTAAGGGTTTGATTACCAAAGTGGGATTTGACCAAGGAAAATCCCTATACTCTAACCCTTAACCATTTTCCCCCTTTTGCATATGTTTGCAGACTTGTGTATGTATATTTTTCAAGAAATTAGGTGTTGAAAGGTGGTCAAGAAGTCAACAAAGTGTTTCAAGTCAACTAAACCCTATTTCAAGCTTGGAGACAACCTACAGTCCATTTTTTGCAGATTTGACTCCGTCAACTCGACAAGAAGACAAGTGCAGATTTGGAGCTATAGAATTGAACTTTGATTTCATAGAATTTTGGAGGAGGACTAATTCACCATCAGTGGCAAATGAGTCCCAACTTAATAATGAAAAAGGTGATTCTATCAGATTCTAGTTCCCAACAGTCGGAAAGTAGTTTTCAAGTGTTTTTGTCAGTAGCAGGACTAATTTGCCATCAGTGGTGAATGATTCCCACTAGTGATTTGTAGTTATTTTAACAACATTCTAGAATCTTCTCAGGTCTTCAATCTGCCTCTAGGTGCACTCTGTTCAGTCCGTTTCAATTTTGTATTCATTTGTTCATGTTTTAGGTCATTCTTACATACCTCATTATGTTTTCAAACATTGCATATTTCTCAGGTTTTGCATCAATAATGAATCAATTTTAGTACTTAGTTGCGTCCACATCATTGCATTTAGTCTTAATAACATCATACAATCCTTTATTTGAATGAACCACCACAATTTTAGTGTTCTATCTCTCTTCTTTTAGGTGAAAGATCCTAAGAGTGTAAGAGAAGCACATAGACACCCTCAAAATCTATGGTTCATTTTGGTGAACATGCATATTGAACACTTTATCTTTTTGATTTCAATTGCATTTGGCATCCTAGGTTTCATTTGCATCAACATTCAATTAGGTTTTGCTTTGTTTTTGCATCCTAGGGTTTCTCAAATTGCATTAGTAAAAGACTTATTTAGACTTTATTTTTGCATATCAAATCATTAGAAAACTAAACATTTTCATTTGCAAATGAAAACCATTAAAATCACTTTAAATTTTCTAAAAAACACAAAAAAATCTCATACCTGGACTCATTCGCCACCCTGGGCGAATTAGTCCACCTACACACTTTAAACTGTATTTTCAGGCATTTTCTGGGTATTTTCTACAGTACAGTTTTCTATAGTTACTTTATGTTATAATTTCCAGGCTGTCTATTTTCTCTTCTTTCTTGCATCTTAGTTCATTTTCATCATGGATTTTTCTTTTAACATTTTTTGGAATTCATTGAAATCCTTAGTAGACATGCCCAATTGTTCCTTTGGTTGTGACCCTAATGACCTTGAGCTTCCTCATGCTCCTTCAACTCCAAATGAATGTCCTCCTCGTGCTATTGACATCATTGGAGAAGATGATGATAGCATGAAAAAATTCTTAAATTCATGCCTTGATAACCTTGAAGCCAATGTAGCCTTTTTCCCATCCATGAAGTCACAAGATCTTCCTACTATCTCACCTCTTGGCATGTTTAGTTACTTACATCCTGAAATCAATGAAGGACCTAAGTTCCCCTCAATAGGTGGACCTAGTTCCTCTACACAACCACATCCTCAACCATTTTATGATCACAAAGTTACAAACACACCAATCAACCTTGAAGAAACATGTGGCAAAGGATTTACTATATTAAGCAAACGAGGATGTGATACAACAACCGAACATGAAATTCACCAACTTCTAGAACAAAGACCAACAAAAGAAAACACAATAGGACTAGGATGTCAAGATCCTCCTCATCCTGACAATCCTCCTTTTGAATATTGGAGACTTCAAGATGATGGTATAGTGATCTTTGAATCCTCTACTGACTTGAACATTTTCCTTCCATGTGAACAACCATTACTTGATTCTAATGACAAGGATGCTAGGATCCCAGTGGGTCTTCTTCCTCCTTCCATCCATGAAAAAGGAGAATCTAGTAAAAGAAAACAACCTCACAAATTGAAAAAAATCAAGTTTCCTATCGATCCATCGCCTGAATGTGAAAGGAGACTTCAATTTGTTTTAAACAAAGGCCTTATACTCTTACCACCTTCAAACAAGTTGGTCATCCTTCCTAAAGATTCTAACATACCATATTGCAAATATCATCGTGTTCTTGGACATCAAACCAAAGAATGTCGAACATTGAAGGACATACTGAACAAGTATCACTTCACTGATACCAACTGCTTTCCTATCATCCCTTAGAAACAAATCCCTTTATCATGCCCTAGTTGTAGAATTTTCTATTCTCACTATTGTATGATCCTTTCCCATCACCTACCTTGGCTCATTCTTGTATTTCACTCTGTGGAGGGAAGAAGTTGTTAGCCTTGTCCTTGTAATACATTTGTTCTTTGTCTCTTAACTATGTTATTCACCTTCCGCTTATATTACTTGAGATTGAGAAGCCAATAACTCAATTAATGGTTGAGTTACATTTGCATTACTAGCCTCTTTTGCATTTTCCTTTTGGTGTACTTTCATTTGTGTAATGTGTTCCCCCATAATGTGTGTTTGATGTTTTCTCTCTCTTTATGCACTTCCTCTATTTGTACCTCCATTCTTCTATATTTCATACATTGCTTTTGCCTTTCACTTTTGTTTTTTCTTTTCCTTTTGGGGATGACACAAAGTGTAGAGATGCCCTATGTCTCTTCCATGTTGACCCAAAAAGTCCTTTTCTTTTTCCCTTTTTGTTTTGTGTTTTCCTTTTAGGGATGACGCAAAGTGTTGAGACACCCTATGTCTCTTCCATGTTGACCCAATTTGTCCCTTTTCCTTTTTACTTTATCCCTTTTTTTCTTGTGTTTTTGTTTTGGGGATGACCAAGGCATTGAGACCAAAATGTCTCCTTCATGTTGACCCAAAATATTTTCCTTTTCCTTTTCTTTCACCTTTTCATTTTCTTTTTGCTTGTGTTTTCCTTTTGGGGACAATGCAAAGCATTGAGACTGCAATGTATCTTCCACGTTGACCCAAAACAGACTTTATTTTTCTTTTGTTTTCACTTTGTGTCATTCTTCTAGTTCTATGTGTTTTGGGGAATGATGACAGTTCCGAGCTCTTTCATAAAAACATTGTAGCAACAAATATACTGACCCAAAATACATAGATCCCTTATGTGTTTGGTGTGTTCCTTTCTAGGGGGAAACTCCCCTTTATTTTGTTTTATCTTTCATTTACATGAAGCAACCTTACTTGGAAACATATGACTTGGCATAGGGCTTTCCAAGTTGACTCTCATGTCTTGCTTTTATTTTTGCATTTTTCCCTTGCTACTTTAAAGCAATTGCTCACAGAGCGGTGTGTAGGAATTTCTTTAAAGTGGGGGGAATACATTGGCATCATTTCATTTGCATTCTTGGTTCTTAGTGCAGCCTTGTCACTTCATACGATGCATTTTTCACTTTGTGGACGACATTGGGTGTGATGTCCTTCATGAGCGTGATCTCTCTTAGCATTTTACATTCCTCTTAGTGGCTTGATGTGACACATTGCATCCCCTAAGTTGTGGATATTCTATTCTTTGATTGGTCCTCTCTTGGAGACATTAGACACAATGTTCCCTAAGTGATAGACCTTGCATGAACTTAACAAGACTCCTCTGATCATCTTTTACATTTTACATTTTACATCTTTTCCACCTTGCATAACACAACTTGCATGCCTATGGTACTATCCTCTTTGTTCATGAGTTCTAAGCATATGAAGCTTTGCTTGTCTCATGAAGCACGAACCGAAAATGTCCTTTGTGGTGCCTTGTTAAAGTTATCAGGAGGTATAACTTTGATATGGTTGAGCAGGAATCCCATTCCGTGGCACGACTTTCCCCATAGCCACCTATGTGTTTGTGTGTTCATACCAACTAGCGTATATATTTCACCTTTTGGGTCTTCTCACTTGGCAGACCTCCATGAGTTTTGTCGCCCCAAAGTGAGTATGCATATTATTTTTTAGACAAAAAGCCTAGATCTGATTCACAACTAGTTGAACAAACGATTGATGTTTGATCTGACTTTTCCTTTTCCCCTTCTCTCTCTCATTATCTTCACACATGTGTTCCTTTGTTCTTATGTTTAGTTTTCCATGGGATCTTTATCCTGGGGGCTTGATCATCCCTCTTGATCATTGTAATTCCATCTTGCTAACATAAGTACATTTGGATCCCTCTTGATATGCATGGCTACTTTAGTGTGATTTTGAAGCAAGTTCATCCTCTCACTAAAGTGGGGGATAAATGTACCATAGAAAAATGGATCATTGAAATTTTCATGGTCTTTTAGGTCTTTCTCTTGTGATGCTTGATCTATTTTTCTTTGATTTAAATGTAACTTCTGCATTCACATTAGGTCCTTAAAATTCAAATTAGGGTGTCTTGTGAAGGGTTGGTGAAGTGTTGTAACTCATTTCTACACTTTTCTAGACTCTTTTCATTACAATTCACCTAAAAATCACCTTTTCATCACTTATCAAGTCCTATTCTAAAGTGTTGTAAAGTCTTGTAACAAGATTTCATGCTTTTCTAGGCTTGATTTCACTATTTACACCTTTTTTATGCTTTATTTGACCCCTTTATGCACTCATGAGGCTTAATTAAGTGTATTTTTGAATGTAAACCCAACAAACAACATTAAATGCAAGATAATTCCTGACACCAACTTACAAGCCTAGAGGGACCCATTCGCCATGGGTGGCAAATGAGTCCCTCTTGTCTCCAAATTCAAAATAATTCAAATTTTCTTTTGGGTTTTTCTTCAAAATTACCTTATGTCGGCCTGTGATGTATTATTGGGTTATTAGGGCATAAGTGTGTATAAATAAATGTTTTTCTTCTCATTTTAACCCCCATTCCCCATTCAATTCACCCATTCATCAAGTTCACTTGCATTCACTCATTCAACATCAATTAGCATTCAATCATAACATCATTCAATCAAGCATTCATCAAGCATCTTGAAGCAACCATTAACATATCTTTAGACTTCTTCAACAAGGTTGTGGTGAGTTTAAGACATTTGCATGTTATTTATTCATCATTTCCTTCTTCATTTTATTTCATTTCTTTATTAAGGGTTTGATTACCAAAGTAGGATTTAACCAAGCCAAATCCCTATACTCTAACCCTTAACCATTTTTCCCCTTTTGCATGTGTGTTTGAAGACTTGTGTATGCAGATTTGTCAAGCAATTAGGTGTTGAAAGGTGGTCAAGAAGTCAACAAAGTTTTTCAAGTCAACTAAACCCTATTTCAAGCTTGGAGACAACCTATAGTCCATTTTTTGTAGATTTGATCCCGTCAACCCGACAAGAAGACAAGTGCAGATTTGGAGCTACAAAATTGACCTTTGATTTCATAGAATTTTGAGGAGGACTAATTTTTTATCAGTTGTGAATGAGTCTCACCTTAAGGCTGAAAAGGGTGATTCTATTAGATTCTAGTTCTCGACAATCAAAAAGCAGTTTTCAAGTGTTTTTGTTAGTAGTAGGACTGATTCACCATCAGTAGTGAATGAGTTCCACTGGTAATTTGCAATGATTTTACTAGCATTTTAGAATCTTCTTAGGTCTTCAATCTGCCTCTAGGTGCACACTATTCAGTCCCTTTCAATTCTATGTTCATTTATTCATGTTTTAGTTCAATCTTGCATACCTCATTGTGTTTTCAAACATTGCATATTTCTCAGGTTTTGCATCAACAATCAATCAATTTTAGTACTTAGTTGTATCCACATCCTTGCATTTAGTTTTAATAACATCATACAATCCTTTATTTGAATGAACCACCACAATTTTAGTGTTCTATATCTATCCTTTTAGGTGAAAGATTGTAAGAGTGTAAGATAAGCACATAGACGCCCTCAAAATCTATGGTTCACTTACATATCATCTTATACCTTTTGTATTGACACTATGATATAAAGTGCCATGGGGGGTTGATGTTTGCCTTTTTTTTCCATCACACCTTTGTCAATTGAGTGTCCCTTCCATAACAACAACAAATCACATTGATTCTTGCCTCATGCATGTGTGTCTTGGTCTGCAAAACCTTTATATTTTCTAGTACTTTCATGTTTATACGTTCAAATGTTCTTGGTTCTTCCTCATGCACTACATTCTGACATTCGGTTTTAGTGTACCTATCATGACTCTCCTTTGTCAACATTATGGGGGTTTTCTATTGTTGATGTTAATGCTTCCTTGGTTTCTTATTGGAGTGAGCTATGTATCAAGTATTTGTTCCTATGTACATCAGTGGCTGGTTACCCATGCATTTTGATGATATGGAACATTTACCATATTGACACTCTTGCATTCTTTTTTTTAGAGGCAACCTTCTATTTTCACATAATCAATTCTTCAGACTATTGGTACCTATGCCATTTGTATCTTTGAGTTCCAGATGTTTTTCCTTTGTTTTCCATTTGATTTGAGTAGTGTTGTTTGGGGGACTCATGCAGATTATTGTCTTCTTGATTCTAATCATTTGTTTCAGAGGAGGTTATTCTCTTAGCACTATAGTATTCATTCTTCGATAGTGTTTGTGGCTTCTTCATGCTTTAGTGGTGTTCCTCATGTTCATTCTTTGTTCCTATTCTTTTTGGGACATTGTTTTGGAGGATTTTCAGTCCTTCACTCTTGTTTGGAAGCTTCTTATTCCTTCACTTGTATTTCTTTCTTTTAGAGAGCATTTTTCTCCCACTGGGTTTTTCTCCTTTTCTTTGGTTTTGAGAGATTTGATTGTTTGTACATGGGTACCTCACTGGGCCTTGTTTGTCGAGACCCATCATGTATTAATCTTTAGAGGTTTGAGCTTCTCCCTAAGTTTCACTTAAGGGGGGGTGTTAGAGTAAAATATATTCCTAATTAATTATTTATTTAATTATTAGGTTCATTTTTCTCTAATTACTTAAGCTTACTTAGGTCATGTTCTTTTTATGTCTCATGTCATAGGATGAGGGCACATGTCATGATCTCGTTTTATCCTCACCTAGGGTGTCTATGTTAATTATCCTTTTATAAGGATTCTTTATTGTATAATCATTAAGATGCACATTCATAATGATTCATACTTTTTTGGATCAATAGCTCTTGGCCTCCATAGCTTTGCTATTCTCTCCTTTTGTGATAGGTGTTTGATTGTAGGTGATCCTAGGAAGCTGTGGAGTTATTTTTTCCCAACTTCAACATGATTCACTAGTATACTAGAAAATTAATATTTATCAAACAAATGCCAAGATTAAGAAATTTACTATTTGCTACCTTGGATTACTTCCATGACTATGGATTTGAACCCTATAAATGGATATAAATTTGGTCCACATCTAAATTTTGGTGTAATTGATGCTAACAATAGGTTTGTCTTGTTTTCTACAAATTACTTTTGAATGGGGTGATGTCAATTGACATCATTTAGGAGATTGCTAGGTTAGAAGTGTACTCCTTAATTCAAACTTTTGTTGTCAAGTTTCTTGTGTAGAACAATGATAGAAGACAACAAACAATTATGCAATATACCTAGACACATGTAACTATTAATGTAATATTGATGCTCTAATGATGATGCAATGTGTAACAAAGCTCTCTAATGATATATAGACATGAAATAATGAATTAAGGTTTGTCCTTTTATACAACACACAAATATATAATTTGAAATATTTCATATTTTAGTTAGCTCATAATGATTAGTTAGAAAATAAGAGCATAAACCTTGTTTTAAAATCTAAATTTCAAAATTTAAAAATTATTTTCACATATAAATAAAAAGAAAAAGATAAATTAAAAATTCACTATTGATCTATGAAAATTTATAAAAATAAAATAAAATTAATTTCAAATTATTAACCAACTTTCATATATAAATATACTAATTATTATACCAAAATCCACCTAAACACAAGGAAATGAATAAGGTAAGTAAATTTCACAATTACAATATTTTATGTCAAAAAAAATGGCATGCTATAGTGAAAGGCAAGATTATACTTCTTCATGTCCCCAACTTGCGGATATTTTTAATTTTTTAATTTTCTGTCTAAACGCACTTAGTTTTACAAATTCTATGCATAATTCCTCCGTACTCAATTTAATGATGTAATTCATAAAACTTTAGTAAAGATATTCGTTACACCCCATATTTGCCAATTGTCATTCCCTAAAAATTCTGTTTGGAGATTTAATCTATGGACTATTTTTTTAAAGTAATTTGGGAATCAAAGATGTGATATTTGCATAGTTTAATTTATATTCAATTAATTTTTTTTGATAGAGATTCAAAAGATTATACTTTAGTTATGAATTAATTAGAGAAAGTAATTTTTACATAAATTTATCTAAATGGTTTGAAGATGTAAACATTTATATTGAAACAAAAAGAAGGGTTTGAATCTTAATATTTAATGGGAAAATTTTAAATAAATGAATTAAATAGTTTTAAATGTCTGTACAATTTTTATATGTTAAAGAGTGTTTCTATAGAGTTATTTTGTAAGATTATAACTTTTTTAATTGAGTCCGTAGATCATTTGAGATATGTATGAGTCTTATTTCTTGGATATCAAAATTTTCATTTAACAAAACTTAGTTTTTGATGAGTTTTATGTAAATAATTCAGTTTCTTTAGCAAATCAAAAGCCACTTAGAAAAATTAACTTTTGCTAAGGCATTAAGAAGATTTCTTTAACTTTTACTAAATTACTAGTAAAAGTTGTACCTATCTTTCTTGAAAGTGTCCTATATCTATTTGTTAGTTTCATAAAATCAATGGGCTTCATATTTTTTCTTCTCTAAAGTAGTGTGGGCCTTGAGGAGTACACCATCTAACTTAGTTTGTATGAGTAGCATAATATCTTTGAATAAAGAAGATAATAAATTATTGACTTTATATATTGATTAGGTTTACTTTGATTTTAAAATCCAAAAACTTGAATTCTTAAAGGTGAATATTTATTTTACCATTAAGAATTGTATTAGATTTCATGTTTTTTATTGTATTTAAGGGATAAAATTTCATATTCTAAATTTTTACACTTTTGTTTTGGGATTTTCTACATAAATGCCATAAATATATAGTTCTAGTGTTTACTTTGATATGTCTTGTGCATAAATTGATTTCCATTGAAACCCATTAATTATATTTTATTATAGACCTCCTTGGTATGGACCAATCCACATCTCTAGGTCTTTCAATGATTAAGTTACATGTTGTAGCCTAGTCTATGGATTGGACCATATGTCTTAGTCTAGTCCACCATAATAAAATTTTACATATTGATCTCTAAAGCCAACACCTAGAAAAATAGAAAAATCTCAAAGGTGTTTATCCACACCTCCTATTTTACAAAGTTAGATTTTAGGAGGAAAATAAAATAGATTTTAGCTAACCAAAATATTATAGGTCATTCCAACAGACATAAATTGAATCTATAGGAGTTCATTCCTTGAAGAAAATAAATTAATTTTGGGAGCATGCATTATAAATAAATATGTAAAAACATACCTCACCATTACTTTTGATAGTAAATCTTTTATCTACTATTTTTATTTCAAAAAGTGTAATTATTATGACTATCTCAATTCTTTAAATTAATATTAATTTACTATTATTATATTTTCAACTCCTTAAATTAAGTTACTTACTTGTTGAATTATTTCTTTAATATCATTTATTTATATAAAATATTAAACCTTGATAATTTTAAAGATCAAATAATTAATAAAACTTCCAAAAATGTGAAATTTCAAAGTTAACAAGAATTGAAGATCATATAAGGTGATTTAATAATGAATAATTGAGCATGTGCTGGGAGGGCATATACTGGGCTAAAAATAATTGACAAGATGTGAGTATAGTGCTTTTCGATTGAAAAGGCTTATGAAAATTTGGTCTTTTCTGCTTGAAATGTTAGAGTCCTTTAACTTTCCTCCTAGGTTTTGCAAATGAATAAGTACTTTATTCAAGGATTCTTCCACTCAAGTTAATCTCAATTATTGATCAACTACTTAATGCATAGTTTTCTAATGATACTACTTTTTTTTTAAAATGAACAAAGATAATTTTTTATTATGATAAATAGATTGATTTTTTTTAGGCCTTTTAGTGCTAAGGTTTCATACAATAAGTATGTTATTTTAAGTTGGGATAACTCTCCTCTTGAGTGGTTGAAAGGTAAGAATTGGTAGTGGGGTGGGTAATACTATTGTTAAATACCTAGGTATCTATTTTTTCATTAACCATTCATTGAAGGATATGTGGGAATGGATGTTCCACAAGATTGACAAAAATAATTAGAAATGGTAGACTCATATTGTTGAATGAACAAGACAAGTGAGAGGGTTGGGGTGAATCAGTTGTAGCAAATTAAACCTTCAAAACCCTTAACAATAATTAGATCTACATGCATTCATTAAACCATTTTTCTGTTAATGTGAATGAACATGAAATGTAGATAACAAAAACTGAAATCACAACATCATACACAAGAGAACACCAAATTTATGTGGAAAACCCAATGAGGGAAAAAACATGGTGAGGATTAGCTCACAATATAAGTAATAGAAAAACCAGTACAAAAGGGCTCACTACCAAAATAGGACACACTATCCAAAAGGCTCACTACCACTGAAAGAAATACAAGAAGATAGAAGAAGATTATTACACAGAGAATACTTCTCAATGCAACTGGTGATCGATCTCAATTTCTCGCATACTTCTATAGTCTTACATGAAAGATTTCAAATTCCTTCATGCTCACTATCTTTAGGAACCCTAACACTAAAATTCACACTGCTCTACTCAAATTTGCATCACACATCACTCACATCGATCTCACATCTATCTTGCTTCACTCTCTTTCATCTTTGTTATTCTCAACAACACCACACTTATTTATATCAACCTCAACCTCAAAAAAATTCTCAATGTTGACAACTAGATGTTATACATACAAATTCAAAATAGGTCGACAACCGAAATGATGAAATAAACTGCCCTTACAAATTTGAAAACTCATAACACAAGTCAAAATAGCACAACATATGCAAGAAGGAAAACACTATATTTTATTGCAACAAATATGAATTGGGATTATAATATGCGGAAGCTCATAAGCTCCCTTACAACATGGGCTTCTATGCAAATATAAATTTGCAACAATGGAGTCTTCAATCCTATGCTAAATCCAACAACATTTGGTTATGTAAACCTGCAACTCCTCCAAATCCAACTTCACCAAATGAGCAAGCATCAATATATAGAAATTGTGTGAGAGGAAACCACTAATGGTTTCTCAAAACAACCTCCACTAAACCACTAGAAAAACCCATCACTTTCTACCTATCAATGCTTTGTCATTCATTATAATTTTTTAAAATGGTTTTTGGGTTTTGTGAGCCTCGTTTCCAGCTTTCTAGATCACTTTGAAATTCTTAATTTCATTACTATATGAGAAAGTTATGTCCATTTTATTGAGACTAGGTCTCACAATTACGACCCAAACATGCAACAACATGCAAAGTTTGTGGCCAACATGAAAATACATGCAAGGCATGCAAATGATAATGCAAGAACATGTAACAAAAGTGGCCCCCTCTTGTAAGTGAATTCCCAAGAATCATATTCCCTTTGGAGATGCTTTAGAAACATTTATCAAAGCATAATTCCTTCAAAAGTTACCTCTTCAAATCACCACAAGGGAAAATTATAATGTTGCAAATTAAAATATTTATTCTCCTAACCCCTAATCCCTTATTGAAATTAAACAAAATTGAAATAACAATATTTTTGGTGACACAATATTGTCATTTCTCCTTGGATGCTTCTGCATCACTAAACATTCCCATGGTGGATAGGAATGAAAGGGGACCAAAACAACACTTAATCGAACCGAGACCCAAAATTAAGTCTCATATGCCATGCTACACATCCATTAATACTTGAACATTTTTTAATGTAGTGTAGACACTAGGTCAGTCATTACCCATGAAAACACATTAAACATTACGTACACACTTTCGAAAGTCAATTTGAAACTTTTGAACAACAAAATTCACTTGAACACGATCTAGAATAATTCATGAATTTCTTGAGATTCATCAGACACTTCATCCAAGTTCGCATCATTCAAATACTTCAACTTAGAACAACTGGTAAACCTTATTCACAAAATGACGAATGAAACTCACTTTGTACTACACAAAATCAAGTGAAACCTTAAATGCAGAAAGATACAAGCATTTTAAGAAGCTTCCCAAATCCACATGACCTGAAGCCAGATAGTGGAGAAACATGGAGCAAATACATTTCTCCCAGGCCACAAAAAAATCACTGAACAATTGGTTCACATATTGGTGAAATATCTTGCACTGTACAATGATCCAGAAACCCAAATTCTGAACATAGCAACCTCTGACAACCATGAACAACATATTAGATCCACACATGCATAGGATCAGTACCGAAGAAATTTGGAGCACAATACCAAAGCACACACTGACCACATGCACAACACAGTTTTCTCTGTTTATCAAATTTCCTCAAAAGCACTTGGAAACCAAGTACTAGAGACATCATCTCAGCTCATTTCATCATTCTAACTCATCCTTAGATACTACAATAGAAAGATAGCTCCATGTACTCACAACATTTCCTCAATATCTCAACTATACGTGCACAACCTACATCAACCTATTTTCCTCTTTTTCACAATATTTTCAATATCTTGGACATCTTCACTATGAAGCAACTTCCTTAACACATAGTTGACATCAATGACAACACCATCCAATAGACTTCCTATTGAAATCAATGAAAACACCATAATCCTTTAAAAAAACTCCCCTTTTTTCATTGATGGCAATGCAAGATGTGAAAAAACATCAAAGACAAGACAACATACACACTCAACTGTCTCCCCCTTACTAGAGTCTCTCTCCCTTTGGCGATAATGATTAGACAACATACACCACTTTCTCCACTTTTTCACATGCTTCTTTCTCCCCCTTTGACATTGAACCAAGAAACTTTCTCTGAATACTCCCCCTTAGGAGTACACCCAATCAAATCAAAAACTCAATGAAAACACATGACACTAACTACTCCCCTAAGAGGTAGCCACCAACATCAGTCCAGATAAGAGAAAGATCCATAGATCCACTGGACTAATGCATCTTCATATGCATCTAGTTCAAAGAAGGGGGGAAATAACCCCCAACTTCTCACAAAGATACTCAAAAGTATCCTTAGGAAGAGCCTTAATGAATATGTCAGCAATCTGATCCTTTGTAGGTATATACTCAAGTTTTACTTCATTCTTGATAACCTTCTCTCTCAAAAAGTGATACCTAATTGATATGTGTTTTTTCCTTAAATGCATCATTGAATTCTTTGAGATGTTAATTGCTCTTGTATTATCACAAAAGATAGATATAGGCTCATCATACAAAACTCTGATATCCTTCAATGTTTGTCTCATCCATAGTACTTGTGTACAACAGAATGCTGCTACAATATACTCAGCCTCTGCAGTATATAAAGAGACTGAAACCTACTTCTTACTCAACCATGACACCAATCTGCATCCAAGAAAGAATGCACCACCAATTGTGTGTTTCCTATCATCAACACAACCAACCCAATCTGCATTTGTATAAGTACTTAATGTGAAATCAGTATCCTAAAGATACCACAAGCCATAATCTAGAGTGCCTCTTAGATATTTGAATATTCTCTTCACTGCTGCAACATGTGTTTCTTAATGATCTTCTTGAAATTTCTAGCTATAAGAAAAATTGCATGCATGATATATGGTCTAGTTGCAGTTAGATATACTAGTCCACCAATCATAGATCTATACTTGCTCTAATCAGCCTTAGGTGAGTCATTATCTTTTCTCAATTTACAACTAGTCACCATAAGAGTGCATACCCATTTGGAGTCATCCATACCAAAATTCTTCAACATCTCTTTGACATACTTAGACTATGAAATGAAAATACCTTTATCTATTTGACTAATTTTTAGCCTAAGGAAGAAATTCATCTTCCCAAACATTCACATTTCAAATTCTTTTTGAATCTCTTCAATATTTTTTTACACATAGCTTCATTTCCTCCAAAGATAATATCATCCATATACTCTACTACTATCAATATTTTTTCTTCCTCAATTTTGAAATAGAGATTACTATATGTGGTGCCTTTACTGTATCCTTGTTGTATCAAGTACTTGTCCAATTTTGCATTCCAAGCTCTTAGAGCTTGCTTCAATCCATATAGTGCCTCCTTCAATTTACATACCATATCCAGTTGATTTAAGAACTTAAATCCTTCTAGTTGTTCCATGTAAACTTCTTCTAATTCACCATTCAGAAAAGCGGACTTTGCATCCATTTGATAAACTTTAAAGTATTTATGTGTTACAAATGCCAAAAACATTCTAATAGCTTCCATCCTAGCCATAGGAGCAAAAGTATCCTCAAATTATACACCTTCCAAGTTTGTGAGTAACCCTTACACACATATTGCAATGGATAATTTGTTAAGGCAACAAAAAAATCATCTACGTCATCGTGAGAGGATGTTTTAGAGTCAAAATCAAAGAATGTGTTATTTTTCTTCTTTTTCTCCTCTTTACACTCTTTTAAAAAATGACTAGATTTTCCACAATTCCAATATTTCACCTTGGTCTTGCTATGAGATAGAGATCTCCCATAGGATTTGGATTCTAACTTTGCTTGCTTTGTGTTCTTTTTTCCTTTTTCTTTCATTTTCCTTGAATTATTAGAGCCTCCTTAGTCATTTCAGAAGTTTTTATTTGCATCTCTTTAGATGGAAATGACATAACCACTTCATCCATATTAAAGGTGGTAGTGGTACTTCCAATAGCCATGACAAGGTGGTCTCAAGAATTTGGCAATGAACATAGAAAAGTCATGCAACAATCCTCCTCCATTTTCACACCAACATAGATCAAATGGAAAACAAGCATGTTGAATGCATTCAGGTGATTTGTGATAGATCCTTCTTCCTCCATCCATAGAGAATACACATTACATAGGAACAACTTATTTACCAAGGATTTAGCCTAATAAATTTGAGAAAGTTTCTTCCAATTAAGTGTAGTGGTCTTCTCTTCATGGGCATGTAGGAGTACTAAATTAGCCACAAGGTCTTATCAGACTCTTAGCCTCTTGATCCATCAGATCCCAATCTTCTTGTTTCATTCTCGATGACATAGTTCTAGAAATAGCTAACCATAAATCATAGTCTACAAGCATTTCTTCCATCTTGAGCTTCAACAACTCAAATTTTCCTTCGTTATTTTTTTCTATTTCAACTCTACTAGATGTGCTTGCCATCTCCTTCCTACAACAAGGTTAATACAAAATTTCTGCAACAAAATCTCACTCAAAAATATCAGTATAAAAAACCCTTTACCCACAATTTAGGAAACAAAGGTGATCAAGCTCTGATACCAACTAAAAGGAAGTTGGGTATGCATAAAATATTCCTACACCAATCTATTAGAGGAGAGAATATGCAAATTTCTATAGTTTAAAAACCTTATTTAGTTACAATAAAGAAGATGCACATAACATGTAACATAAAACAACATCACAAATGTAATAAAAACACATAACATCAAGTATACATGGGGAAAACCATTTTGAGAGAAAAACCCCACACTGCAAAAGATTGAACAAGGTATTATTTGTAAACAAAGGGTTACAATACACTTGTAGTGCAAGCCTCTACATGATTTTCTTAGTGTTACAATTCTGGAGTCAATTTGACAACATAACAATACCTACAAAGCACAATAACATAACAACTCCAAATCCAACACAAGCATTTATATAGCTCATAACAAAGTTGGATGCGTAGAACCTTTACATGCAAGGTGCCAACCAACATGCATGTCATAATTTTTCATAATCAACTCTTATAAATTGTCATATGGAAATCCTTGCCATAATTAGCCATAATTAACTTATAACATATGACAAATTCTATCAAATTATCATAAATTAAGGCCCCAAAAAATGGGACACCCACCTCCACCAATTATCTTCCAAAATGTGCATGTCACCTTCTATGTAGGATATCACATCACCAGCGGGTCCCACAAAGTTCCACAACATTAGTAGGCTAAATAATATTAGGATAAAATATATAATTAATCACCAAAATAAAATGCTAGGACTTGCAAAAGTTGAGATACCTTAATCCCAACAATATAATCTTTGACACGAATGCCACACATAACTTCATTGATGATGGATTAGTGACCAATCAAGGCCTCAAGATGGAGAGCTTTGAAGGATTCAAGATTATGGTGGCTAAAAATTTCACCATCCAATGAAATAAGAATATCTCCTAGCTAAATCTTAATCTAGGAGGATACGATATGAATAATGAATTTTATGTTGTCAACATAGGGCATGCATATGGTCCTAGGTATCTAGTGGTTTCACTCGTTAGAAGAGATCACAAAACTATCCAAATCATGTAAATAATTTTTCATTTGTAGGGAAAACAAGTGGTACAATAGGGAAATGACAAATAAAGTGACAAGGATCATATTAGCTAAAAGAATAGAGAGGATTTTCTCACACAAGCAAGTTTTATGGGTAGCTAGTGTTTGGTGACTATAAAAATACCATCAAAGGAGAGAAGGAATATCATGTGTATATACAGAATATCTTAGACAAGAAAAATAATTATTTAGTAGCATTCCTCCAAGGAGCATCATATAGAGGCTTGAAGTGCATAATTGAGTTGGAGGAGGGTGTTATTCCTATCATCACTACTCTTTTCCACCTCCCTAGGATACATAAGGATGAAATAAAAAGGTCATTAAAGAAGTACTAGAAATGGGGCACATGAAACCTAGTTCGAGTCCCTCTAATTCTTTATTATCTTGGTGAAGATGAAAAATGGAACAATGTATATGTGTATCTATTACATAGCACTAAATAAGAAGACTATCAAGACCCAATACACCATTCCTAGGATAAATGAATTGATAGATGAGATTCATGGAGTAGTCTACTTCCAAAAAATAGATCTTAGAACAAGCTACCATCATATCAAAGTCCAAGATGACAATATTCAAAGATGAGTTTTTTATGTTACTATGAGCACTATGAGTTTTTATTCATGGCAGTTGGCGTGACAAATGCTCCATCAACTTTGTAGTCATTTATGAATTAGTTTTTTACAAGAAACTAAGAAATTTTGTTCTCCTCTTCTTTGATGACATTTTTGTCTATAATAAAATATGGGAGGAGCACATAAGGTACATTGATGAGGGAATTTTGGAAGAACAAAGACTATTTTCTAAGTTTAGTCAAAATGTGATTTTCCTATAATGGAGGTCTTTTATTTAGGTTATGTCATTAGCCCAAAGGGAGTGCAAGTGGATATGGAGAAGATTAAAGAAATTTAGGACTAGCCTCCCCCAAGGATCTTGACTTACCTACAAGGATTCTTCAACATTTGTAGCTACTATAGGAAATTTATAAAGAGATTCTCCCAACTAACCATACCCTTATCTGAATTAATGAAGTGATATTTTATGTGGGCTTATGATGCACAATGAGAAAATGTGATAGACTAAAATAGGTAAGGATATCATTTCCTATGTTAGTAATTTTAGATTTCACCCTTCCTTTCATACTAGAATTCAATGCATAAGGAGAGGCAATTAGGGTTGTGCTCATGTAGAATAAGAACCCAATTTTTTAAGAGTTAAAATATCATAGAGGTGGAAAGAAAAATCTTCTATGATAAGAAAATACTA
Source organism: Sequoia sempervirens (assembly GCA_007258455.2). Taxonomy (NCBI): domain Eukaryota; kingdom Viridiplantae; phylum Streptophyta; class Pinopsida; order Cupressales; family Cupressaceae; genus Sequoia; species Sequoia sempervirens. The sequence continues at coordinate 537,280,263 of VDFB02270651.1, read as the reverse complement.
GTCATCATGCACACATTGATTAAATTTAGGAAATACTTGGTGGATGGTTTATTTGTGGTAAAAAAACAATAACAATAATTTGATATATTTTATCATGTAGAAGGATCTAAATGAATGGCATCAAAACTGGGCAAGAAAACTCCAATTGTATAATTTTGATATTGAGTATGCCAAATGGAAGAATATATTGGTGTAAATAGGTATTTTACCTATCTATTTGACTAATAGGTCCTATATACATGTTAATTTTACTTAGGTCCTAGGGAATGTTTCTAGAAGTATTAGGTGTCATGTGGTCTTATCTTATCATGACATTTAATTCTTGTGTCCTAGGTCATTTAATAATTGTTGAGGAAGTTGTCTCATTGTATGGGATGAAGACACATGTCATGATCTTGTCTAATCATATCTCACATCCTTTCCTTTATAATAAAGGCATCATGTATACATTTACATATTCAATCAATTAGTCTTGTATCCATAATCATAGAAAAATATTCTTGCCATTTCTCTCTTGTGGAAGATATTTTGGTTTGGAAGCTAATCCTAGGGTGTTGGGAGTTATATTCAAATCCTACATAATATTATTGTTATTGATGCATTATCCAGAAGGAAAAATTCATGTTCCATGTCTCAGATCTTCATGGATGGAAATAATGAAATCATAACAGAGTATGCCAAGAATGAATTAATAAAGCATGTGTTGGAAGGGAAACTATCATATGAAAGGAACTTAATTTACAACTTACTCATTCTCTACAAGGGAAGAATCTACTTAGTGTCAAAATCAAGGATGAAGGGAAATATTTTGTGGGTAATTCATGACACTCTCTTGGTGGGCCACCTTGGGTATTTCAAGACCTACAAAAATATTACAGGAAAATTCACATGAAAGGGAATCAAGGATGATTTTCTCATCCACATAAAATAATCCATCCTTTGTTAGAAGAACAAAATGAAACAAAAAATTATAGTAGGTCTTTTGTAGCCCTTGCCCATCCCAAATTATAAGTGGGAAAGTATCTGAATAGATTTCATCACTAGACTTCCTAAAGTCTAAGGTAAGAACTACAAATATATTTTTGTGGATTTATACTAACAAAGTATACACATTTCTTTGCCATCTCTTCAGTTTTTAAGGTTCCACAAGTGCTTATCTATTCTTAAAGGAAGTGATAAATTTATATGGACTACCCAAGAGCATTGTGAGTGATAGATATAGTCACTTCATGGACTTATTTTGTAAAGAGCTCTTCTTTTTGGTAGGAATTGATCTCACTCTAACATCAACTACCACTTGTAAAAAAATGGTTAGACTAAGATTACGAGAAAATGGGTGGAAGGTTTATTTGAGAAATTATGTTGTTGATCAACATAAGACTAGGATGGTATGGATCTGCTTGGGGGGGCGCTATTACAAAACCACCTACCACATGTTAATCAAGATATTTACATTCATGGATTTGTATAGGTATGGAGTTAAAAGCTTCACTGATATCATTCTATAAAATAGTAGGGTATTGGGAGCAAGTGATGTGATCAAATAGAGCTAACACATTCCTTTAAGAAAAAGTGAAAAATCATATATATGGACTTTATCACTAGGTTACTTGAGATAAATGGGAAAAACTACACCTTTCTTGTGGTGGATAGACTCACCAAGTATGCGCATTTTATGTCATATCCTCTAATTTAAAGGCTTCCCAAACTATTGGTTTATTCTTCAAGGAGGTTTTTACATTACATGGGTTACCTAAGAACATTGTTAGTGATAGGGACAATACATTTTTGAGTCACTTTTGAAAATAATTATTCTTTTGGTAGAAATAGAGTTCACCCCTTGGACAAGCTATCACCTTAGAAAAATAGGAAGACTAAAATTGTAAACAAATGGATTGAAGGGTACCTAAGAAATTACATTTTTGGGAAGTAAATAGCTAAGTTCAAGTGGTTAGATTTGGGAGAACACTGTTATAACATCTCCTACCATATTTCCATAAGTATGTCACCTTTCATGGCTTTGTGTGGATATAATGCTTAACCTTTGTGGATCTTGAAATCATAGAAAATAAAATGCATAGGGAAGCATATATGATCAAGAAAAATCAACAAGTATTGAAATCTCTCAAGGAACATCTTCAACATTCCTAGAACTAGTAGAATTTATATGCAAAATAATGGTACCAAAATATTTTTTAGATTTTGAGACATGGTTTTCCTAAGAATGCAACCCTATAGGTAGTATCCATTAAAAAAGAATTCAAGGAAAAGGTTGAAACCCATATTTTATAGTCCCTACAAGATTATAAGAAAGGTGGGAAAAGTAGCCAATGAACTAGAACTACTTGAGAATAAAAAACTCCACAACATATTCCATATTTATTTCCTTAAAAATACATTGGGACACCATATTGTACCATCCAAAGTCTTGCCACCTTTGAATAATGAATTAAGACTCATTCTAATACTTGAAGCTATCATGGGTACTCAAGAAAGAAAGCTAAGGAATAAAACCGTTAGTGAGTATTTGGTGAGGTGGAAGGATCTACCAATTGGAGATGCTACATGGGAAAGAGTTGACATCTTGAAGCATCCAAATTTGAATTTCTTGAGGGAAAAAAATATTAAGCAAGGAGTACTATCGCATGTCCTTTTTTTACCATAATATTTCAAATTGATCGTAAGCCCATTTTTCATTTCCCATGGGCTTAGGGAAAGTAACATAAGGAAATTTAAGTGTTAAAATTAGGCATTCAAATTAGGGGACACATGTGTTAAGTAATAGGTTGATTGATTTTAAAATGGTGTCAACAAATGGTTGTGTACAAGTGTATTTTGGATGGAAAGGTAAATAATGTAAAATTTGCATGTTAAATCAAGACTAGGTTTGAGAGAAGGCATGCTTGGTTTTTCATTAATTTCACTCAAATAGATTGGACATCCTCATCTGCCATTAGAGATTTGAGTATAGAAACTTCTTGATTCTCAATGATGGTTAGTGGATAAAGACCCCTAAAATAGTCTCAAAAGTCTCACATAGTGATTGTATTAGGGCTTCACTATTTTTTAGTAGAGGAAGCTCCTACAATGCTTGTTTGTTTAAAGTTTTAGGAATCTCTTTTAATGTCTAGGAAATTTAATGTTGATTGTTGTAGATTTGTTATATCTTTGATAATAATATTGTTGTTCTTGAAATTTTTGGTAAACTAAATTATTTGTAAGTATAATTCTTCATTGTAATAAGAGGATTAAGCAAATATTGTGAATTAATGTGTCAATTAATCATTTTGCAAGAGTTTATTGCTCATTTCTACATATGTTATTAGGTATATTATTTGTTGTAGTAGATATGATTTAAAATAATATTTAATCATTGATATCCTATGGAGTATGGGGAATTATATAAAAATAAGTCCTAAGAGGCAAAAATCATTAAACAACTTCAAAATTAGGTTTTCTTTTGAATGAAATTCCTTTATTCAAAGGTACAAGACCTACCACATGTCAATGGGGTTTGAATGAAGTTGTTTTTAAGTAATTTTCTAATGTTTCAAGTCAAGATAAAATGGGAAAGGACCTTCAAATGAAGGTATCAACCAAAGGAACTTCATTCAAACCCTCTTATGTGGCCCTTGAATTTTTGTTCACCATATTTTTGAAAAAAATATTAATTCAACAAAAGTTTTTGATAATCAAATGAAGTTATCATGACATAATATTTTCCATGATCATAGTCCTTGGAGTCAAATATCTAGAATGTATAATTTATAATATTTGTATTTAATCATCATTTTTCAATGAATCATAGGTTTTTAATAAACATAAAGGTCTTTTTTTTATACACATGGAAAAAAATAAATTCCAAAAAATACATTCACCCTCCTTATTGATGTCTTAGTTTCAACAAAAAAATTAATTAGTTTGGATATATAGACAAAAAAGTTATATTGTATGAGAAAATAAGAGTCTAAATTATAATTAATTTGAATTAAAAAAGTAATAATAAATAAAATCTAGAACATTTTTTTTTTTAAGAAAGTGCATACACTAAATATTAGTGGTATTAATCTATGTTTAAGAAAGTGTGAATTGATCTTATTTCTAGCCCAAGTTATGTGATATGATAAAATGTTACTCATAAAAAATAGTATAAAGTATAAGAAACAAATTAGTTTTATTTTCATCAATTTACTTCATCCTTAAATTTTTAGTGATTTGTTTACTATAAGTGATAAAAAAAGTGAAAATATGGGTACAAATGTCGATTTGAGTATGTCACTTAGGTCAAAAAGTGAGACGATCTTATGCCTCTAAATTCAAGAGTTTAATAATATTAATTATTTAATTATTTTGCAAACTTTTTAATGTGACTGGTGACATTGACATTGATGCAACACACCCTTTGGTACCACATGGATGAAGATATTGGAGCTCAAATCTCGTGACCACTTTATGCAACAAGATGCTTTTAGTCAATTGAATCAAGGCCCCGCCCTTTATCTAATTTAATTACTTTTGTTCTTATGAATAGTATATTATTTTATTCTTCTTTTATTTGTAAAAAATATAAATATTCTAAATCATAGGAATAAGTATAGTGAATGTGAAGTGGATGATGCATAAAAAATGCCTCACAAAAGGTCAAGTTAAACACCACACTCTAAGCTTTGATTTGTTTAAATGGTTCGTCTAAAATCACATTCATTTCTCTAATAGATCGCACCTATTAATGTGATTTAAGACGAACCACCTAGACAAGTCAAAAATTTAAGTGTATTGTTTAAACCTAAATCCCACAAATATACCTACTATAGTCAAAACATTCACAAGATCACCCATAAAATATTTAAGTTAATTGCTTAATCTAGAGAGTAAAAGCTGAGTTAGAGTGAGAGGTGAAGAGTCAAATGAAGGGAAGTGAAGAAGTTGTTACAACATAAAAGAAAAGTAGAGAGATAGAATGAGTAGACAAGTGTAGCTAACCTCTAAACTTGATTTCACAATGCCCACTCATCCATTCCATTTGGGAAGTAAGTATTACAAAACTGTCATTCTTATGGGAGAATGGTGGAGAACTTGTACTCTTGAAAGAGAGATCACAAGTTCAAATCTTGCAAGGGGTAAGGTATGTACACCTCGTATTGTGGAGCACGAGTTAGGTGCCTCCCTCATATTGGGAGTACAAGGAGTCCCATATACTGTAAGTCATCATATTGTGGAGCACGAGTTAGGTGCCTCCCTCATATTGGGAGTACGAGGAGTTCCATATACTGTAAGTCGTCATATTGTGGAGCACGAGTTAGGTGCATCCCTCATATTAGGAGTACGAGGAGTCCCATATACTATAAGCCATCTATAGACCCAAAAAAAGATCGCCTAGTATCGTGGACTATAAAAGGACCTTTCCTTTCCTATGGCCAAAAAATGTGAATATGAGGAAATGTTTGGTCAAGTGGATTAAATTTATTAGGGTTTGTGTGGCTGTCATCATTGCAGGCTGAACATGACTTGACAACAAATACAAAAAATATTTATTTTTGAGAATTGTTTGACAATCTGCACCCTCTAGACTCTAGATTCTGGACTCTTCACAGACATGTCTAATAACAAACAACAAGACAACACTATCTTTCTGTCACATCACTCCATCCGTCAAATTTCATACTGATTTTCTTTTGTCATATGTCTGTACTTCTTTCCACTTGTAATTATTCCTATTTCGGGTAATTAAGATAGCAGACCACAAAATTCAGAACACTTGAGTTAAAGCAGTTTAGATTGAAATATTTTCAAATGTTGTCTTTTTCAGCTGTGGTATTGAGTGTACAAATTTTCTCTTTTAGTTTGGAGTAACCTAGAATTTGAGTGGTATTGATATTTACAGCTAATAAATTTCAATAACAAACTGATTTTATTGGGAGAATTTGTATAAATGAAATTATTTTAATTATGTGTTTACACAAGATTGAATTGTCTACCTATATATTATAGATTGTAGTTGTTTTTTTTAAGGTGTTCAAAGATTCATGAGATCAATGGGGTTCTTTAGAAAGTCATTCATTTTCTTGTTGATGTCAAATTAGTAGTAGGTATAACTATTCCATAGTCCATAAAGAATAATATAAATGTTTCTAGATTTAATTGTGTATTCTTTTTTGAATTGACGTTTTGAATCACATTCAATGGTTCATCATCAGGAAGAAGGCAATGAGGAATAAGATTGCAGAAATTTCTTTAAGAAGAGTTAAGGGGTAGGAGATGGGAAGGGGGTTGATATGAAAAACAAGGCAGGAGTAAGAGAAAGTCAGTGATTCTCTTACTCTTGCATCATTTTTTCGATCTCAACCCTCGCTCCTCCTCCTCCCCTCTCCTACCCCTTAACTCTTCTTAAGGTCATTTCTACAATCATATTCCTTCTCCTCCTGATGATGAATCATTCAATGTGATTCAAAATGTCGATTCAAAAAATAATACAGAGTTGAATCCAAAAACATTTATATTAATTAGATTAGTAATTTTCTTAATTTTTTCAATCTATTTTTTTCATATAACTCTATCATGGAGAATGCATTTAGTATCATCAAATGACTCACAAGATCATGGAAAATTGAGTCATGGGATCAACAATATTAAGAGAAGAAGTTTCCATGGCCAGTGAGTGTTTCAATTAAAAAACTTGGCTCGCACTATGGTACAGAGTCTAGAAGGAATAACTTGGAACAAGGGGATTTGGAGAATGGAAATATGCTAAGCATTGGGACAACTAATAAGCTAATGAAATAGTTTACCTACCATTTTCGATTCTTAATATTTTTTTTATATTTAATGAAGCTATCCATTTATAAATGAAATACAAACTCTCTCTTTACGCTTTTTCAATATAACCCTTGTCAATATCTGTGGATGTCAAAAATCTGCAAATGGTTAGCATTTAAAACCAAGCTAATAATCAACATCCCTATGAAATAATGAAACATGTTAGATATGCTAAACAACAAGAAAAACTAAATGAACATACAAACAATATGAATCAACTTTATCTCATAGTGGATTGGTGCTATTGTAGAAAATAGCCCTTTCCCAACCCTTGCTTAAGCTTGATTATGAAATTGATATGAATATGATATGAAGATGGTGTGGACAAAATCAATTCTCAAATGAAGAGAGTGACCTTGCATGGTGATTGTAGATGAAATGCTAAGATTGTGGAGATTGTGGAGGATTTGTTGATGAATGAAGCCTTTGATTTATAGATTTTCAATTGCTAAGAGTGATCAAGAGGGAGAAATGTGGGATCAAAAACAAGCCAATGAAAAGAGGCCACTTGTCATCATGTCATAGGTTGAGGGATGTGCAAGATTTGGGAAATGTGCCCAAGAGGGGGAAATTTCAAATTTGAATTTGAGAGTTAATGCTTAGTTTGACCTTTGCAAGGGACATGTAAGAGACATTAATTGCTTTGTTGGATGTACATGTCCACTTGATTTTGAATTCAAACTTGAGGGAATATTCCTCAAAGATGCCATGTTGAGTGAAAATGATGATTTTATAAATGAATAAATCGATTTATTTGTGCAAGTGGGATTATCTAGAGGATGTGAAGATTAGATTTAATCAGGATTAATTAGCTAGGATGATGATTAGGGGCTTTGACCCTTTTAACTCAAATATTTTGATTTATTTAAATAAAAAAGGGATAAGAAATGACTTTTGAGATTTTAATTAAATAAAGTTTGATTTATTTAATTAAAGGATGATGTGAGCCTTTGATTTATTTAAATGAATAACCTTAGGACTAAAGACCTGATTTACCTGGTGAATGGATTTGTTGTGTTTGATTTATTTAATGAGTAGATGAATATGACCTAAGTCGATAATGCTAATTTCACGTGTCTACATTTTTCCCCTCTTTGAAGCAATGTACTTGTTGCGTTGGTTCAAAGAATAATCTTACTGTGATCAAAATTCAAAAAAATTCTTATTTTTCGGATGCCCCAGCGGAAAGAAGTACACTGGTACATTTCCCCCTCGAGAGATCGAGTGAAAAGATTCGATTTGAGGGTCGATCTCACGATAAAGAGGTTCAAAATGGATGGTTATGATGAGATGATTTTAAGATGCAAATGAGATGATTTTAAGATGCTTAGAAATACAAATCTATATTATCCTAAACAACTTAAATGATGATATGCTGTGAAATGGATGAGATGGAGGATCTGATATGCCATGATTATGTAAATGTATGATTTATGCAGATGCTTAGACTAACAGATCTATATTCTGATGATGATACAAATGCAATGCATGTGAAATGATCGATGTTTCCTATTATGTATGATATGAATGATATGTGGTATGCAGGATGGATGCATGATGGATGCATTGGTGATGAAGATGTTAGTGCGGAAATGAGATGATGACAAGAGGATCCCACAAGTCCATGATCTGACAAGACTTTATTAGAGATGATGATGATGATAGATGATGATTTGCTTATCAAGGATTGGGATTTTAAAAGGGCTACTTACCTTATGTTTGATAACACATGTAGATACGATGCATCAAGGTATAAAGAACCAGGATGGCATTGTACCTAGTGCGATGGACTTTGAATCAACAAGCATATAGGAGTATTCTTGTTCACACTTGACATACGAAAACCTTGCTAGGACGTACCTAACAAAGCAAGTATTCACCAAGTTATTTTACAAGAATGTCCAACAAGCACAACAGACAGAAGGATAATGATCATTGCCCCATTCCTATCTCTCTAAATCCTCATTTGGATATCATCGAGAGGTCCTTGGAATGAGCGCAATAAGATAAATCAAAAGAAAAGATCAAGTACGCAAACAAGCCAATGTTCTTCATACCTTCAGCCAGAGGGATGTGTTTTGATAGGATAAGATCCAAAGTGATATCCAAAATGATGCCCATTGTCAGAACGATATATCCTAGGAAATGCATTGTATAGGATGATGATGGTTTGATAAGTTGATTGATAGGCTATTGCTAGAAGGTCGTCTGACATGTTTGAAAATGATCAAGAGTTTGATTGTGTTTTAAAGGTTTGTTGTTTGATTTTGATTTTACAATTGAAGCTTGATTTTGTTGATTGTTGTGGTTGTTTCTGTTTGTTTTGCCAAAAGGATGAAGGCGACGATGATTTATTATGGATGATTGATTATTGCGGGTGATAGCGAAACATAATGGATGGATTTTTTCAAATATTTGGATGTTTTTGATGTTTTTGGAATGTTTTGAGGCTATTTTTGGTGTTTTCAAGATTTTGCAAATGTTTTGATTTTTTGATTTTCTGATGTTTTTGGATTTTGATGTTTTTTGAATATTTTTGGATTTTGATGTTTTTCGAATGTTTTTGGATTTTGATGTCTTGGGGGTTAATCATAGATGAGCCTTGCCTATGTTTAAGCTCAGAGACGACGTAGTTCAGATTCCATGTTTTTGACAAATCTGTTTTATGGATTTTTTGGATTTTGATATGATTTGGATGTTTTTGGATTTTCGCATGATTTTGACATTTTGGATATGGACATGCGTGATGATACCAGTGCTCTATTTGGGGATTTTTCTAAAAACCAAGCTAAGGTTGATTGATTGGATTGATGGACTGATGATGACGATAACATTGTTGAGGATGCACAACAATGCAAGGATAGTGTTAAGCAACACAATGATTGGGAATGATATACCGAGATGATGATTTTTGATTGGATTTGATTGATCATGATTGATGAAGCTTGATTATTAACAAAAGATGTTTGGATGATTTGATGTGATGTTTGAAGTGTAAGTTAGATGCAACTGATAGTGATTACTCGAATTGATGTTTGATGAAAGATGAAGCTTGATATGGAACATTTGCTCGTCAAAATATGCCATGGGCTAGTGATTTGGAGTTTTGCTCATAAGCGGTGGACCAATTTAATTTCACATTTTCCAATTTTTAGATCACCACATGAGTTGGAGGATATAGATCAAGATTTATTTTTGAAGCAAGATGTAAATATCTTCCCCCATTGTCTAGCAATGTATGGAATGTCATGGATAGATGCTTGGATAGGTGTATGGATGGATGGATATGGATTATCTTATGATAAGATAAGGTGTTTGGAAAATATGCTCATTTGGATAATGTTTCATGGCTCAGATAACATTGGATAGGATATGATCAGTGAAAAAGACCCATGTCAAGACGTTTGCAATAAGCAAGCGTAAAGTGTGCCCCAAATTTTCATCAAGATCAAGATGACTCAGACTATGGATGCAGATATATGCGAATGGATTGGATAAATGGTTCATGGATGACTGGATTTATTAATGGATAAGATGGATGAAACACTGGATTTATTATGGATGGGATGAGATGCTTTCACCTGAAGTATCACACACAGATGGTCGATTCTACACATGATGCATGTTTGCCAGGTTTTCATCATGGTCTTGCCCAAAGTGCCACCGTAGTGGTTTTCACTAGAGGAAGATTTTTTTCTCTTTACTATTTTCAATCCTTTTTCTGATTTTTTGGATTTTTCATATTTTTGATTTTTTAAAATTTTTCTGAAAGATTTTAAGCTCACGCTAAATCACAAGGTGTTGCTGATGTAGACGCTTTTGTCAGAATGTGCCATCGATAGCCCACTTGAAGAAGCTGCTTTGCTAAGATATGTGCACTTGAATGCAACTTTTGGGATTCTTGATCTACTTTGTTGATACTAGAGTTAACTTTGTCTTTGTGCACACATTGCGATAGAGTGCCTTCAGAATCCTTATGATGAAGGGTTGTTGCCAATACATGGTCAATGTGAGAATTGGATATCATACGTGGAGGCATGGATGGAGTGTGTTTAGGGATAGGAGATGGATTGGTTGACAGTTTGGAACCTTTGACTCTCCAAACTTGGGAAGATGAGCAATGATGGGAGGATACGAAAGTGTGCATGGAATTAGGACCAACTGCTTGATATACTTTGTACATCACTTGAAAAGCCTGCTTTTGATTTTGTGGGCATCTTTGATGGATACTTTTCCCTTTTTTATTTTTCCCCATAGTTTCTTTGACTGATGGAGTTTGATAGGGATAATATTTCTTCGTATTATTTGGTATCCATATGTATTTGATTTTTCCATTATGCTTCTCAGTTTCTCTTTCTTTGATAACATTCTTCGTACTTTGATTCAATTCTTTCTTTTGACGTTGGTCCCAATTCGTGGATGGAGTGATGGGTGGATGAAGATTCGTGACATGGCTGGTTGTAGTATTGACACTAGTTTCATCATAAGGACTCTTTGTGCTCCCTATGTTGACATTTGTTTGAGACGAAGTTGCCCCCAGTATTGTGGAAGTAGTACCTTCATGCTTTGATTTCGCTTGTTCTGAGAGCTCTTGTTTATAATGCATTCTTTGATAAATGACCACCATAGGTGACGTTTCAATTTGCTACTCCGCTAACTCTGGAATATTTTGTTCTGTCTTGTCTACTTCATTGAGTGGATAACATTGGATATCCTCATCCCTCATGTCCTTATTCTGAATTTGGGATATATCTGATCCTGATGTTGAGAACTTTGTTTGGTTATAGGAATCAATAACCTGCTCTTTTTGTGTAATAATGTCAGGAGTAAAGGGATCCTGTTCTAAATAAATCAAAGGCTCACATCATCCTTTAATTAAATAAAGTTTGATTTATTTAATTAAAGGATGATGCGAGCCTTTGATTTATTTAAATGAATAACCTTAGGACTAAAGACCTAATTTACCTGGTGAATGGATTTGCTGCATTTGATTTATTTAATGAGCAGATGAATATGACCTAAGTGGATAATGCTAATTTCACGTATCTACATTTTTCCCCTCTTTGAAGCAATGTACTTGTTACATTGGTTCAAAGAATAATCTTACCACGATCAAAATTCAATTTTTTTTTGATTTTTCAGATGCCCCAGCGGAAAGAAGTACATTGGTACAATATCCACTTTATTTTGTCACGTAACGAACAAGGGAACAAAGGCTTCTTGGAAAGCTTTCAACTTTCCTCAAACTCATCTATTAAATTATTGCTTTTCAAATAAAAAACAAAAATTTGGACTAAGTTTTCAAATAAATTGATTTTAGAAAAACTGGTTGGAGTCACCTTCGAATTGGTCTTAGGAAGGACCCTCTAAAGGTTAAAAAGTGAGGGAGTACATTTGTAGTTTGACAACCTAGTTCGTGTAAAGCGCAAGGAGGGAACACACACAATGTCTCTTTCTCACACTAGCATGATTTGTTCAATTTTAAACCCAAACTTGAAATGTGTATGTATTTTTTTAGACAACCAATTTCAATAGAATGCTTTTTATTCTCAAGATTGTCGTGAAGCACGAGAGAAGTGCATAACATTCAAATGAAATAAGTTGCAAAAAAAATTACAAGATAAAGAAAACACAAGTTCGTATTAAATCCTCAAAGCAATGATGAGTTCTTTTTAGAGCACCAAAACGAAGTATGAAGTTTTTTGTTCAATTTTAACCCAAAATCCAAATTCTAGTAAGTTTCTAAGGTTCAATTTTAACCAACTTTGACAAAACTTGAGTTGTTTGTAAATTTTATGCCCAAAATAAATCTATTTGGTCCTAGAAAATGAAATAAAATGCAAAATTGGAAAGCCTAAGCCATTAAAATGAGCATTAAGAAATGCTTTTAAGTCTCCAACTCGGTTTTCCTTCCTTTCATGCAAAGGCGATGCTTTACAACAAAAGTGACACTCTGCAACTGGCAAATGTGGCGCTCTATTGATAAACAAAGGTGACGCTCTACATAGGATAGAGACAACAAAGGCGACACAATTTCAAAAATGACACTCTATAGACAAAAGGTAAAGATAGAAGACATAAGGGTCAAAGGCGACACTAAAGCATATGCGACGTGATAGAGGTGAGCAAATGCGGCACGATGGAGCAAAGGTGATGTTGTTTATGAAGGCAGAGCTTTAGAAGTTCGCAAAAGCAACACTACAGGAAAATGCAGCATTGTAAGTTGCAAGGGCAACGTCACTCCCTTGTAGCTACAAAAACATGAAATTTTAAGATTAGCCCTCCTTCTAATGCCAAAATGTGAACACCAAACCTACACAAGCTAACATAAGATCAAAAAAAATTGTTAAACATGTTAGAAAGCTCAATCTAATGTTCCCTATGAAATTCTTGGAAGAACAAAGATGGAAACATGAAGCTAAAACATAAAATAAACAAGAAGAAAGCATGTAATTAACTAAGTTAACCAAACCTCAATCCCATAGGGCGATTGGTGCTCCTTTGGTGTGGAAAGAAGCTCTTTCCCAATCCCAATTGATAAGCTTGATGTTGAAGATGATTCTAAGTGTGGAAATGATGCTAAGTGATGAAAATAAACTCAAAATGACATGAAGATGGTGATTGCAAACAATGAAAATAACTATAATGATAATGCATGAAGTTGTGGATCCATATTATGAAAAGGATGTCTCTATTTATAGAAGCCAATGGTTGAAGAATGAGAGGATTTGATGAATGTGGGATAAAATGGGAGCCAATGAGAATGTGCCAAGTGTTACAATTCTATTGTAGGAAGGCAGAGCAAATTTTGGGAAATATGTGAGTGTAGGAGGATGAAAGAGAAATAAATGAAATTGGTTGAGGATTTGAAAGGTTGTAAGAGGAATTGAATGAAATTTGTTGAAATTTGAGAGGATGTAAGAGAATTTATTGCAAATGTAAGAGAATGTGATAGATTTTTGAAAACCTCTGGAGGGAAATTGAATGAGAGGTTGTTGAGAGGAATATTCTTGGGAATATTCCTTTGTGAGGGAATATAGAGGAATTAAATAATTAATAAAAATTATTTTCATGTGCAACCTGGTTAGTTGACCATGAGTTGATTTAACTCTTGGGGGGTTAAAAGCTAGAGGAGTTAATAATGATGATTAGAAAGGTGATTTAGGATTTAATTAATCCATAATTAATTAATTGGAGTGGATTAGGAGATTGTGACATTTGATTTGATTTATTTAATCAAATGAGAGGATTAAGGGGACTTAATCAAATGATTTAATTTAATCAAATGTGGTGAAAATTAGTTAGAAGGGGGGAAAATTAATCAATAAATTTAATTATTTGATTAATAGTTGAATTTGTTGAATTTGTTGAATTTAATTAAATAATTTTGATTATTTAATTAATTGGTTAATTTAAGGTGATTTTGGAAGAAACGATGCTAATTGATCATAATCAAATGCATAGTATTAAGCAAGACTTTTTTGGTGTCTATAGTTTGTTTAAAGTTTTAGGCATCTCTTTTAATGTCTAAGAAATATAATGTTGATTGTTGTAGATATGTTATATCTCTGATAATAATATTGTTGTTGTTCTTGAAATTTTTGGTAAACTAAATTATCTATAAGTGTAATTCATCATTGTAATTGTGAACCTAAGAATTTTATCCTAATCTAACGTGCAAAATAACTTAAAAACGCAAGTGATAAAAGACTAAGGACACCTCAAGATTAGCCAAAAGAGTGATAAAACAATAAGGAAAATGGACAAAATAAGACACAAACGATTTCACCTTCCTTGCTGTTGATGTCTCTTTGATTGGCCCTTGCTTGGAATGATTTTGTGTGCTCCTTAAATGATTGCTTGAGTGACTAAATGCAAGATTGGATGTGCAAAATGATTAAAAGGGATGGCTAAATGATGGCAAAGGATTGAGAGTGCAAATTGGTAGCATGTAGTTATCAAATGGCTAAGTGTTCTAAAATGCCCTTAAGGAGGGGGTATTTATAGGAGAACTTGAATTCTCTAGAGAATTCAACGGTCAAGATTGCTCCAACAAGGCCAAGATGAAGGGCTATGGTGGGTTGAGAACCCACAAGCCGTCACATCTTGAGATGTGGATGGTGAAGTGGCCAAGAGGGGATGAGGTGTAAGTGAGGTGTCAAAAAGGTACATGAGGTGGAGGAAGGACATGCACCTTGGGGAGTGAGGAGATTTCCTTAAAAATGAATTCTTTGTCCCCAAGTGGGAGTGAAAGGGACATTTGAGGAATTTTAGAATTCCTCAAAAATCTACATGGGAAAAGGAAAGGTGGTTGGGGATATAAATGTGAATTAAAAATTCACATTCCTAGGAGGATCTAGAGGATAAAAGGTGGGCTCCAAAAAGGTGGGACTTGGTCACATGTGGAGATTGTGACAAGTCCAAGGTTCTAGAAGCCTTGGAAGAATAGAATGTGAATTAAAAATTCACATATAAAAGAGGGGAATCTAGGATAAATAAAAAAGGAATTAAAAATTCCTAGGTACTAATTAGGTTTGACTAATCAGTAATTAGATGATAATTAGGGGTTAATTTAGGATTAAAAGCCAACTTGCAAAAGTTGGAGGATGTGACACATCCTAATCAAGGATTAGGCATGTGCACATCCTTAATGAAGAGATTAGGAAATGGAGTAGGATTAGATGAAAATGACATGTGAAGAATTAAATAAATGTATTATTTATTTAATTTATTTGATGAAAGGAGGATTAAAAGAGGGTAAGGTATTTAATTATTAATTAAATACCTTAGGGATTTGGCATAATTAAAGATATTAATTAAATAATAGTAATATTACTTAATTAACTCGGATAAGAGGATGTTTAGACGAAAAGTGATAAATTTGGATAAATTAAGTGTCCAAATTTGGATGTCTACAGTAATAAGAGGATTAAACAAATATTGTGAATTAATGTGTCAATTAATCATTTTGTAAGAGTTTATCGCTCATTTCTACATATGTTATTAGGTATATTATCTATTGTAATAGATATGATTTGAAATAAGATTCAATCATTGCTATCCTATGGAGTATGGGGAATTTTATAAAAATAAGTCCTAAGAGGTAAAAATCATTAAACAACTTCAAAATAAGGTTTTCTTTTGAATGGAAGCCCTTTATTCAAAGGTACAAGACCTACCACATGTGAATGGGGTTTGAATGAAGTTATTTTAAAGTAATTTTCTAATGTTTTAAGTCAAGATAAAATGGGAAAGGGCCTTCAAATGAAGGTATCAAATAAAGAAACTTAATTCAAACCCTCTTATGTGGCCCTTGAATTTTTGTTCACCATATTTTTGAAAAAAAACTTAATTCAACAAAAGTGTTTGATAATCAAATGAAGTTGCCATGACATAAGATTTTCTATGACCATAGTCCTTGGAGTCAAATATCTAGAATGTATAATTTATAATTATTTTATTTAATCATCAATTTTCAATGAATCGTAGGTTTTTAATAAACATAAAGGTCTTTTTTTATACATGTGGAAAAAATTAAATTCCAAATATTACATTCACCCTTCTTATTGATGTCTTAGTTTCAACAAAAAATTAATGAGTTTGGATATATAGACAAAAAAGTTATATTGTATGAGAAAATAAGTGTCTAAATTATAATTAATTTGAATTAGAAAAGCAATAATAAATAAAATCTAGAACATTTTTTTTTCTTAGGAAAGTGCATACCTTAAATATTAGTAGTATTAATCCATGTTTAAGAAATTATGAATTGATCTTATTTCTAGCCCAAATTATGCGATATGATAAAATGTTACTCATTAAAACTACTATAAAGTATAAGAAACAAATTATTAACCAAAAAAAAAGGTGAAAAAGTGAGATGATCTTATAACAAGATTTTTTGTGATCATAGTCCTTTGAGTCAAATATCTACAATGTATAATTTGTAATATTTTTATTTAATCATGATTTTTTAATGAAACATAGATTTTTAATAAACATAAAGGTGTTTTATTGATACACATGGAAATAAATTTAAATTCCAAAAAGTACATTCACCCTCTTTATTGATGTCTTAGTTTCAACAAAAAAATAATTGGTTTGGTTATATAGACAAAAAGAAGGTTATATTGTATGAGAAAATAAGTGTCTAAATTATAATGAATTTGAATTTAAAAAATAATAAATAAAATCTAGAACAATTTTATTTTAGGATAATGCATACCTTAAATATTAGTGGTATTAATCTATGTTTAAGAAATTATGAATTGATCTTATTTCTAGCCCAAGTTTGATGTCTTAGTTTCAACAAAAAAAAAAAAAGTTTGGTTATATAGACAAAAAAGTTATACTGTATGAGAAAATGAGTGTCTAAATTATAATTAATTTGAATTTAAAAATAAAATAAAAAAATCTATAACATTTCTTTTTTACTCATTAAAAATTATTATGAGATATTATTCATTATGGGGTCCAGTACCACACCCTGGAAGAGATTGGATTTTGTGACCACTTGCCTACAACAAGATGATTTCAGTCAATCGAATCAAGGCCCCCACCCTTAATCTACTGTAATATATTATTTTGTTGTTGTTTTATTTGTAGAAAATTTATAAATATTCTAAAGCATAGGAATAAGTATAGTGAAGGTGAAGTGGGTGATTCATAAAAATCCTTCCATAAAAAATCAGGCTTAAACGCTTTAATTTGTTTAAGTGGATCATCTAAAATCACATTCGCTTCTCTAGTAGAACCCATCAAAACCTAAAATACATTATTTAAACCGAAATCCCACAAATAGATTTATTATAATCAAAACATTTAGAAGGTAAAATTGGCCATTAAAGACTTATGTGACTTGCATAATCTAGAGTGAGTTAAGAGTGAGAGGTGAAGAGTCAAATCAAGAAAACTGAATAGAATGAGTAAACAAGTGCAGCTAACCTCTAAACTTGACAACAAGACAACACCATCTTTCCGTCACATCACTCCATGCGTCAAATTTCAGACTGACTTTCTTCTGTCATCTGTCCGTACTTTCTTCTGTCATCTGTCCGTACTTTCTTCCACTTGTAATTATTCCTATTTCGGGTAATTAAGATAGCAGACCACAAAATTCAAAACACTTAAAGAGTTAAAGCAGTTTAGATTGAAATATTTTCAAATGCTGTCGTTTTCAACTGTGGTATTGCGTGTACAAATTGTCTCTTTTGGTTTGGAGGTACCTAGAATTTGAGTGGTATTGATATTTAAAGTTAATAAATTTTAATAAACAAACTGATTTTATTGGGAGAATTTGTATAAATGAAATTATTTTAATTATGTGTTTACACAAGATTGGATGGTCTATAGATTATAGATTATAGATTGTAGTTGTTTTTTTAAGGTGTTCAAAGACTTATGAGATCAGTGGGGTTTTTTAGAAAGTCATTCATTTTCTTGTTGATGTCAAATTAGTAGTAGGTATAATTTTTCCACAGTCCATGAAGAATAATATAAATGTTTCTAGATTTAAATGTGTATTCTTTTTTGAAATGACGTTTTGAATCACATTCAATGGTTCATCATCAGGAAGAAGTCAATGATCAATAAGATTGCAAAAAGTGCCTTAAGAATAGGTTGAAATCAAAAAACAATGCAGGCGAAAGAGGTGGTCAGTGATTCTCTTACTCATTTTTTCGATCTCAACCCTCGCTCCTCCTCCTCCTCCTCCTCCCCTCTCCTACCCCTTAACTCTTCTTAAGGTCATTTCTACAATCATATTCCTCATTGTTCTCCTTCTGATGATGAATCATTCAATGTGATTCAAAATATCAATTCAAAAAAGAATACACAATTAAATCCAAAAACATTTATATTAATTAGATTAGTAATTTTCTTAATTTTTTCAATCTATTTTTCTCATATAACTCTATCACATTTAGTATCATCAAATGACTCACAAGATTGTGGCAAATTGAGTCATGGGATCAACAATATTAAGAAAAGAAGTTTCCATGGCCAGAGAGTGTTTCAATAAAAAAACTTGGCTCGCACTATGGTTCACAGTCTAGAAGGAATAACTTGGAACAAGGGGATTTGGAGAATGGAAATATGCTAAGCATTGGGACAACTAATAAGCTAATAAAATAGTTTACCTACCATTTTCGATTCTTAATATTTTTTTTATATTTAATGAAGCTATCCATTTATAAATGAAATACAAACTCTCTCTTTACACTTTTTCAATATAAACCCTTGTCAATATCCACTTTATTTTGTCACGTAACGAACAAGGGCACAAAGGCTTCTTGGAAAGCTTTCAACTTTCCTCAAACTCATCTATTAAATTAGGTATTGCTTTTCCAAACAAAACAAAAATTGGACAAGTGTGCAAATAAATTGATTTTAGAACACACCCCAATAATAAACGTGATTTTCGACGTAGGATCCACGTTTATATCTAGAAAATAAACATTTTTGTGGGGAACAAAAAACATGGCAAAAGAATTTAGACCTAATTAATAGTAAAAAATTTAATATTTCAATGTATGTGGAACTCAGTGCCCCCTCATTCTTGATTTTCTAGTCTTTTAGGTTTTAACTTTTTCTACGACTCTTCTTTGGTTTAATGATAGTATAGGAAAGGGGTTTTTACTCTATTAAAGATTGGAATTCGGTATATATTATACCTATATTAATAAGTTTTTTGACTTTCAAGTTTGCAATTAAAAACTATTAAATATATTAATATATAAATATCAAAATATTTAATTTAAATAATATTCATTATTTTAATTTTTTTATGAAATATTTCTTACTTAAAAGAAAAATTATAGAAAGTTTTTTAAAATTTATTGTTTGTGAATTCGTATATTCAAATAAAATATATTAAAAAATATAAGTAGGATAAGATAAAATCTAATAGATAATAAAAGTAAGATAAGATAAAATCTAATAGATAGGATATAATAAGATGTATAAAAAAAAGAAAGTCAAGTGGCATGGTGTGATGGTTAAGTTGTTGTGTTGTTATTCTTACCATCAAAGTTTAAACTCCATTGGGGTGTAACTTTGTTGAAAATTTATATTGGGGATGAGATCCCGTTTTTGACCTCACCAATTCATAATTTCAAGTTAAAAGCAAAGTCTTTCGAAATATAAATAAAAAATATTATTATTAGATCTTATAAGTGTATCTTCTTAATATAATATTTATTGCATAGTATATCTTTTGATTAAGGATAAATAAGTGTAAGAGTTAATTTTTTATTTTAATTGAGTAGCATTAGGTATTTAGCTCTTGGAATTATAATGGAGTGAATATTGATGTTATGCATTAAATCTATTAATATTCATAAAATGATATCCTTGATGTACTTACTAATTAACAATTGTAATGAATCTAAGATTCTATGCAAGTCAAACATGTGTCATGTGTGATCAAGCTTCACAAAACTATTCTAAGATTTGGATCCACCCTATAACTTATGGAATCGATCCAACAAAGTATGTACCTACATGACTTGGTTCATTCATGTCTTTGGTGTCTATTAATATGTAAGGATTGAAAGTATTAATTTTTCTTTTTGGAAGATTGCTAGATTAAAAAAGTAATGTTCTCCTAAGCTGACCCACTTCATTTAACTAATTTTACAACCATGAATGGTTATTAATGACAACACTCTCACGCATGTAGATGTACTAGATCATTTAATATAGATTTTGGTTCTTTCTAGTGCTCTAAAAGGAAATGTTCCTAGAATAATCTATTTTCAATGTGCATAGGATTTTTCCTTAATAATTGGTCTAAATTGATGCACATTGAATTCCTTTTAAGTATCAATACATAGAAATAAATCAATTAGATGTGTACCAAGTTGGCTCATGATGACTAGTGATGAAAGTAAAAGATGGTGAAATTTTACATTTGAATATCTAAATTTTAGTGGCCAAATTTGTTTGATGTGGAACTAGAGGCAAACTCCCACACCATGGGATTTACTTGGGACATAGAGAAATAAATATCTAGGTGATAAGTGAATGTCTATAACTAGGCGTGAATATGGATAGAACAAAAGTCTAATTATGGTGAATCTATAGGGATAAGCACAAATAGGGATAGGAAAGGTCAAATATGTTGGGGTATGTGTAAATGGGGATGGATAAAGAATCAATGAATGATCCCAACTTTGTACAAGAATCCACCAAAAGTCAATATGTAATTGTATTAAGACATTCCATCAAAATGGGCCCAAAACTAAATGAGAATTGGTATGAGTGTGCATTCCATCATTACAATAAGGTTAAACATGAACATGGAGGTTGAGGATGAGTTTTTAAATTATGGTTTATTTAATACATAAAATTTCAAGTAGCTTTTAAAGTTACTTATCATTGCTATCATTATTTAAAATGGACATTATTCGAAATACTCATTATCTTAGAGATGTAATTTTATTTCCCCTATGTATGAAGTTGAATCCCCACGATTATCACTCTAGGATGTGCATCTCTATGTATGTACATCCTACATTAGTTGGATGATTCAATAGATTTAGGTGGTTCAACATAGATATAAAAATGACCACCCTATATTGTACTTTCTACTTACATTATTATTAATAAATTCAAAGCCCTAAAAAAATAATACTAATAAAATACATTCTAGACTATTTATATTTTATTGTTCATTTTTTTTTGTTAGTGTATCATTTATATTGAGATATATTTTTATGAATATGAAACTCCCTCTGCTATGCGATCATTCGGCAAAGGCTGCCTATTACCTCTTGTCTCCTCAGCAAAAGGTGATACTCCATTGATCTCTAACAACATCAATAAATCACCCATGAAGCCTCCTCTGCAGAGCCATAAACCCCCCTCTCAGCATCCCTACAATTTGGATAATGTAGATGATGTTGGGAGCAATTATAAGGATGTGTTAATGGTGACGATTTGAATGGTGGGTTTTGTTCCCCACACGAATGGCTTTCTGGGCTTGGGATTGGAGAAGGATGCTCAGGGATTTTCCTATGAGGGAAGAACACTTTCAATGCCAGATTTGGCCATTACTCTCCCTTCCTCTCCTGGCGCATCCAACTTTTTGGCAAACCCCCTTCCTTTTCAATGATCTAAAACAATTCCAAAGATTAGTGTGGACAATGCTATTTGCAATAGAGAGGAATTTTTGCAATAACATGCCCTCATATGCATATATCATAAAATATTGGTCGAAATTGTGTGACCTCCACACCTGGATCTTTGAATTCTAGAAAGATGGTATGCAAGAAGAAGTAAGAATTTACCCTTGCATGGGGATTTTTCATTCTAGAATTTGACTCCATCGAAGACAAGGAGAAGGTATTGGAGAATGAGACATGGTCCCTCAATGGAGATTTTCTATGCCTAAAACCTTGGTGTGAGCATGATCTACACCTCAGTCAACATGATTAAAAGACAAGGAAATTAGTCACCTTAGCTAAGTTAAACTAAGCTCCCTATGAAATTCTTGAAAGCACAAAGCAAGGAAACCATGAATACAAAAACATGAAATAACAAGCAATGCATAATGTAATCCTAGCTAAATACTCCAAACCTCATCCCATTGAGGGATTGGTGCCATATTGATGTGGAATATTGGCTCCTTCTCAATCCCTTTGATGAACAAGCTTCAAGATTGTGATAAAATAATGAAATTGATGCAAGATTATATTGGATTCAAGCTAAAATGGTAAAAGTTGGGAGATAGTGGATATGGAATCAAGTGCATAGTAACTTTTCTTTCAAAAGTGGATCCTTTTCTCTTAGGAGTGAGTCCTATTTATAGGGAAAAATGATGAATTAAGGGTTGAGATTCATTTGTCCAATCAAGGGTTGCAAATGAATCCAAGGATTGAAGGAATGATTAGCCTTGTAACATGTCACAAGGCTAAGAGATGTGAGGGGATATATGCTCACACGTGTGTGAGCACATTTTGGGAAGAGAGCATGTAAGAAGAAGTAAAGGCTTGTGGGTGAAGAAGTAAAGGCTTGTAAGAGAAGTAAAGACTTGTGTAAGGGACAAGATGGCTTGTGTAAGAGCCCTTAAGTCTTCTGTAAGAGCCATTAAGGTTTGGGTGGGAGACAAGATGGATTGTGTAAGAGCCATCAAGGCTTGGATGAGAAAGTCAATGAAGTGAGTAAATGAAGAAGGAATATTCCTATGCAAGTTTGAGAGAAAATAGCTATTTAATTAATTTGAGAAAATTAATTAGTTGTGCAAGTTGGAGTTAATAAACCATGGGTTTATTTAACCAAAATGGAGTTAAATGTTGGAGAATTAACTAATGAGGATTAGCAAGTGGATAAGATTAATTAATCAGGGATTAATTATCTTAGGTGGGTTTAGAGGATTGTGACATTTTAATTAAATAATTAGAGTTATTTAATCAAATGAGAAGACATATGAGTTTTAATTAAATAATTTGCATTATCTAATTAAAAGGGGATGGAAATTTGTAAGAAGGGGAATGAATTAATCCAATAAAATTGATTATTTGATTAATAGGAGAAAATGATAAATTTAATTAAACAATTTAGATTATTTAATTAAATAGTTAGAAAAGAGGTGATTTAGGAGAAATGGTGTTAAAAAAAAAAATTAGTTGCATAATATCGATTAGGATGATTTGAAGTGTCTACACTTGGTTCCCATTCTTTGACCCTAGATTATAATCCTTCTTTATTGTGTATCTTTGGGTGTGCCTATCATATGTTACCTTGTAGTTCTAAGAATTGGAGAGTTTAGAAGCCATTGGCAATGGTTTAGGCAAGTGTTACTACATTGCTAAGGAAACAATTAGGTTAACCAGCACAACTTGTGCATGATTGTGCATAGAAATGAACCTCTTCAAAGGTCTTCTAGTTGAGATATCACTGAAGGTGGTAACAGAATATGGCACCAACCTATAGATTATGAAAAAAATCCTTTCAAGTGCAGGAAATGTTTTCAACATATCACACTACTTTGTATTGTACAATTTTTTCTCACACATAAGGTGTTTAGGACCCTAGCTTTAGGCCCTCCTAGTGGGTTGAGGTGGAGCCCCATCATTATGTCATATTTCTAGAGGCCCGTGTTGTGGCTACCTCACATTCTCTGGTGGACACCCTTTCTGAATCAAATCCTCCCCTTTTGATAGACTTTCGAGTCTCATCTACAATGTTGGGATAAGGTGACATTGGCCTTCTAACTCTATGTCATTTTTTTGTCTCCACATTCCTTGGAATGTGTTCTAGGGGACATGAGAGGAAATCATTAAATTTTGGCATGTTATAATTATATTTTTGTAGTGTTATAAATTGTTACCCTCGACAATTTCACACTATGTTTTGCTCAAGCCCTCTAATTGATTGGACGTAATGGTACACCTAATTTCCCAAATTATGCATTTCATGGCCTATTTTAACACTTATCAAGAAATTAAATGTGTAAGACCCAAATATACATTTATTGTTTTTCTCCTGGCACTTTGGATCCCAAAAGTTGAGGGAATTGGACTAGGGTGTCCTTGCACCCTAGTCTCCTTAATGTAGCCCCAAAATTCAAAGTGTTGGCGGTAGTAGTTTAATATTTGAAATTCAAATTTTGATTGTCAACCATTGGGATTTAATTTTTGGTAAATTGGAGCAATTTCATATAAATACCTAGTCATTGCATCATTTGAAAACTACTAATATTCATAGATGCATGTGCAAGGTGTGTCATCAACTATATATAGGTCATACATGTAGCTAGTTACAATTAATCTAGTGACATAAATTGGGATCAAGTGTATAGTTGGGTATAATTTTTGTTTATTGCAATCATGTCATATGTTATTTGATTTATAGACTTATTAAAGAGACCTCTAGGATCACCCTCCTAGGTTTAAGTTCAACCCAAAGTGAAAAAGAGTTTACCCACTCTCATTGGGCCTTCAATCATCCTCAATCTATTTCAATAAACTCCCTTTTTACCTTCTTAAAGACATCCCATAGCCCTAAAGGTGAGACAAATTTTTAGGATTGTGGACTTGTAACTTTGGGACCTAACACATCCTATTTTGTATTCCTAGACCATTTGTGTCATTGACACTCCCATTTAAATCCACCTAATAGAGAATTTTTGGACTAAGATCGCCATTTTACTTTTATCTTTATATTTTTTCCATTTAGTTCATGTAGGTCACATGATTATATTTAGAAAATATTTGTAAGAAATGAATGCAATAGAGTAATAATCAAATAGATAAATATTATTGTCAATAACATCTTGTTAGAATATATACCTCATATTTGTAGGTTCCATTGAGTTAATGTTGCATGCTTTCCATAGTTTATCAATTATTTAGATCCTACATATGTTAGTTAACCAACTTGTATGCAGTGAACTACACATATAAGGTATATTATATTAATATTATATATTGGGATGTGCATTGCTAATTATTGGGTTTTCCTATTCTCATAGCACATGTACATGAAATATGTATAATTAAAAGAAAAATATTACTATTTAATTTAATTAATTTTGTTTTTGTTTTAATATTATAAATTTGATTATTCTCTTCAATGTCTTTCCACACCTTCTCACATTGGCCTTCTCTCATTATTTTAATTACATACAGTTTAATTAATGTTCAATATGGACCTATTTGTATAATATACAATAGTATAAATGCACAGGGTCTAATCTTTCTTTGGTTCTAGCCCCTTGCTGCTACAAAGTTGGCAAGATATGTAGCAAAAAATAAAAGTTTTATAAGTTCTAATATTATTCTTCAATGTGTTTGCTTTATTAAACTTGATAGATCTAGCCATTTTTTACAAGGAAGGGGCATATTATAGATTTTGATCTACATTATTGCAGATCAAGGAACAAGAGAAAGTTTGTTGAAAGATAATTAAGATTTTACTATGATGTTTTGTATATAATGGGAATCTATGGATTCTAAAGAATGACATAATTTAATGAATCAAACAACAAACCTAGTTTTTTTTTTTTATCCTTAAAAAAATTGACATGGGTTTATTTTTTGACTTAGATAAGATACCTTCATTTCCTCTAAAAATAACCTTTCAAATTTTATTGATTTGAGAACCCTATGACTAGAAGAACAATTCCATTAGCATCCAAGTGCACAAGTTTCAAGAGGTAAAAGTGGATAAAGAATGCAAATTTATGTATTTCAATGTAAACTTTATATTAGGTTGTGGGTTTGTGCTCATCCTAATTAACCATTCCTTCTTTTGTAAGCACTCACCTTTTAGGTCACATGTTCAAAATCCTAAGAGCTCCCACTTAGATTTTAGTGATGCAATTTGTATTTCTCATGATGACATCAAATGTGAATGATTGTGGTGTCATTTGAAAAGTCTCTAATTCATCTATATAAATTAAGTGAATTTTTTATTTTTATTTTCTAAATTTTAGATTTATCTGATTGACACATCTTCGAATGTCACTAGACATTTTTTTTAAAATTTTATGTATTCATCCTATTAGTGACTAACAATTGTCCTTTTCAACACACATTTAGGAGAATAATCAATGCACAATCAACAAAGCATCTCAATTAGTACATGTCAACTTATTTTCAACAAAAAGACTTTACTTATTGTATAATTGCCATATAATTAGCATATTCCAAGTGACAAAATCTTTCAATAGTTTTCTATCATTTTCAAACATTCTATGAAGGATTAAATTTGATGATCATATAGATTATCACAAGATTCTATTGAGTGTTATTTAGTCCTTGATCTTCATGAGGTCATAATATTTTAATCGAAATTCTATTTCATCTTTTTCGCGGGTGTTGAAAAGTTGTTAAATATACATACACACTCACAAACCCATTGGAGGGGTTTTGTGAGGTTTCACTATTTCTAAATATGAAGGAAGTTATTATTATTATCATTGTGCTTATAGGCACAACTACTTATCATGGTCATGTGTTATAGGTATTAAAATAAATACTAAGAGGATAAGGAGAATACAATAACTTAGTTATGGAAGGTAACATGGTAATTATAAGTTACACTAGAAGGATTTCATCATATAAGATTATAAATAGTTGAGGATTAAGTTTTTAGTTTAAAGTACTATTTAGATATTTTGTAGTCATGTTATTTTCTAATATTAACAATGCAATATTTTTCTTTATACATTTAATTTTAATAATATTTTAGTAAATTCATCATCATAATTATTATGATTTTTCATGAATAGACAATTATCAATGACATTTCAAAAGGTAAAGTAGTTAAGTCCATCTCACCACTTTTTCACCTTCTAAATTTTTGGTGAATGTATGTCTTAAAATCCTTTATTGTTTTAAAACTATCATCAATTTAA
Organism: Sequoia sempervirens; assembly: GCA_007258455.2. Taxonomy (NCBI): domain Eukaryota; kingdom Viridiplantae; phylum Streptophyta; class Pinopsida; order Cupressales; family Cupressaceae; genus Sequoia; species Sequoia sempervirens. The sequence continues at coordinate 537,253,088 of VDFB02270651.1, read as the reverse complement.
AAACATTATTTTCATACAAAATATTCCCACAAAAATAAAATATCTAAACAATGTAATGAATGCAAATAAGTGAGGCTTATGTACTATAATAATTTAATGATTGTAGTAAACAAGGATTGTGTGGTACAATATTATTTAGATATTATGTTTGTGAAAAAATTAATTGTGTAGTAATTTAATTTATCCCTTAGGTGACTATGTTTCATGATTATACTTTATCAGCCTCGTGAAATTTCATTCATATACACTATAAATAATCACAAAATAAGGGAAGTCACAAAGCACACAAATGACCTCTAAGTAATTATTATAGTGGAGGAATTGACTATAGACTTTTCATCCATTATCCCCCTTTCTTGTCAACTTAGTTCTTTTTAGTCAAAACTAATAGCATATGAAAAACATGTTAATGACTAGCATCAATTAATGTAAAATACTTTTGGCTGATTAGACCAAAACTTTTTGTCCTCTAATGGTTTTGTATATACTTACTAATCAAAGCCAACGACTTTTTTCTAATGCCAAACTTTCTAGGTCACTATTAGAGAACAACCCTATCCTGCTAGATTAAAATGCTTAATAAGTCTAGTCATCATCAAGTGAAAAACCTTTCCCTACCTAAGTCAATTATTCAATGAGATTAAGTCATCTAAAAGTGAAAGAGTTTTGATCTATTAGATTCAGATTGTTGAATGAGACTAGATCACTACCAAGTAAACAACCCTACTCTGACTAATTTGTATTGTTCGCTTGAGGTTGGGTCCACAAATATTATACATCATTACTTTACCACATTGAAATAACTTAACAAGGTTAGATCACCACCAAATAAATCCACATTGATAAAATTGTATTATTTAATAAAGTTACATCACCACCAAGCAAAAATGAGTCCTATCAAATTCAAAATATTGAATGAGATTAGTCATTGATCTTATCCTACTATATTTATATATTATACAAAATTATCACTACCAAGAACCAAAAAAACTCAATCCTGCCATATTTAGATTATTCAATGTAACTATCTTACCACCAAACAATCAATCTTGGCATTCCCAGGCTCCAATATTGAACTCATGATCTCATGATCTCAATTACACTGAATAAGCAAGCCTTCACAACCAAATCCACTATATAAATACAAACTCTCCAATCTAAAAATACCATTAGTTTTGTTATTCAATGGCACAGTTTACAACCCTCATATATTTATCTATTCAAGAAGATCATGTTGCTGAATTGAAAACACTTTAATCTTGTGATTGATAAATCCATTCTATTATGCATCTAAATTGAACAACTATTTCAGTTCTAATTTATGAAACTAAAGAACACAATACATGTATGACCTCTCCATAACCTAGAATAACTCTGAACAATAACTTAGAACAAAAAGCAACTGATATTTACAAAATAATTTCAACCGGCCGAATTATACACTTTCAGTTTACATTGCAAGGAATTTCTGGCATTGATGATGGTTGCAAAGCGCTCCAAAAAAATGCACCAAGAACAGAGTTACATTTACATTGAAAGGCAGAAGGCTTAGCAGACAGAATTCACCACTATATTGGGGGCATAACAAGGCATGAAAGCCAATAACATAAGCACAAGCATTATGGCAATTGGAAGCAGCAATAGTATAAGAGGAGGAGGAGGCAGAGGAGGCAATATTAAAGGAAGTAGCAATAATGTGGCTGCGAGGCAGAAGAGCGCCAATATGGACTCTATGGTGAACAAGGTAACAGCATATGAACGCTTGTTTTGCCTTAATTCCCTTCTTCTGTATACTATGGGCGCCTCCTCAAATGAGGCATAGTCAAAATCACTCATGTTCGGAAAACACTGTATTTAAAGATTTTCCCTCGGAAGCTAAAACAGCAAAACCATAACGAATTCCTCTTTAATCCACTGTGAATTTGTGAAAATTTTAAATCTAACCGACCAGAATTAAATCAAATGTTTTCTTCCTTGGTAAAAAAACATCAGGCGCCGCTTGAACCCGTGAAGCATCTCTGCGGTTACCAGAAGAGAGGATTTCAAGCAAAGCCAGCAAAGGAAAAGCTTAAAATCACAAAAGGCCAAAAATTCTTCAATCTTTGCTCAGGCGCCATCCGTCTTCATCTTCTGCTCAATAATCTTCTCAACAATGAATAAATTTCCGCAATAATGAATAAATTCACAATAATAACGCTCAAGAAGCTGCCAAGTTAAGATTCCATTCTTCCCGAGCTTTCCTCTCTGAAATCTGAGGGTTTCCAATAGCTGTCTCTAAGACGAACGGCTAAAGCAAAAAATCTTCACAATCACAAATCTCCTGGTTCCAATCTTGGAACACAAAACAGCAAAACACAAATCATAAATTGCCTTTGAAAGACGCACCTAATTGACAAACCACTGTGATTCACTTTAAAAAAATCTCTGTTTCGTCTGCAGGACTAAAACAAATCCGAAGCCTTCCAGTTTTTCAGCATCCTCTCGATGAATAACAGAAAAATAAAAATAAAAGCCAAAATCGAACTCGTTAGAACAGGATTGAGCAGCCACGGCCGCTGTATGATCAGATCTCAAAGCTTTCCACAATTTCAAAAACCTAAATTTCAAACCCTTCCTGCTCGTCGACAAATTTTCAGAAATTGGGCCCTAAATTAAACCTGGTTGATTCTTGTTTAATGTTTGGATTGAGTTGGTGGAGGGAAAAACTATGAAGAAAATGGCGATGCATGTTAAACCGTGTGCCAGGCATACATATGTACAGTTAATAAGAAAACCAGGTGCGCACACGCATGCCGGGGAACAACGAATCCACCCAAATTTTCTTTGTTGGCGCTCTCCTCTTACATTGAACCTGATTGCATGAGAACTTTTCTTGTTATTCTCATTCAAACATATGCTTTATTCAATTCAAGCCTTGGCAAAGGAAATTCGATTTCTAAAGGGATACTAATGTTGAAATTAGAGGACACAAACTTTACCATTTAGGGATTTAAAGTTTATTTAAATAAGAAAAATAAATCTTGGATGGCTAAAGTTTTGTTTTTTTTTTTAAGTATTTTAAATTATTTTTATGTTTCATGACATATAGATAAACAAAACAATTAAATGATGAGGTTGTTTTGTTATAAATAGGTTTTCAAGTTGTTTATATATAAATAAATAGTTATTTAATATTAGTATCTTTTTCAAAAGTATATAAATATTTCTTTATTCAAAAGTTTGGTAGAGATATTTTCAAGTTGTTTATTGATTGGTCTATAAATTTGTTCACTTTTCTTGTTAAGGATATGATTACAAGTGAAATGATGATGTATTTTAATATACTTTTTGTGAGTATGGAATATTGGATATTTTGATGTCTTCAACACACCTTGATTATCGCCATACATTATTGTGGGATCAAGTTGTGGGTGTCAAAGATCATTAAGAAGTTGTTTGACTACAATAACTATCTTGTACTCTACTTCATTGTATGACAATGTAACATGGTTGCTTCTTACAACTCCATGAAATAATGGCAAATACAAAAATGAAGCCATAATCAAAACTTGATTTCTTGAGTCTTTGCAACACGCCCAATTTGAATCTAAAAAAATGGCAAGCTTGAAATCTTCATTCTTCAAATATTTCAATCCAAAGTTTTATGTTTCTTAGAGATATGTCTAAATGAGTAGTAGTCAAGTAAATCAAATTTGCTCCCAAAATCCTATACACTTTCATTGGTTGATTATCATCTAGGTCTTTAGTCAACTTAATTCTTATCTTGCATTTTAAATTATGTGAGAATTTATTTGATACACACTTCATTTGAGAGGAATATTTTTTTTTGTTGTTTATCACATTTCAACTACAAGAAAGTAATGAAGTGATCCAATAAATTGGTCTTCATAGCTTCTTCCACTTCAGATATTAAGTAAATGAACATTCTGGAATTGATGAGAAAAACATCAACTTACAACACAATAAAAAGTAAATTGTGATTATGAATTTTAATGTACAAAACTAGATTCACATTAGATTTGTAAAATCCACTATGAAAAAATACTTATCAGTTTTTGAATACTATGCTCATAAATTCTATTTTCACGCTATATATAGTGATCTTTTAGGCAACATATCGTACATTTATGTTCTTATTCAACAAAACTAGTAGGTTGTGTTATATATAAATCCTCTATCAAACATCTATTTGGTTGATTTACTAATTGTGCTAGGATGCAAGTGATATCAACATTCTAATTATGATCATCTTTATGATTAGACAAAAAAATTTCTCATAATCAACACCTTTAATTTGTTTGTAGCCCTTAGGTACCAATCTTGCCTTGCTTATAAATTGAGCTATTAGATTTAAATTTGGTTTTGAACACTTATTTACAATCAATGGTTTTTTTACTAGTGGACAAGGGTACTCACTCTCATATATCTAGATTTTTTGGTGAATTAAATTCATCTCTTGATTCATAACACTTTGTCATTTTTCTTCATTTGGTGCTTCCTCAAAAGTACTTGATTCATGTGCACTTAGAACAATTGTCATCAATGCATAATTAGCCTCATAGTCCTACAATATGATGGTTGTTCTCCTTGATATTTTAGACCTCCTTAGAGGAACATTAGATTGTGGAGTGGATAATGAGAACAAATTTGATCCATCAATACCGTATCTTTCTTTCACTGGTTTGATAGTGCTTTTTTAAATTTTTGATCATAATTTTTGGTTGAATATGATGATGTATCATTGCCATCTTTCTCTTTTGATGTAGGAGCATTCGGGAAAATCACAACTCTATTTCCTATGTTATTTTGTTTTTTTTTGAATTTTGTCTTGGTTTGATTTTTGGCTTGCAAGCAACAAATTATTTTATCTAATTTTGTCTCTCCAAGGTTGAGATTGTGGAGATTATTTTGCCGGTAAAAGAATGGGTGAATTTTAGCTAGTTTATGGTCCCAAAAAAGGGGAAAATGGGATTTATCTTGGAAGCCCAAAAGGCCATGCCCCAAATGATTTTTCTTCATTATTGGAGAATTTTGTAACTCCTTTTTGATTTTCTTTGTTGGGAATTTGAAGTTGGGTGCCCTAGTAGTGGAAAAGAAGGAGGTTCTAGAATAAACCAATTTTAGAGTGCCTTATTGATGGCTGGCAGGTGAAGCTACACCTTGCTTTTTGGACTGGTTTTCAATGTATTTGTTGCATATTGAATGAGGATTCCATTTCCCAGATGAATAGAAGAAGCTTGATGTTGAAAATATAATGAAAAGATGAAGGATTTTGATGCAAAACCAGGGCATACCTTTCCCAGGTGTCCATGAGAGAAGGAGAGATGATTTGCTACTTTTATGTGTTTCCTGTAGTTGCTTTTTGGCATTTTCAAAGAGTTTTTTCATTTTTTTGTTTATAGGAGGAGAAAAACTTATACCCGATTTGACCGAGTAGTGTTGTTTGCAAATGGAAGCACTTGAAATAGGAGACGCTTGTAATTTTCAATCTTTTACAGATGAGAATGAAAATATCGTGTTTATTTGCTGCTAAATTTTCTTTTTGCTGCATTTTATTTCTTTTGAATAGTGTAAAAGAGTGGTTTAGGCTACACCAATTGATAGCTTGAAAAGGCTCTCAGTTGTTGGTTGCATTATTTGGTATCAGAGCAAGGTTTGAAGGAGTTTACAAAGAATATATAGAATGAAACATAGAGGAATGGGCAAAGCAAGGCCCCTATAGGGAGAAGGAAATACAACACTCATGGAGATGCTAAGAGGGATTACAACAAGATTAGAAGCCATAGAAACTTCTTAGAGGAGAGGGGTTCTTGTTGAAGATATCAGTGAAGATGAGGAAGAAAATCTCGAGGTTGCAACTGAATAGGGAGGAGACCCATAGGAAGAGAGGGTTTTACAGGCATTGGCAAAGCTTGGGAGTAAGCCAAAAATGGAACCATCAAGCTACAATGGGAGTATGAAGCTTGAGGAACTCATTGATTGGATTACAAAAATGGATAAGTATTTTGATCTAGAATCCATTGATGAAAATAAGGTAAAATATGATAGTTCCAGACTAAAAGGACATGCCTCCCCATGGTGGGATCAAGTGCAGATTGATAGACAAAGAAAAGGAAAGGAGAAAATAAAATCATGGGAAAAGATGGTCACAAAGTTTAAGGCAAAGTTTTTACATGTGGATTATCATATCAGCATAATCAAGAAGTTACAAAACCTTAAAAAATTTAAGGATCTCAGTGTCATAGAGTATACATAAGAGTTCTATAGATTGAGCATTCATGCTGGATATGTTGAAGATGATGAAGAGCAAGTAGCTCGGTATGTGAATGGCCTAAGGATTAATATCCAAGATGAACTTAGCATGGTCTTTCTTAGAACAATGGAAGAAGCTTACTAGTATGCATTGAAGGTGGAGGAAAAGTTGGCAAGAAGGCAACAAGGAAGCTTTAGAGGAAGGGGAAAACAATTATGAGGTAGAGAACAAACAAGTACAGGAAGAGGGTAATAGACAAAGGAAGAAGAAATAAGCTAGTCACAACAAACACCAGTGACAAATGCAAGAGGAAGAGGGGATTATTCAAGGGGAAGTGGTGAAACTTCTAGAGGAAGAGGAGAGTATGGAAGAGGAAGAGGATTTTTAGGATTTTTTTTTAGTTGTGGGGAGATAGGTCATAGGGCCTTTGAGTGCCATAAAACACAAGAAATGGAAAAGACCAACACTAGAAGAGCATATGCCACAAAAGCTGAGAATGAGACAGAATTGGTTGATCCAGAAGATGGAGAAGTTCTAATGTTGAAAAGAGTGCTTTTGAAACTAGAGAAGGAGAAACTAGAACCAATACAAAGGAGAAGCTTGTTGAAAACCATTTGCAAGGCACAAGGAAAATGTTGCACTATCATTGTGGATAGTGTAAGCACTGATAATTTAGTGTCAAAAGAGATGGTGGAAAAGTTGAAACTAGAAAGGAAAAATCACCCAAATCCATATCGAGTCACTTGATTACAAAATGGACATCAAGTTTTAGTAAGTGAACAATGTTTGGTGAGCTTCCAAATTGGTGGTTATAGGGATGAAAATGTATGTGATGTAATGCCAATGGATGCTTGTCATATACTTTTGGGAAGGCCATGGCAATATGAACGCAAATCAATCCATGATGGTGAAGCAAATACCTATACAATCACAAAGGACAAGAAAAAGTATGTCATGAACCCACTAAAGGAGAAGCAAAATGAAGTGGACAACGATACAAAGGTACATGCATAATCACTGGGAAACAATTTTTGAAGGATTTAAATGAGGAAGAACTATGTTATGCTTTAGTTTCTAAGCCAACAAAATTTGGGACAATAAGTGAAGAACATGAAATACCTGAGGAAATCAAGGAGATATTGCAAGAATATGATAGTGTTTTGATGAAGCAACTTCCAGATGGACTCCCACCAATTAGAAGTATAAGTCATTGCATGGATTTGATACCAAGATCAAGCTTAGCAAACAAGGAATCATACAAAATGAGCCCAAAAGAGAATGAGGAGATAAATAAACAAGTGCAAGGGTTGTTGGACAAAGGTTTGATAAGAGAAAGCTTGAGCCCATGTGCAATACCAACAGTTTTGGCACCCAAAAAGGATGGATAATGGCACATGTCTATGAATTCAAGAGCCATAAACAAGATAACAATCAAATATAGATTTCCATTGCCACGAATGGATAACTTGATGGATTGTTTAAGTGGAGCAAGGTACTTCACCAAGATTGAATTGAAGAGCAGGTATCATCAGATAAGAATCAGAGAAGGAGATGAATGGAAGACCACATTCAAGACAAAGGAGGTACTATATGAGTGGTTGGTTATGCCGTTTGGTCTCACAAATGCCCCAAGCACATTCATGAGGTTGATGAATGAGGTGATCAAACTATTTTTGGGTAAGTTTGTAATTGTCCATCTTGATGGCATCTTGGTTTTTAGTAAGAAGGATGAACATTTAGAACATGCGAGGGCTATTTTGCAAAGATTAAAAGAGAAAAAGTTGTTGGTTAATCTTAAGAAATGTGTCTTCATGGAGTTGATGTATTTGGGTTTTTTCATCTCAAAGGAAGGCATACAAATGGATCCAAAAGAGGTTAAGGAAATTTTAGAATGGCCATCTTCTAGGAGCATGTTTGAAGCTAGGAGTTTTCATGGTTTGGAAAGCTTCTATAGGAATATAATCAAAAATTTCAATAGTATTTATGCACCAATCACTAAGACAATGAAGGGGGAGAAAAGAGAATTCAAGTGGAAAATTGCAACAAAGTGGAGTTTTAACATCTTGAAGGAGAAAGTAACATAACTGTAAGAGAGGGGGACCATCGCGTGCAAGACCCCAGGTTACAGAGGGTCAAGATGCGAGAGGCTGCCCTAACTTACCTCAGCTAAGTGCAATGCTTAGAGTATGAGGATGAGAATGATGAGGATTATGGAATCCTACAACCACTCGTCAATCCCGAGTTTTAAGATGGGGCTAGGTGAGTCAGTTTTTGAGTTCAACTATGCGCCTCAGGAAGCTCTCTGCTCGAGGACGTCAACGCGAACCTCAGAGAATAGCGCGGTGCACTGGCATCTTAGAAGTGCGCTGTAGTTTGTATAGTCATATTACAATAGAGAAAAGGTCAAACTTGCTAAAACAACTAACAACCTAGCTTAACAACTTCTAAGAGAACAAAACAATACTATAAAATATGAGAAGTACAAACAGAGGTGATAAAGTAGATATACCAAAGCTAAGGTGACGAAAACGATCTTGTAGAAGAGCCTATTTGCCAACTAGCTCCACAAAGTGCATCCTCCTACACACAATAAGAGAAAATGTTGGGGGGCTATATGGGGGCCTACCTCAGTCAGACCCCCGTTTAGGTGTTTCCACTGCTATAGACAACCAAAAGAATGAGATAATGAAGCAATGTAATGAAAGCAAAAACACTACAAAACAATACTATACTACTCACCAAATGATAGAGAGGAGAGGGAAGCTTACCACCTCCACCAAGAGCACTCAAGGCTGCTTGGGGGAGAAATGATAGGAACTCAAGCCTCTGTTGCGAATGGCGTGGTACCGAACATGCTCTATAGAGTTGATGGAGTGTGATATTGTTGCAATGGAATGCTTGGGATGCTTGGAAGTGAGTGAAAGTGAGCTTGTGATAGTAAGAGTACGATAGCTTGAAGTGATCAAGAGTTGGATTGAATGTTTAGAAGCCACAAATGCAAGTTAAAGGAGTGAATATGAAGGAATGAGGAAGAAAACGACCATATTCGGGTCAGCTAGTTGAAGGAGGCAGTACAACTTTGCTGCCAATGGGAAGAGTAATGCCTTTGCATGCTTAGCCGCAAGAATCTTCTAGGGATGTAAGTGCACCACGCGGATGTTTGCATGCTGTGCGGACGTCCCCAATAGAAATTCCTTCATTGACACACAAAATAGGCTCCATGTGGACCACCAACAGCGGGCTTAAGTAAATTTAAGCCTCTGACTTTGGTTTTCTAAAGTGTATAAATGCAAAAAGGGTAATTGTGCCTAGGGTGCAAATTCTCTCTTATACATTTTCCCCCCACTTTAGCGAGAATGAGTGCTGATGAGTTCTTAGTAAAGTAGATAAAAAGAGAGTAGGGTTATAAAATTATACCTAAACCATCAAGTAAGCAGTACTCAATCTAGCATACCCGAAGGTGCAGGAGATGCAAAGGACTCCATAGCTACTCAGAACTATGAAGATGGAACAAAGCGTCTTATAGGCCCGCAAACCTACAAGGAGGCAACCCCCAAGATCTCTTGCATGGAGGAAGCCCCAAGGAAGTGAACTCCATAGGGTCAGGAAGCAGCGACATGTCTACCTGCAGATAGAACATGTCAAAAGTGGCGACATGTCTACCCGCAAATAGAGCATGTCTAAAGCGGCAACACATCTACCCACAAATAGAGTGTGTCTAAAGCAGTGACACATCTACCTACAGATAGAGCATGTCTAAAGTGGTGACAAGTCTACCCGCAAATAGAGTGTGTCTAAATTTGCCACATGTCTACCCATAGATAGAACATGTCTAACTCGGCGACACATCTACTCGCAGATAGAACATTTCTAAAAGTGGCCGGTCACGTAGATTGTAAAACTTTTAGGGGTCCACTCAAGGGACACACTATTTGCAAAGTAAGGTCTAGTTAGGGTACCCCCAAGCTAGATGCAAAGAAGCAAATGGAACGAGTCTAGTCGGGCTACCCCTAGGCTAGATGTGAAAAGATCCATTCGTTACAAAGGATTTTGAAGAAAGGGTCCCTAGGGAACCCACCATGAAGAAGAAAAGGGAAGTCCGGTCAAGGGTCACGCAATTCAAAAGCAACCATTCATCTTAGAGTGATTCACCATCAAGGGATCCTTTCGAAAGATGTTCACTTCATCAAGGAATTCGAAAGGAAGGTCATGACCGCATGCGAGGGGAAGTCAAAGCAGTTCCCACTTTGGAGGAAGGTCTTCAAGTCCTTTCTTTACAAAATCGTGATGAAGGAAACACGTTTCATTAGGGTTCCAAGTTAAGAATGCGATCCTAAGGAATAAATTTTGTAAAATATTTCAAGAAAAGATTCGTTGGCAATGAATTCATTTTTTAAAAATCGAAGTGTTAAAGAAGAACGTTGTCACACGTAGAAGGGACAACTCAAGCAAAGAAGAGAGAAAGATAAAGGGAAAGCAAAAGTGAAAAGGAAAATATAAATAAAGGAAATAGGGGGATCTGGTTTAGCGAGGTCAGATCTATCCGAGCTCATATAATAGGTATCCGCAATGAAAGGCGAAAGATCATCAATCCCCAAACAGATTAGGAAGAATGCATGGAAAACAAAAAAAATAAAAAAAATTGGGTCAACATGGAAGGGAAGCCTAAATGCTCCCAATGTTTTGCATCGTCCCCAATTTAACGAAAATAAAAACACAAACATGGAAGAATGATGGTACAAATAGAAGAAGGTTTATGACACAGAAACCACACCTATATCCAACTGCCAACAAGGGTGACGAGGGTCATCCAGGCACACATAACATGATTACAGGGGAACACATCACAAAAAACACACACACAAGATCAAGAAAAGGGGACCTCCTCGTAACATTGATCATCCAAGAGGTCGTCTGCATCCCAATCTAGATCTTCGTAAGGGGAAGGAGGATAAGCCTACAAGGGTGGAATGTTAAGAGGAGGGGAGTCCGGGCCTCCCGCAACAAGGGACAAGGAAGAGGGCCCCTTGAGGTCCTCTCTGCCAAGCTCTTATGGAGTCAAGGTTAGCAATTTTTCCAAGATCGCCGACAAGGCCAGGACTTCGTCCAAAAAATTAAACATGCATCCCATGGGAACATCATGCTTATTCTTAGCGGACAACACAGGTTGTGCCTGAGATTCACTAGTAAGCTCATCGAATGAGTCAGGAGCAGTGACAAACTTAAGGGAAGTTGGGATTGGATTTTTCACAAGGATAGAATAGGTCATCACAGGACCACCTTGCGAAGAAGGTGGGCTCCTCCTACGCCCTTCGTTACTAGAAGGACCAACCTTCGCCTCTTTTTTCGTGGGAGGAGATGAACTCCCCACAGATAAAGCTAGGGGTGTAGAGGAGGAGGAAAGAACCATAGTAGATACAACTGAAGTGTTAACCATATCCATAGGCTTTGGGAAGGGCTAAATATCTAGGACAAACATCAACAAAGGCGGCTTCGCTGAAGGGGCGATAAACACTTGTACCTCTTTAGGGTTAGGTGCATTTGCGCTTGCAATAGAAGCCGAGAATGGATCAGGCTAAAGAGAAACAACAGGAAGGGAGGAAGGAGATGCTATAGGAGATCCTGAAATAGGAGTGGTCGTTCCTTCCTCCTTTTGTTGCGAGGCGGCCTACTCGGCTAGGAGAGCCTTTCGCTAGCGCTTGCACTCACATGTAAGGTAGTTTCTACGACTCTTGGAGTTAGAAGCCAAAGCTTGTGAAGGGATAGGAGGTTCCTGCTCAACCATAGGAATGTCCACTATGACTGCTTCGGGTGGAGGAATGGGTTCCTATATAGGAGTAGGGGGAGTAGGCTAGGGAGCGACATGAGGAGTCAACTCGAGAGCCTTGACAATGGGTCTCTTTCCAATCACTGCCTTAGGAGTAGGAGCAGTAGGATGCCATGACGGTTGAGACAAGGAGGACTCTCCTCGAAGGATCTATTATGCCTTGCATAACCACCCCATTTTATTCTGGAACAAAATGGGTCCCCCCCCCTTTTCTTTTCCCTTTGGCCCTTGTTTTTTTAGCCTTAGGGGTTTTTCTTTTAAGTTTTGTCGGAAGTGGAACCGGGACGAATACCGGACTTGGAATTACATCCAAGTTCTGGTCTTGTTCCGTCCCCGGCTCTGGTTCCGACGTTTCTTTGTTTTCGTCTTTTGTTATGTCGGATTTGGGTCCGGGTTCGAATTGGAATGTGGAACTTTGTCCAAGTTTCTCGTTCGGGTTCCATCTCGGCCCTGAATCCACCTTTCTTTTTGTTTCTTTTGTTTTCGGTCATTTCCCTTTTAGTTCTGTGTCCTGTGCCTTAGGTGTTTTCTTTTTTCGGCCTTAGGCATTTTCCCTTTTTGTTTTGGCAGACCCAAAACCGAAACAGAAACTGAAATTGGAATTCCTCCCAAGTTCTGTTTTCTTTTCCTTCCCTGGTCCCGGTTCCACCTCTTTTGTTTCTTTTACCTTGCACGTATTTTTGTATGTTGTCGGAGGGGGATCCGGAACAAAATCCAAACTCGAAAGTTGGAAAAAGTTTTTGGTTCGGGTTTTGTCCGATCCCGCTTCTGCTTTGTTATTTTGTTCTGCCCCGGCTCCAATCAATTGATTGCGGAGTGTTTTTCTTCCTTTCCCCCTTTTCTTTTATCATCTTTGTCTGTTTGCGGAGGCGGGATCGGGATGGAATCCAAAACTGAAACTTTGAAGAAGTTTCAATTTCAGATTTGGTTCTACCCCGCCCCCGTTGTGCTTTGCCCGGGATCAGTTTTTGCTCCGACCCCGCCAGCATTTGTTTCCCTATCCTTTGTGTTTTGGTTTCCTGCGCGGACGCGGATCTGGGATGGGGCATGAACTGGGAAATTGTGATTATTTCCATGGCTCGTTCCCATCCCGACTCCGGTCCCAGTTCCAATTTTCTTTTTGGCCCCGCCCCCACCAGTTTTAAAGGCAAGGGATGTCATTTCTGGGTCCCCTTTTGTCCTGATCCCGGTTCCACTGGGATTTGTCCAATTTTCCCTCTCGTCCCAGTCCCGATTTGGTTCCGCCTCCACTGGTTTTAAAAGGGGATGTATGTTCCCATTTCAGCTTTGGTTCTGCCTCCGCCGGTTTTGAATGAAGGTGTTGTTTCCGGTTTTGTCTTGGTCCCGCTTCTACCTCCGCCGAAGTTGTGTTTCTTTTTGATAAAATTAAAGACATGATAGATAATGATATATTTTACTTGCCTTTGAGAACTAATGGAGGGATCTATTTTGCATTATCGAGTTATTTATTTGAAGATATCTCTCAAGGAAGTTTCACCAAAGGATCTGAGTTCGGCGTGATGTTTTGTCGAAGGAATAAAGTCTTGTCGACTCGGAGTGTCTCGGCGAAGGAAGGCAACTTCGGCGAAAGGTCTTACTGACCCGATAGGGTCCTGCCAACATATTTTGTGCCCTCGGTGTAACATGTTGAGTGCGGTGTAATGTCTTGCCGACCGAGCAAAGTCTCCCCAAAATGAATTGAGCTCTCGACGAAAGGACGTGATTTCGGTGCAGTGTCTCGGCGAAGGAAGTTAGTCTTGCCGACAACTTGCAGAAGGACCGATCTCAAGCAAGAAGAGAGCCGAGGAAGAGGAAGGAAGTCGTGAGTCATAGTGGCAGCTGTTGTCTACTGACAGGGGTAGCTCAACATTAATGAGGATATTTTAGGGCATTCAATACAACTTTGTAAAGGAGTTCGAGGATGGACACGCAGGCACAAAAGTAAATCCGATCGTTGCAAAAGATCTAAAGGTTTCATCCCTGGAACAATCTGTCACCAATATGGACAGCAGGGATGCACATTTAATGCAAAAATGGACTTTATTCAAAAGATCTGGATGCCGACTCTTCTGAAGTGAGATATTTTGTAAACCCTAAAATAGGGAGACAATGCATTATTTTTGATGCATTCTGTATATAAGGCATTCTTGCCTCTTTGTAAAGGGGAGAACTTTAAGACCTGGTAGAGTTAGAAAGTGGTAGATAGAGAAATTCTAGTTAGTAGGTAATAGAAGTAGGAGTTAGATTCAGTAGAAGACTAATGTATCTTTCAGTTTTCTTAGTGTAATTTGGAGCCACAGATTTTCTGTACACTAGTGATTGTGCCAGATTTGTAAATGTTGCTTATCTATCTCATTGACAGTAGAAAAAACTAGATCTTAATCTACTTCATGTTGTGTTCTAGAATGGTGTTTGTCTTGAATTAATCATCTAATTTAAGAAGCTTTCAAGGAATGAAGTTTGGTTTTCATGTTTTGTTAATTCAGATGAAGTGTCATTCTTTTCTGTCTCAAAGCCCTGATCTATCTTTTTTTTATGTTTCTTTAAAAACCCTAGTTAGAATAGGTTTTAAGTTTATGTTTGATCTCAGAACAATCCAGAAGCTCAACACTAGTAGGCCCCTTGAACATTACTATTACATTGACCATTGAGGGACATCAACATAGTTGAGAACCAACTACAAAGACCTTGGGAGCTAAGATATCCATGTGTTGTCTTTCTCTTTTAGGAGAAACAGAGTAGCAATATTATGTTTGCATGTTGATTGTGCAATTTGGACCGTCAACAGGATCTTCCTCTCATACCGAACTGGTTTTGGCTTCGTCGACAGAACAGGAAGCTCAAATGTGGGATGCTTAGGCTTTCACCAAGCGGGAACTGAAGGATTCTCTTGCAAATGAGGAGAAAAATCTGATGGTAACACAACTAAGCAAGAAGAAGTGTCCGACTGGGTAGTCGAAGAGGAAGAAGGAGGATCACAAGACCACTTCTCTTCTCTCCTCTTTCAAGCCTTAGCAACATTGCTGTCAAGCTTCATGCAAGCCCTATGTGAGATAGCATAAGGCGAGGGAGGGTACCTTACCTTCAACCTCAGACATCCTTTCTTATAGTTATGATATGTCTTATGCAAAAAGGTCTGTCCTAGGTAGAAGGGGACCCACAGGCATAGGCCACTGGTGATCCAAGGAGTAGCTACCACGTGCAATCGATGGTCTCCAACCGGTGTCATGGATCATCTACATGAAACCTTCATGGATAAATTTTAAACATTTGTGCACTACAGAGGGTACTGTGTTCATCACCACTAACCAAGGGATACCCAATTTTACACAAAAGAGTTCAGACCTAGGGATGACATCAAACAAGAGGTTTATAGACTTATGTCCAACTAAGACTGATAGGAAAATGCTACCCAAGGGGGGTATGGAAATCCCATCATGCGTGAGAATGAAACTCATAGGAGCATCGTATCCATCCTTATGTAAAATGTTAATTAGCATAATCTCCTCTGTTATTATATTCACTTGTGATGTCAGGTCAACGAGAACACTTGATACGATGTTCCCATTGATCCGTGTAGGAATGTAAAGAAGAGATGGTTACCTATTGAAGCCCATCAACAGGTCCTGTGAACTAAAGATTATGCCAACACTACTATCCAGAGGCTATGTAGAGGGGATAGGTTGATGTAGGAAGGAGGCCATTACACACACTAGACAATGCTTTCACAGAATCCCCAAAGGTTAATGGATAAGACAGTGACCCAATTAAGATTTTGTTGTGCAATACCTTTGGAACCTTCCAACTATGTCAACTAGGGGTTGCAAGGCGACAACCTTACAACACTCACACCTACAAAACTCCTAGAGTATGAGGAAAGGAACTGTAAGTATCAAAAAACGGAACCAAAATGGTTCACATTGGGTTCACCAAAAATGTAAGAGAGGGGGGCCATTTCTTGCAAGACCCTAGCTCATGGAGGGTCAAGATGTGAGAGGCTGCCCTAACTTACCTTAGCTAAGTGCAATTTTTAGAGTATGAGGATGGGAATGACGAGGATTATGGAATCCTATGACCACTCATGAATCTTGAGTTTTAAGATATGGCTAGGCGAGTAAGTTTTTGAGTCCAACTCTATGCCTCAGGAAGCTCTCTTCCCGAGGATGTCAGCATGGACCATAGACAACAACGCGACACACTGGCATCTTAGAAGTGTGTTGTAGTCTGTACAGTCAGATTACAGCATAGACAAGGTCATAATCGCTAAAACGACTAACAACCTAGCTTAACAACTTCTAAAAGAACAAAAAAATACTATAAAATATGAGAAGTACAAACAAAGGTGATAAAGTAGATATACCAAAATTAAGGTGACGAAAATGATCTTGTAGAAGAGCCTATTCGCCAAATATCTCCACAAAGTGTGTTCTCCTACACACAACAAGAGAGAAAATGTTGGGGGGTTGTATAGGGGCCTGTCTCAGTTAGACCCCTATTTAGGTGCTTCCACCACCATGAACATCCAAAAGAATGAGATATAGAAGCAATGTAATGAAAGTAAAAGCACTACAAAATAGTACTATGCTACTCACCAAATGATAGAGAGGAGAGGGAAGCTTACCACCTCCACCAAGAGAACTCAAGGATGCTTGGGGGAGAAATGAGAGGAACTCAAGCCTCTATTGTGAATGGTGTGGTCCCAAACGTGCTCTACAAAGTTGATGGAGTGTGATATTGCTGCAATGGAATGCTTGGGATGCTTGGAAGTGAGTGAAAGTGAGCTTGTGATAGTGAGAGTATTATAGCTTGAAGTGATCAAGAGTTGGATTGAATTCTTAGAAACCCCAAATGCAAGTTCATGGAGTGAATATGAAGGAATGAGGAAGAAAACGACCATATTCAGGTCAGTTGGCCGAAGGAGGTGTTACAACTTCGCTGCCAATGGGAAGAGTAACGCCTCTATTGGCTTAGCCACATGAATCTGACAAGGACGTAAGAGCGCCGTGTTGCATCCCCTACAAAAATCCTTTCATCAACACACAAAATAGGCTCCACGTGGACCGCCAATAGCGGGCTTAAGTAAATTTAAGCCTTTGACTTTTGTTTTCTAAAGTGTATAAAGGCGAAAAAGGGAATTGCGCCTAGGGTGAAAATTTTCTCTAATACATTTTTCCCCCACTTTAGTGAGCACAAGTACTGACGAGTACTGGGTAAATTAGATCAAGAAGAGAGTAGGGTTAGAAAATTATAGCTAAACTGTCGAGGAAGCAGTGCTTGGTCTGGTGTACGTAAAGGTGCAGATGATGCGACATACTCCATAGTTGCTCGAAACTATGAAGTTGGAACAAAGCGTCTTATAGGCCCGTGAACATGCAAGGAGGCAACCCCCAAGATCTCTTGCATGGAGGAAGCCCCAAGGAAGTGAACTTTGCAGAGTTAGGAAGCGGCGACACGTCTACCCACAAATAGAACATGTCAAAAGTGGCAACATGTCTACCCGTAGATAGAGCATGTCTAAAGCGGCAATACATCTACTCATAGATAGAGTGTGTCCAAAGTGGAGACACGCCTATCCGTAGATAAAGCGTGTCTAAAGCAGTGACATGTCTACCCACAAATAGAGCGTGTCTAAAGGAGTGACATGTCTACCCGCAGATAGAACATGTCTAAAGCGGCGACATGTCTACCTACAAATAGAACATGTCTAAAAGTGGTCAGTCACGCAGACCATAAAAATTTCAAAGGGGTCCCTAAGGAACCCTTCAAAAGGAGAGTGGTCCACTCAAGGGACACACTATTTGAAAAGTAAGGTCCAGTCAGGTTGCCCCCAAGCTAGATGTGAAGAAGTGAATGGAATGAGTCTAGTCGGGTTGCCCCTAGGGTAGATGTGAAAAGATCCATTCGTTACAAGTACGTTTGAAGAAAGGGTCCCTAGGGAACCCGCTGTGAAGAAGAAATGGGGGGTCCACTCAAGGGACACGTAATTAAAAAGCAACTGTTCATTTTAGAGTGATTCATCATGAAGGGATCCGTTCACTTCATCAAGGAATTTGAAATGAAGGTCATGCCCCCATGTGAGGGGAAGTCAAAGCAATTCCCACTTTAGAGGAAGGTCTTCAAGTCCTTTCTTTATGAATCCGTGATGAAGGAAACACATTCCATTAGGGTTCCAAGTTGAGAATGCGATCCTAAGGAAGAAATGTTGTAAAGACTTTCAAGAAAAGATTCATTTGCAATGAATTCATTTTCTGAAAATTGAAGTGTTAAAGAAGAATGTTGTCACACATAGAAGGGACAACTCAAGCAAAGAAGAGAGAAAGATAAAGGGAAAGCAAAAGAGAAAAGGAAAACATAAATAAAGGACACAGGGGGATCTGGTTTAGTGGGGTCAGATCTGTCCGAGCTCATATAATAGGTAACCACAATGCAAGGTAAAAGATCATCAATCCCCAACTAGATCAGGAA
Source organism: Sequoia sempervirens (assembly GCA_007258455.2). Lineage (NCBI taxonomy): Eukaryota > Viridiplantae > Streptophyta > Pinopsida > Cupressales > Cupressaceae > Sequoia > Sequoia sempervirens. The sequence goes on along the minus strand of VDFB02270651.1, from coordinate 537,234,543 downwards.
GAATGCATGAAAAAAAAATAAAATTGGGTCAACATGGAAGGGAAGCCTAAATGCTGCCAATGCTTTGCATCGTCCCCAATTTAATGAAAATCAAGCACAAACATGGAAGAATGATGGTACAAATAGAAGAAGGTTTATGACACAAAAACCATGCCTGTATCCAAGCACCAACAAGGGTGACAAGGGTCATCCAGGGACACATAGCACGAGTACAGGGGAACACATCACAAAACACACACACACAAGATCAAGAAAAGGGGACCTCCTCCTAACATTGATCATCCAAGAGGTCATCCGCTTCCCAATCTAGATCCTCGTAAGGGGAAGGAGGACGAGCAGATAGATGGATGATCTTGCAAGGGTGGAATGTTAAGAGGAAGGCCTTTCGAGCCTCCTGCAATAAGGGCCAAGGAAGAGGGATCCTCGAGGTCCTCTCCGCCAAGCTCTTGCGGAGTCAAGGTCAGTGATTTTGTGAAGATCACCGACAAGGCAGAGACTTTGTCCACATAATTAAACATGCATCCTCTAGGAGCATTATGCTTATTTTTAGCGGATGATGTAGGCTGTGCCTAAGATTCATCACTAAGCTCACCAAATGACTCAGGAACAATGACGAACTCAGGGGAAGCTAGGACTAGTTCTATCACAAGTACATAATAGGTCATTACAGGACCACCTTGCGAAGAAGGGGGGATCCTCCTACACCCTTCATTACCAGAAGGACCAACCTCTACCTCTTTCTCCATGGGAGGAGATGAAATCCCCTCAAGCGAAGCTAGGGGTGCAGAGGAGGAGGAGGAAAGAGCCGCAACAGATACAACTAAAGTGTTAACCATATCCATGAGCTTTGGGAAGGGCTAAATATCCGGGACAAACATCAACAAAGGCGGCTCTATTGAAGGAGTGATAAACACCTGTACCTATTTAGGGTCAGGTGCATTTGCGCTCGCAATGGAAGCCAGGAGTGGATTAGGCTGAAGAGAAACAACAGGAAGGGAGGAAGGAGACGCTGCAGGAGATCCTGAAACAGGAGCGGTCATTCCTTCCTCCTTTTGTTGTGAGGCGGCCTGCTTGGCTAGGAGAGCCTTTCGTTAGTGCTTGCGCTCATGTGTAAGGAAGTTTCTACGACTCTTGGAGTTAGAAGCAGGAGCTTGTGAAGGGACAAGAGGTTCTCAAGCTAAACCATAGGAATTTCCACTACGACCATTTTAGGCAGAGGAACGAGTTCCTATATAGGAGCAGGGGGAGCAGGTTGGGGAGTGATAGGAGGAGTCGACTCGAGAGCCTAAAAAACGGACCTCTTTTTGGTCACTTCCTTAGGAGTAAAAGCAATAGGAGGCCACGACGGTCGAGACAAGGAGGAATCTCCTCAAAGGATCTTGTTCCTCTCATACCAAATGGGTCTAGGCTTTGTTGGAAGAATAGGAAGCTCGAATGCGAGATGCTTAGGATTTTGATACCAAGTAGGAATCAAAGGGTTCTCCTACAAGCAAGGAGTAGAACCTGATGGTACCACAGCTGAGTGAGAAGAAGCATCCGACTGGGTGGTAGAAGAGGAAGAAGGAGGATCACAAGACCACTTCTCTTGTCTCCTCTCTTGAGCCTTAGCGGCATCATTGTCAGCCTTCAAGCAAGCCCTATGTGAGATAGCATAAGGCGAGGGAGGGTATTACCTTATGAATTAGACGTCCTTTCTTATAGTTTTGAGATGTCTTATGCAAAAGGTTCATCCTAGGTGGAAGGGGAGCCACAGGCGTAGGCCATGGGTGATCCAAGAAGTAGCTACCACATGCAACCAACGATGTATAACAGGTGTTGTGGATCAGATGTACGAAACCTCTGTGGATAAATTTTAAACATTTATGCACAATAGAGGGTACCACGTTCATTGCCACCAACCAAGGGATACCCAACTTTACACGAAAGAGTTCAGACCCAAGGATGATATCAAACAAGAGGTTTATGGACTTAGGTCCAACTAAGACTGATAAGACAATGCTACCCAAGGGGGGTACGTAAATCCCATCATGCATGCAAATGAAACTCACAGGAGCATCATATCCATCCTTATGTAAAAAGTTAATTAGCATAATATCCTTTGTTATTATATTCACTTGTGATGTTGGCTCAATGAGAACACCTGCTATGATGTTCCCATTGATCTGTGTAGGAATGTAAAGAGGAGATGGTTCCCTGTTGAAACCCATCAGTAGGTCTTGTGAACTAAAGGTTATGCCAACACTACTATCCACAAGCTACGTAGAGGGGATGGGTTGATTAAGGAAGGAGGCCATTACACATGCTAGAAAATTATTTCACATAATCCCCAAAGGTTAATGGATAAGACAGTGACCCAGTCAAGGTTTTTTCGTGCAATACCTTTGGAACCATCCAACTACGTCAACTAGGGGTTGCAGGTTGTGTTGCAAGGTGACAACCTTATAACACTCACACCTACAACAATCCTATAGTACAAGGAAAGGAACTGTCAGTATCGAAAGAATGAAATCAAAATGGTTCACATCGGGTTCACAAAAAATGTAAGAGAGGGAGACCACTGCGTGCAAGACCCTAGGTCACGGAGGGTCAAGATGCGAGAGGTTGCCCTAACTTACCTCAGCTAAGTGCAATGTTTAGAGTATGAGGATGAGGATGATGAGGATTATTGAATCCTATGACCATTATGGAATCCTACGACCACTCGTTAATCCTGAGTTTTAAGATGGGGCTAGGCAAGTTAGTTTTTGAGTCCAACTTTGTGCCTCAGGAAGCTCTTTGCTCGAGGACGTCAATGCAGACCTCAGATGACAACGCAGGGCGCTAGTGTCTCAGAAGTGCGTTGTAGTCCTTACGGTCAGATTATAGCAGATACAAGGTCGAACTTGCTAAAATGACTAACAACCTAGCTTAACAACTTCTAAGAGAACAAAACAATACTATAAAATATGAGAAGTACAAATGGAGGTGATAAAGTAGATATACCAAAGCTAAGGTGACAAAAACAATTTCGTAGAAGAGCCTATTTGCTAGCTAGCTCCATAAAGTGCATCCTCCTACACACAACAACAGAGAAAATGTTGGGGGGCTATATAGGGGCCTGCCTCAGTCAGACCCCTGTTTAGGTGTTTCAACCGCCACGAACAACCAAAAGAATGAGATAAAGAAGCAATGTAATGAAAGAAAAAGCATTACAAAATAATACTATGCTACTCACCAAATGATAGAGGAGAGGATAGGGAAGCCTACCACCTCCAGCAAGAGCACTCAAGGCTACTTGGGGGAGAAATGAGAGGAACTCAAGCCTTTTTTGCAAATGGCGTGGTCCCAAATGTGCTCTACCGAGTTGATGGAGTGTCATTTTGCTGTAATGGAATACTTGGGATGCTTGGAAGTGAGTGAAAGTGAGCTTGTGATAGTGAGAGTACGAGAGCTTGAAGTAATCAAGAGTTGGATTGAATGATTAGAAGCCCCAAATGCAAGTTCAAGGGGTGAATAGAATGAATGAGGAAGAAAATGACCATATTCGGGTTAGTTGGCTGAAGGAGGCATTAAAACTTCACTGCTAATGGGAAGAGTAACGCCTTTGCTAGCTCAGCTGGAGGAATTTGTAGGGACGTAAGCACACCGCGTAGACGTTTGCACACCGTACGGGCATCCCCAATAGAAATTCCTTCACCAACACATAAAATAGGATCCACGTGGACCACCAGTAGCAGACTTAAGTAAATTTAAGCCTCAGAATTTGGTTTTCTAAAGTGTATAAAGGAAAAAAAGGGGAATTGCACCTTAGGTGGAAATTCGCTCTTATACAAGAACATTCCATATTAGCCTTATTGAATTTTAACAAAGTGTTCCAAGCTGATTGTGATGCAAGTGGGACAAAAATAGGGGGGGTTTTGAGTCAAGAGGGTAGACCTATAGCCTACTTCAGTGAAAAATTAAATGAGGCCAAGAGGAAGTACCCCATGTATATCAAGAGTTCTATGCTATTGTGGAATCACTCAAGAAATAGAGACACTATTTGCTTCCTAAGGAGTTTGTTCTCTACATTGATCACCAAGCTTTGCAATACATCAATAGCCAAGGTAAGCTCAATCAAAGGCACATGAAATGGGTGGAGTTTTTACAAAGGTGATCATTTGTTCTTAAGCATAGGAGTGGTAAATCTAATTGGGTAGAAGATGCTTTAAGTAGGAGATGCCTATTGTTGAATAAACTACGAGTTGATGTTATGGGATTTGATCTGATGAAAGAAATGTATGAACATGATCTTGATTTTGGTGAAGCATGGGCTGCATGTAAGAATCCTTTAGAGGATGATAGAACCAAATGGTTGGAGTATTTTATTCAAGAGGGGTTGTTGTTTAAAGGGCAACAATTGTGCATACCAAGGGGCTCTATGAGAGAAAATTTGATTTGAGAAAAAACATGGTGGAGGACTTGGTGGACATTTTGGAGTGGATAAAACTTTGGGGCAGCTGAGTGAAGCTTATTATTGGCCAAGTATGGGCAAGGATGTTAAGAATTTGATTCAACGGTGTACCATTTGTCAACATGCCAAAGGGACAAGTTAAAACACGAGACTATATCAGCCTTTACCAATTTCAAAAAAACCATGGGAGGAAGTAAGTATGGATTTCATTCTTGGGCTGCCTAAGACTCAAAAAGGTAATGATTCCAGCTTTGTCATAGTTGATAGATTTTAAAAAATGGCTCACTTTATTCCATGCAAAAAGATCAATGATGCTTCACATATAGCCAAATTTTTTTTCAAAGAGGTTGTTAGATTACATGGCTTGCCAAGGAGTATTGTTTCCGATAGAGACAACAAGTTTGTTAGTCATTTTTGGAGGACATTATGGAAAATATTGGGTACTCATTTAACTTATAGTTCAGCTTATCATCCTTAAATGGATGGACAAACATAGGTGGTAAATAGGAGCCTTGGAAAATTGCTGAGACGCTTGATAAATGGGAGGCCAAAATAGTGGGATTTAATACTACCACAAGATGAATTTGCCTATAACAACTCCATAAATTGAAGCATATGTAAGAGACCTTTCCAAATTTTTTATGGTTTCAATCCTAAGGGGGTTCATGAATTAAGAGATAGTGTAGATTTGGGAAGAAAAAGTGCAGCAACTGAAGATTATGTTCACTATATGCATGAACATCAAGAAATTAAGGAGAAGTTAGAAACTAGTGCACAAAAATACAAGGCTCATGTAGATTTGAAAAGAAGAGATCAAGAATTTGAGGTGAGAGAGTTGGTTTTAGCCCACCTACAAAAAGAAATATTCCCTCAAGGCACCTACAACAAGCTACAACATAAAAATATTGGACGATGCAAGGTGCTCAGGAAGTTTTCAGCAAATGCCTATGAAATTGACTTGCCTCTAGAGATTGATATATCGCCAATCTTCAATGTTGCTGATTTGTATAAGCTTCATGGTGAAGAGGTAAAAGAGGGAAACATTGATGATTCTAATGCACAAGATTTGGCACATTGGACACAACAACTTCCAGCCAAACCGAATGAAGAAGTTGTTGGATATTGTGTTTGTGTTGCTGATATTTGGTTGTCATTGATGTCGACACTATTAGCATTAATGCATTAGAAGTTGTATATGTCGAGGATATTGAGAAAATTGCAATTGAATGAGTTGCAAGTTGTCAGTGGTGAAGTAAAGTTCAGTTTGTTGGTGAGTTTAGTACGTTGATTATCAGAGGTTGTGGATTAAAGGGTTTTTTTTCAAGTATATATAGTCTATCCATGTTGAGTTTCAGAGATTCACATGAAGATTTGATTGAGTTATGAAGATTTGTATTTTGACAATTTTTTTGTTACTTCAGTTTGTGTTCTTGAATGAAGATGATGTGATTCTAACAAGTTCAGTTATTGTAGATGCTTCTCTAGTGATTCATAATTTTTGTGGATGTTTCTAGATCATGCTATATCTGTGTTACATGTTTGCATTGATCATTGTGCTCACGATCGGCGATTGTCTCTTGCGTGTTCATATTTTTCATGTTCATGGCCGATAGGGTGATTGTGGCATGTTGTGGATCTTCGAGGAATAATTTTTGAAGGTAGTTTGTGTTAAAGGATGTTATTTTGGGTCTTCACTATGTTGTGGCCAACCTTGGTTGATTCACATTGATTGTTATTATTTTGGGCTGACAGTTTATATTCATTTTATTATTTTGTTGAAGCGGACATGTAATGATGTAATTCCTAGTTGCAGATATATATAAGTGATTGTTTATTTCATTTGAATGTATGGTGTGCGAAAATAATGTTCTAAATCTTTTGAAGGAAGAGGAGTGTGAAGAAGAGTGAAGAAGTGCTCATGTGCTTAATTGGAGCTGTAATTAGGTATTAGCAGATGCTATTTTCTCAGTTCAAAATCTTGCGGATGTAATCTGTTCATGTTTTTGTAAGGCAGTAAGCCTTGTTGTAATTGAGAAGTGAGTTCTAGGAAGTGTCCCTGAATGCATGTGCATTCCCCATTTATTATTCTTATACTTTTAACAGGGTATAATCTTGTGGACTGACCTTCGTCGTGGTTTTTCCCTTAACAGGGTTTCCATGTAAAAAATCTTGGTGTTATGTGTGTTTCTGATGTGTTGACGATTTGTGCTTTCATGGTTATTAATCAGATATGAAAGTAAGGGTTAATAAGTTTAATAAGTTTTAAATTTATGTGACAACTGATTCACCCCCCCTCTCAATTGTCTGCCCTTATGTTGCCAACAATTGGTATCAGAGCAGGTTCCTTGGAAGAAGTTTAACAACTTGAGGTGATCCGGGATGGTGACATATAAGAAGGATAGTTTGAGATTTGATGGAATAAATTATTCTCTATGGAAGACTTGAATGGAGTGTCATTTGAGATGCATTGGTGAACCCTACTAGAGTGTTACAAGTAATAGGTATGTTATTCCACAGAATGCTCCTATTACTACTATTGAGGTTAGGGATGTTGAATACAATATCAAGGTTAATGATGCACTATTGAGTGCTTTGACTGATTCTGAGATGAAAATGTTATGGATTTGAAGACTGCTTATGAGATCTGGAAAAAGTTGGAAACTTTGTATGAAGGTGATGCTAATGTGAAGATTGTTAAGCTACAAAGTCTGAAAGGAAAATATGAAATGTTGAGAATGGGTGATGATGAGAATATTACTACTTTCATGCAAAGAGTGAATGAACTTGTGTGTGGTATCAAATGTGCTAGTGGACTGTTGGAAGAATCAGAGATTGTTGCTAAAGTGCTTAGATCCTTGCCTCTTGCATACAAAGTCAAAGCTTCAACTATTGAGGAGCTCTAGACTATGACAAATGTAACCAAAGATATGTTGATTGGTAAGCTTACTGCTTTTGAGTTGAGTGAATTTGGTGATTCCCTTCCTAAGGTAGAATTTGCATTCAAGGATACTACTTACAGAAGAGATAGAAAAAGATATGATTTGAGTGAAAGTTCTTCTAGAAAGGTATTCAAGTATGAGGAAGAAATGAGAAAGATTGAAGAAGAAGAGAGAGAACTGGATGAGCTTGAAGCACTTATTGTCAAAAGGGAAGCTAGAGGAGAAGGTAAGTATAAAGGAAAGTTTCCTATTAAATGTTTTTCTTGTAATAAGATAGGTCATTTGGCATCAAGGTGTCTAGAAAGAGTTCCTAAGTCAAGACCTAACAAGCCTAGATTTCAAAGAAAATGCTATTATGCTACTGATGAAGGAGTGATAGATGATGAATTTGATAAAGGGAATGCAAGTGAGGAAGAATGGGTATTTATTGCTATCAAGGAAAATAATCTTGTGTCTACTGAATTTGCTAGTTGTACAAATGTGGAGAAAGCCCTAGCTGCTCGAGTTGAAGAGAAAGATGAATAGGTGATTGACAGTGGATGCTCTCATCACATGATGGGTGATAAAAGTAAGTTTGTGAGCTTAGAAAAGTATGATGGTGGTGTTGTAAGATTTGGTGATGAAAAAGTTGGTGTGATCCATGGAAGAGGATGCATTTCTCTTGATGGTAAGCATAATACTGATGATGTCCTATATGTGGAAGGTCTGAAGCATACTATTTTAAGTGTTGGACAGATGGTTGATAAGGGATACAATATTTAGTTCAAGGATGGAAAGTGTAGAATATTGGGGGGTTTCAGAAATGTGACTGCATTAGGTACAAAAAAAAAGAGGTAATATATTTCACCTGAGTGTTGCTAGTAAAATTTGTTTGATTGTTCAAGTTGATGAAAGTTAGTTGTGGCATAGGAGAATGTGTCATGTTAACTTTGACAATATTATCAAGATAAGTTCTACTAAGGCTGTGAGAGATCTTCCTAAGTTTATGAAACCTACTAATTCCATATGCAAGGAATGTTAGTTAGGGAAGCAAACTAGAATTTCATTTTGGAGCAAACAACATAGTTCAAATGAATTGTTGGAGCTTGTGCATATTGACTTGTGTGGTCCTTCTAGAGTCCGAAGTTTACACGGATACATGTATTTCATGTTGCTTATTGATGATTATTCTAGAATGATGTGGGTTACTTTCTTAAGGGAGAAATCTGAAGCTCTAGAGAAGTTCAAGATCTTCAAGGCTATGGTTGAGATAGAGATAGGTTTGAAGATTAAATTTTTGAGATCAGATAGAGGTGGTGAGCTCACTTCTGACGAGTTTAATTATTTTTGTGAAGAACATGGGATAAAGAGACAATTATTTGCTCCGCAGACCCCTCAGCAAAATGGAGTTGTGGAAAGGAAGAACAAGACAATTCAAGATGCTGCTAGGACTATGATGTTGGAAGGAAATGTTCCTCATCTCTATTGGAGAGAAGCTATGAGTACTATTGTTTACACTCTCAACCAGGTACAAATCAAAGGTGATATTGGTAAGACTCCTTTTGAGCTATGGTTTGGTCATAAGCCTACTGTTAGGTACTTCAAAATATTTGGGAGTAAATGCTTTATCAGAAGAGATGAAGATATAGGAAATTTTGATGATAGGAGTGATGAAGGAATATTTTTGGGTTATTCTACTAAAAGTAAGGCCTACCGGTGCTACAATAAGAGATTGAGGAAAATGGTTGAAAGTGAAAATGTCAAGGTTGATGAAGTCATAGCTAGACCATCCAGAACCTATGGATATGATTCAAATGATCAGAATGACAATACAAATAAAGGAAAGAAAGTTCAGACTTCAAATCAAGTTCAAATCATTCCAGTGAATCAAGAAGATCAAGAGGAAGTAGAAACTAGTGAAAGTGCAGAAGAGAGATCACAAGATCCTGAAGTTCAAGAACATCCTAGGACTCTAAGGTATGTAAGATTAAATCATTCAGAAGATCAAATCATAGGTGATAAGAACAAAGGTGTCTAGACTAGGAGAAATATTGTAGAAGAATACTGTTTGATTTCAAAGACTAAGCCTAATAGTGTGAATGAAGCATGTAAATATGAACATTGCGTTGAGGCAATGGAAGAGGAGCTACTGCAAATTGAGAAGAATGATACATGGATTCTTGTTCCTAGACCTAAGGACAAAAATTTAATTGGAACTAAATGGGTCTTTAGAAGCAAACTGAATGAGCAAGGTGAAGTTGTTAGAACAAAGCAAGACTGGTGTGTAAAGGATATTCTTAGATGGAAGGAATTGACTTTTGCTCATGTTGCTAGGATTGAAGCTATGAGACTATTTCTTGCTTATACTACTTACAAAAACTACAAGGTTTATCAGATGGATGTCAAGTTAGCATTTTTAAATGGCGAATTGGATGAAGAAGTGTATGTTGAGTAACCTGATGGATTTCAATTGACTGATCAGGGAGACATGGTTTGTCGATTGAAGAAAGCATTGTTTGGATTTAAGCAAGCCTCTAGAGCTTGGTATGCCAAATTGGACAAGTATTTGCTGAAGCTTGGATTTAACAAAGGTACTACTGATAGTAATCTATATTTCAAGATTGATGATGATAAAAATTTGGTTGTGGAGGTATTTGTTGATGATATCATTTTTGGAGGAGATGATAGTTTGTGCATGAAGTTTGCTGATGAGATGCATAGTGAGTTTGAGATGTCTATGATTGGAGAGATGAAATTATTTTTGGGATTGAAAATTACTCAGTTAGATAAAGGTATCTTTATATCTCAGTCCAAGTATGTGAAAGAATTGTTGAAGAAATTTGGTATGGAAGATTCAAAGCCAGTTGGTACACCCATGGTGACCATATGTAAGTTGACAATAGATGATGATTCTTCAAAGGAAAAATAGACTAGATACAAATCAATGATTGGTGGATTTCTTTATTTGACTCAAACTAGGCCTGATATCATGAATGATGTATGTATTGTTGCAAGATTTGAAGCTGATCATAAGGAATCTCATGTGATTGCTATGATGAGGATTTTTAGATACTTGAAGGGGATAGTTGATTTTGGTCTATGGTATCCTAAAGATGACAATCTTACTTTGAGTGCCTTTATTGATGTTGATTGGGAAGGAGATGTGAATGAAAAGAAAAGTACTAGTGGTGGCACATTTTTCTTGGGAAAGAAGCTAATTTCATGGTTAAGTAAGAACCAGACTACCATTTATTTATCTATTGCAGAGGTAGAATACATTGTTTCTGCTAACAACTGTACTCAAGTATTGTGGATGAAGCATATGTTGAAAGATATCAGAGTTGTGTAGGATGAGCCTATTGCTTATTTTGTGATAATTCAAGTGCCATTAATTTTTTTAAGAATTTGGTGTTGCATTCAAACACCAAGCACATATCTATCAAGTTTCAATTTTTGAGAGAGATGGTGAGTGAAAAGGAAGTCAGATTGGAGTATGTGCCTACTAAGGAACAAATTACAAACATCTTTACCAAGCCGTTGCCTAAGGATAGTTTTGAGTATCTCAGAGGGAAGTTAGGGGTGATTACCCCTCCTAATCAAAACTAAGATGCATTGCTTTGCATTAGTCTGTGCACTTCATAGTCATATCTTGATCCAGATTGATGTTGTGGTTGCTGCTACTTAGGGGGAGTAGTCAAATTTTCAGATATGAGGTTTAGAGCTTGTGTAGAGAAAATAGATCTTTTTCATTGATGTTAAAGGGGGAGAAGAGTCATGTGAAAATTGTGAACTATCTGGGGAGAAGATTCATGTGAAAGAATAGAGGAGAAAAGATTCAAAACCTAAGGGGGAGTAAGTGCTATGAGACAGTTGCGTTGATGGTGTTTTTCACATCGTGTGTTTCCATCAATGCCAAAGGCGGAGATTGTTAGATATTTTGGTTGTGTTACTGATATGTGGTTGTCATTGATGTCAACACTATTAGCATTAATGCATTAGAAGCTGTATATGTCGAGGATATTGAGAAAATTGTAATTGAATGAGTTGTAGGTTGTCATTGGTGAAGTGAAGTTCAATCTGCTAGTGAGTTCATTACATTGATGGTTAGAGGTTTTGGATTAAAGGGTTTGTTTTTGAGTATATCTAGTCTATCCACGTTGGGTTTTAGAGATCTGCATGAAGATTTGATCAAGTTATGAAGATTTGTATTTTGACAATTTTTTTGTTAGTTCAGTTTGTGTTCTTGAATGAAGATGATGTGATTCTAATAAGGTCAGTTGTTGCAGATACTTCTCTAGTGATTCATGATGTTTGTGGATGTTTCTATATTGTGCTCTATCTATGTTGCACATCTACATTGATCATTGTGCTCGCGATTGATGATTTTCTCTTGCGTGTTCATGTTTTTCATGTTCATGGCCAACAGGGTGATTGTAGCATGTGGATCTTCAAGGAATAATTTTTGAAGGTAGCTCATGTTCAAGGATGTTATTTTGGGTCTTCACTATGTTGTGGCCTACCTTGGTTGATTCACATTAATTTTTAGTGTTTTGGGCCGACAGTTTATATTCATTTTATTATTTATTTGAAGCCAACATGCAACGATGCAATTCCTTGTTGTAGATATATATAAGTGATTGTTTATTCCATTTGAATGTATGGTGTGCACGAATAATGTTCTAAATATTTCGAAGGAAGAGTAGAGTGTGAAAAAGAGTGAAGAAGTGTTCATGTGCTTAACCTGAACTGTAATCAAGCATTAGCATATGCTATTTTCTCAGTTCAAAATCCTACGGATGTAATCTGAATGTTTTTGTAAGCTAGTGTGTCTTCCTTTGGGCAGTAAGCCTTGTTGCAATTGAGTAGTGAGCTCTACGCAGTGTGCTTGAATGCATGTGCATTCCCCATTTATTATTCTTATACTTTTAATAGGGTATAATCTTGTTGAATGACCTCCACCGTGACTTTTCCCTTAATAGGGTTTCCACGTAAAAAATCTTGGTGTTATGTGTGTTTCTGATGTGTTGATGATTTATGCTTTCATGGTTATTAATCAAATTTGAGAATAAGGGTTAATAAGTTTTAAATTTATGTGACAAATGATTCACCCCCCCTTCAGTTGTCTGCCCTTGTGTTGCCAACAAAAGTGGATGAGGTTATTGATTCTAGAGTAGTAAAAAAAAGACAGGGAAAGGAGTATACATATGATTTGATCAAATGGAAGGGAAAGAATATGGAAGATGCCACATGGATCTCTGCTCCTAAGCTATACAAGCTTGGGATTCCACCTCCAAATTGAATGTTCATGGAACATTGTTTCTTACCTTGGTTGTTTAATGCAAGAGCATCCGAGAAAATCACAGGGCTATTTCCTATGTTATTATTATTATTTTTTTAATTATGTCTTGGTTTGATTTTTGGCTTGTAGGCAACAAATTATTTTATCTAATTTATCTCTCCAAGGTTGAGATTGTGGAGATTATTTTTCCAGTAAAAGAATGGGTGAATTTTAGCTAGTTTATGGTACTGAAAAAGTGGAAAATGGGATTTATCTTGGAAGCCCAAAAGGCCACACCCCAAATGCTTTTTCTCCATTATTGAAGCATTTTTTAACTCCTTTTTGATTATCCTTGTTAGTAATTTGAATTTGGGCGCCCAAGTAGTGGAAAAGAAGGAGGTTCTAGAATAAACCAATTTTAGAATGTCTTATTGATGGCTGGCAGGTGAAGCTATTCCCAAATTTTTGGACTTTTTTTGATGTATTTTTTGCAGATTGTATGAGGATTCCATTGCCCAGATGAATAGAAGAAGCTTGATGTTGAAAAGATAAAGAAAAGATGAAGGATTTTGATGCAAAACTAGGGTATACCTTTCCTAGGCATCCATGAGAGAAGGAAAGATGATTTTTTGCTGTTATGTGTTGCATGTAGTTTCTTTTTGGAATTTTCAAAGTGTTTTTGCATTGTTTTGTTTGTAGGAGGAGAAAAACTTATACCCGATTTGACCGGGTAGTGTTGTTTGCAAAAGAAAGCACTTGTAATAGGAGATGCTTGTAATTTTCAATCTTTTGCAGATGATAATGAAAATATCATGTTTATTTTCTGCTAAAGTTTCTTTTTGCTGCATTTTATTTCTTTTGACTACTGTAAAAGAGCTGTTTGGGTTGCAACAATTGATAGCTTGAAAAGGCTCTCGATTGTTGGCTGCATTATCTTCCACAAATAAATTTGGTGAACACTCAAAAGAAGAATCTCTTCCTTGAATTGACATCTCTAGAGATGTGAATTTTGTTCATGTTGGGATCATACAATTGATAGGTTTTACTATATTTTTCATATCCAACAAGGATGCATTTTTCACTCTCATTGTTAAACTTACTTCTCTTCTCTTTTGAAATGTTTCTATAGGAAATGATCATAAAAAATATAAAATTCCTAAATAATAGTTTCTTGCTTGACCATGCTTATTCTAGAGAGATGCTTTACAAGTTTTAGAAAAAACTTTAATTAACCAAATAAGTTGTTATACTAACTACTTCTCTCATAATTTATCTCCAAGATTACAAGGCTTGAGGATTGATTTATCTCTCTTGAAGTGGCATTTCATTATTTTAGCTACTCAATTTCACTATGATTATATGGAAATAAGAGTTTCCTCTTGATTCTCCTTTCTTTCTAAAAGTTGAATAAATTTATTTAGGTATACTCTCCACTCTATTTTGATCTTAACATTTTAATTTTCTCACATTCATTCTTGACTTGACTTACAAAATCCTTAAAAAAATTGTGTTTGAAACTTGTCTTTTAGAAAGTAAATCCATACCTTTTGAGTGAAGTCATCAATGAATTTCATGAAATACTAATATTTTCCTTATGAAAATTATTTTCATTAGCCCACAAATATTATCAATGAACTAAATCCAACTTCATGGAGGCTCTCCAAGCTTTTCAAGAATTAAAACTTTCATGATGTTGCTTCCCCATAACATAGGATTCACAAATACACTTCTCTATAATGATAGGTGGAAGACCAAAAACCACTTCTAATTAAATGCTTCCTTCAATTAATCAATGTTAATATGGTCAACCTTTTTGTGCTACAATTGATTCCTTGAATAAACACTTAAAGCTAAGAAATTAAGGAGTTTTAATGTAGACATTGAAAGTGGGCCAAACATGAATGGCAACCTAATATTTACATATACAAACATAAAACAACTCATAATGCATTATGAAAGAAATTACAACTCAAAAGAAAATGTTTTACTATTAAAAATCATATTACATACTTGATATAGTGCAACAACAAGGAATTTTACAACCCTCTCAATATGCCATGTGTCACTCTTACACACAATAATAGGCTTATAAAATAACCAAAGGAAGAAAAAATATACATCATTCACTTCTATTCTCTCATCTCTTAATCATAAATTGAGGAAGCTATTCAATCACTCCTCTCTGTAATCTCGTTACTACCATATATTTTCATGTCCTGCTTCTAGATAATCTAAGTCTATACATATTAGGTCTATAATTGTGTCTTCCTTATTTCTATCTACTATGTGTTTTCCATTCTTGAGTAAATTATTTTCCTTCAAAATATACTATTCCCTTCTGCCCATCATAATTTTGGGATTCTCCATCTTTCCATTACTCATTTCTCAACCCTTAATGCCTAATCCTATAGTTTGAGTCTGGTGATATGGTCGACACTTGATCCTCAATATCTCCTCCTATGTCTTTGCTCCTCACCTAACTTCCCAACATGTTTTAAATTGTTCCCAATAGTCTAATTTTGGACCCATCGATTTCAAAGTAGAATGTTTTGAACTTTCCCATGATTATTGTTCAAATTTGAAGATGTGTGTACATGGTGGTCGAACTATTCTATTTGTGGAGGATATACAAGAATTGATTCTTTCATTTAAATATTATCTACAATTAGCCAAATCCATTTTAGAATCCATTTTGATCAATTATATTTGAGTTTGGAAATCCTAGGATAAAAACCCTAGTGATTTTGGAGGATTATCTCATATAGAGATTGTATTTGAGCTTCATTAGGCATTGAATCCAACTACATTATATTGATCTAATTTTCCATTGTTGTTGGTATGAATTTTTGTAATAATTGATATTGTAGAAATATAATGTGATATAACCATAATTGTAATAAGAAAGAAATCAAGATTTACACCTATTATTTATTATTAATTATAATAAGAAGATTGAGTGTTATTTTTCCATTTTCTATTTAAAGAGGAATGATGTTTTTGATGCACACAAAATAATTTTAATATAAGTTTTCTAAGATATGTGTGAATACTAGGGTCGATAGTGTTGTCATTCAAATATTAGGTGTTCATGGAATGCAAAGAATCATATTTGCATTATCTTTTGGCACAATATATTACTGTGGTATCCAAGATGGTGATCTTGTCAACTTATGTATTAAGAGTTAAAATTTACATGTTTTAGTTTTATGTAGCATAGTAACAAAGCAACCAAATGTTACTTGAGGGAGATTGAGAAATAAGTTTAATATGATGAGACTAACAATAATCAATCACTATAGAGCCTGTTGCAAATAATAATATTATAGAAAAAAGAGAGAGGAGAATGAATGTATATTTTAGCTCAAATAGTCAGGTTGGAGGAAATTTTGATCTAATGATTGATATGATGGTGCAGTTGCTTCATAATCTATGTATAGTAATATGAATGCACCTATACAATTGATAGGTGAAGAAATAGATTTTGAGGGTAATAATATAGATGCCACTTAGAGCCAAACACAATAGACTATTATTGTTTCACCTACAAGACCAAGCCAACCTACCTTTCTGAATAAGGAGTAGAGGCTCTTGAACTTGAAGTATAGAACTTATTGTTTGATGATTCTAGGACATGTCATGCATAATACACACTCTTATTGAGGAGATCCAAAGTGAAATTTCACTCACCAATTATATCACCATGAAGAAGTCTTGGAATGGTGATAGACCTAAGCCTAGGCTATAAGCCTTTTAAAGAGGTGTGCAACAATATTTGGGGAATTTGACACTCTCTCCTCATGATAGATCTAATATATTCATAACTTGTGTTTGGGTACAAAAGCTATACACATACTTGTCCCTCAAACTAATGAATTAAGATGAAACTATCAAGTTTTCCACCTTGTATTTGGAGGTCACTACACACGAGTGATAGTACCATAATTTGATCACTTAGGGTAAAAAACCCATCACCTCATATGAATTTTTTTTTAAACTATTGATTGAGAGGTTTGATCAAAAGGATCTTAAATTTTATTTCAAATATTTGACCTATCTCAAATAGTATGGTTCAATAGAGAAATATGTAACATAGTTTCAAAATTTATCAGTGATGGTGCTAAATATCATAAAGAGAAGATTAATTATTCTCTTCATCAAAGGGTTAAATGGATATCTTAAGGTTTGGTCAAGAATTTTTAAGCACCTACCCTATAAGAGGCCATCAAGAAAGTTTTGGTATTGGATACTTTCATGCTAATTTCTAGGCCAAAATCTTCATTCGAAGAAGCCCTTTCACAAAAATGTACAACAAACCATTTTTTTTTTATCAAGACTAGACTTTAAGGTAAGGAATGAATTAAGAAGGAAGAATTTTCAATTCAAATACAAGGAGTCATGGTCACCTAGACATAGATTTATTTGGAAAGGACACTTGTGTATTATACTGAGGTAATTTTGATGATGAATCAATATTTGAGGAAATCAAACCATGGAGTGAAGAAGAAATTAAATAGGACATGGGAGGAGAAAAATATCAACCAAAAGAGGAAGAAGCCATCTTGACAGGCACTATTGCCACTCTCTCTAGTAATTTGAGATACATCCCCATTCACATTTATGGGGTCCTATGAGGTCAAATGGTGAATGTAATAATTGACACTAATGCCACCCATAACTTCCCTAATGAGGGATTAATGACCAATCAAGGCCTCAAGATGGAGAGATTTGAAGGATTCAAGATTATGGTGACTAAAAATTTCACCATCTAATGAAATAGGAAGATCACTCAGCTAAATCTTAAAACAAGAGGATATGATATGAAGGATCACTTCTATGTTGTCAATATTGGACATGGATATGGTCCTAGGTATCTAGTGGTTATACTCATTAGGAGAGATCACACAAAATTTCTAGATCATGTATCTAAATTTTCATTTGGAGGGAAAACAAGTGGTACTATAGGGAATGGAAAATAAAGTGACAAGGATCATATTAGCTAAAAGAATGAAGATATTCTCTATCATAAGAACATTATATGGGTATCTTAATGTTTGGTGACTATAAAAGATGATCAAAGTAAAGAAGGAATATCATGTGGATATACAAAACATATTAGAAAATCACAATAAGTATTTAGTAGTGTTCCTCCAAGGAGACCACAATACAGAGGCTTGAAGCACATCATTGAGTTGGACGAGGGTTCTAAGCTTATCATCACCACTCCTTGCCACCACCCTAAGATATATAGGGAGGAAATAAAATAGGCCCTTAAGGAAGTATTAGAAATGGGGCACATCAAATGTAGCTCAAGTTTCTCTACTTTATGGTCTTGGTGAAGATAAAATATGACACAATGTAGATGTGTATCTATTACAGAGTACTAAAAAATAAGACTATCAAGAACTGATACTCGATTCTAAGGATCAATGTATTTATATATGAAAGTCATGGAGTAGTCTACTTCTAAAAATTAGATCTTAGATTAGGCTACCATCATATCAAAGTCGAAGAGGATGATATTCAAAAGATTATTTTTTTATGTCACTATAAGTACTATGAGTTTATAGTCATGTTGGTTGACTTGAAAAATGCTCCATCAACTTTCTAGTCATTTATGTTCTAGGTTTTTTGCAATAAAATAAAATATATTTTTGTCTTCTTTGATGAAATTTTGGTATACAATAAATAATATGAGGATCACCTATGGTACATTTATGAGGGAATTTTGGAAGCACAAAGAGTCAAAATGTGATTTTTTTTATAAAAATTATATTTTATTTAGGTTACATCATTAGCACAAAGGGAGTGCAAGTGGATATGGAGAAGATTAAAGAAATTTAGGACTCGCATCCCTTATGGATCTTGACTTCACTACAAGGATTATTCAACAGCTGTAGCTACTATAGGAAATTTGTAAATGGATTCTCCTAACTAGACATGCCCTTAATTGAAATAAGAAAAAAGGAATATTTTATGTAGATTGATGATGCACAATGAGAAAATTTGATAGACTAAAAGAGGTAATGCGCTCATTTCCTATGTTAGTAATTCTATATTTCACACTTCCTTTCACACTGGAATGCAATGCATTAGGAGAATAAATTGGGGTTGTGCTCATATAGAACAAGAACACAATTTATTTTGAGGGTCAAAATATTATAGAGGTGTAAAGACAACTTTATCCTTTTATAATAAGGTTCAATACTAGCCATCATAGAAACATTGATTAAATTTAGGAAATACTTGATGGGTGCTTGATTTGTGCTAAAAAATGATCACAATAGTTTGATATATTTTATCAATTATAAGGATCTAAACGAAATGAATCAAAAGTGGGTGAGAGAAATCTAATTATATAACTTTGATATTAAGTGTGCCAAAGGGAAGAATATTGTTGTTATTGATGCATTATCTAGAAGGTAAAATTTATGTTCCATGTCTCAAGTCTTCATGGATGGAAATGTATTCACAACTCATGTGTTGGAAAGGAAAATATCATATGAAAGGTACCTTTCCTACAAATTATTAATTGTCTACAAGCTAAGAGTCTACTTAGCATCAAAATCAAGGATGAAGGGAAATATTTTGTTGGTAATTCATGAAACTTCCTTGGTGATTCACCTTGGATATTTGAAGACCACAAAAATATTATGGAAAAATTCACATACAAGGGAATCAAGGATTGCGTTCTCACCAAATCAACGAGTTCATCCTTTTTTAGAAGAAAAAAATGAAATAGAAATTTATAGTATGTATTTTGTAGCCCTTTTCCATCCCAAATTACAAACATGAAAGTATCTCAATGGATTTCATCACGAGTCTTCCTAAAGTCCAAGGTAAGTACTAAAACTATATTTTTGTAGATCTAGACTAAAACAGTATACATATTTCTTTGGAATGTCTTTAGATTTCAAGGTGCCACAAGTGGCTAATCTATTCTTCAAAGAAGTGATAAAATTTTATGGACTACCCAAGACCATAGTGAGTGATAGAGATAGTTTGTCCATGAACTTATTTTGGAAAGAGCTCTTCCTTTTAGTAGGAATTGAGCTCACCCCAACATCAACTACCACTTGCAAACAAATAGTTACATTGAGATTGTGAGAAAATGGGTGGTTGATTATTTGTGAAATTATTTTTTTGATCAATATAAGACTTGGATGAAATGTCTAGATGCTTGGGGTTCACTATTACAACACCACCTACCACATGTTAATCAAGATAATTATATTCATGGCTTTATATGGGTATGAAGTTGAAATCTTCATTGATCTCATTCTAGAAAATAGTAGGGTATTAGGATGTGATAAAATAGAGCTAATACATTATAAATTAACTCAAAAAT
This sequence comes from Sequoia sempervirens, assembly GCA_007258455.2. Classification (NCBI taxonomy): domain Eukaryota; kingdom Viridiplantae; phylum Streptophyta; class Pinopsida; order Cupressales; family Cupressaceae; genus Sequoia; species Sequoia sempervirens. Next base: position 537,214,570 of record VDFB02270651.1, on the reverse strand, counting down.
AATATCCAATAGGCTCAAAACCAAAATATGTATGTAGAATACTATAACATTGAAAGAAATTTTGAGATTAGAGACATGGTTTTTGTGAGATTTCAGCCATAGAAGAAATATTCCTTGAAGGAAAGTGGGGAATAAAATATAAAACCACATTTCTGTAGGTATTATAGAATTCTAAGAAGGATTGGTGAAGTGGCCTATGATTTGGAGATACTAGAGGGAGAAAAGATAACCAATATTTTTCACATGTCTTGCCTCAAAAAATCATTGGGAAAACATATATAACCCTTAGATGAGTTGCCTTTGATTTATGAAGATGGAAAAATAGTTTTGATTTCGAAAGTAGTCATGAATGTAAGGGCAAGGAAGCAAAGAAATATAATCACCAACGAGTACTTGATTTAGTGGGTAGATCTTTTGGTGATGATGTAGTATGAAAAGGCCCATTTATTTTGGAACATTCAAACCCACAATTGCTTGAGGACAAGAAATTTTGAGTAGGGTATATATTTATCATGTCCTATTTATAGATAATCTAAGTCTATACATATTACGTTTGTATTTATGTCTTAAACCTATTTCCATATACTTTATGTTTTCCCTTTTTGAGTATGCCTTTTCTTCAAACTTCACTCTCCCCTTCTTTGTATTAGAGTTTCAAACTTACCTATCCTATCATTCCTTCCATATATCAAATACCTTTTTGTTCTCTTTATCAAAATTCTCCATTCTATCATGCCCATTACTTGACCCCCGATGCCTCATACTATAATTTGAGTCTTTTGATATGGTTGGGCCCCTCATTCCATAGTATCTCTTCCCATTTATTTGTTCCTCCCTTAACTTCCTTACATGTGCCACATTGTTCTTAGCAGTCTATATTATTAGTGCCATCACTTTCAAATTGGAATCTTTTTGAGCTATTATCACCATTCAAATTTAAAGATGCAAGTGTATATGGTGGTTGACCTATTCTATTTGTGGGGGATATAAAAGAGTGAATGATTTCATCCATATGATTATCTACACTTAATCAAATCCATTTTAACATTAATTTTGAGAATTTTTGTTTAAGCATGTGAATCCTAGGATGTGAACCCTAATGATTTTGGAGGAAAATCTCATATAAAGTTTACATTTGAGTTTCATTAGATATAGATTCTAGTTGTATTGTATTGATTTGATTTTCCATTGATATTTGTATGAATTTCTATTTGAGTTACTAATATTACATAACTATTTGAATGTAATGCAACCATTATTGTGATAAGAAAGAAAGTGGGACTTAAACCTATTATTTGCTATTCGTTATAATATGAAGATCAAGAATTAGTTTTTCATTTGTTGCTTGAAGAGTAATGATATTGTTGATGCATAAACAATAAATTCAATCTATGTTGTCTAAGATATGAGTGAATTTTAGGGATAATATTTTTTCATTCAAATAATAAGTGTTTGTGGAATGTTAAGAATTAGATTTTAATTATTTTTTGGCTTGAGACATTACATAAATAGCTTACAAATGCCTCATTTTATAAAAATACCAATCCAAAATATAGAAAAGGCTATTTCTAAAGGAAGTCTAATCATAAATAATTATGACAAGTGATATTTTTCAACCAAAAATATTATAGTAGGTAAGTGCAAGAAAATGGTATATAAAAATGGGGTAAAAATGATCACTTTTTCCCTAAAATTAGCTAAACCTAAATTTGAATGAGTAATTTGAGATTCATGCACTCAAAATTTGAAGATATAAAAAGAACAAGAACTGTAGTAATTTTAATTTAGTTTTTAAACTACTAATTTTTTAAAAAAATAGTTAAAACTAAGAGGATGAAATGTTGTGCATGCCCACAAAAGTGTTCCTATTTTTCTCACTAAAATATAGCACAGTGTCTAGTGTGTGCCCCCTATTTTTTTCATATTTAGTAATTTTAAAAACCAATTGGTAAAAATATAGTTAAGAGGAAGTACTAGAACTTATGTATTTATTTATACCTTTTTCTTTGTGATTTTTCAAAATGAACACATCTTGAAAACTACATCACCAAGCATGTGCATAACATAAATAGCATAAAATAATAAAAAATATGATTTTTTTAATGTGTAAATAATGAAGCGTAGAATAATCCTATTTTTTTTTCAAATTTCAATAAATGAATCAGAACATAAAGAAAAATCAATACATATATATTCGAGGAATATAAAAACATCTGTAAAATAAATTAAAAATAAATATGTTAATGTATTTCAAATATAAAAAAAATTATATGGTTGGAAAGCTAAGAAAATGTGCGATATTTTGGTGGTAAATTTACTAGTTATCATTCTACAATGTGTAAATTTGATGATACACAAGTTGAAAAACTATATGTGACATGGAGGCAAATTAACAATCCAAGCCTTCAGGATTGTTATCCAAACCTATTCCAAAGAAAAAAAAGGGTAGGACTTTTTTTTGACTAAAATATATAAGCAGGTTACATAATCCACACATTTTTTGTGACACATGAAACATGATGTTTTATAAAACAAAAGTTGTGATTATTTTTAAAACTAAAGCATGATCACATTTTTAAAACTAAAATGTGACCATGTTTATTTACAATTTTTTTTTTTTATAGCATTAGGGCTTTACCAAGCCATAACATGATCATGATATGGCCAAAATAATTGATTTGACCATGTTTTTGTATTACCATTCCATGAACTTGTCTTAGTGAATGGTGATAGTGATTGAAATAGCCTATAGTATTAAGGAGTGCATCCCATGAATGGTAGTGAAAAGAAAACTAAGGTAACCATTGAGTAATGAATATTGATACCACTACTAATGATAGGCACCATTAAATGGTACCTACCATCAAAAAACTAGTAACAAATTAAAGTGGATACTACCAATCTAATTCCCATGAGGAAGTACATTAAAATCCCATGATATCACAAAGTAAATGGCCATCTATGTAGGTCCCAATAGCTGGTCAAAGAGAAAATGACTACCTTGGAAAATAAATTTATTTTTCCTCACATCTAGTGTAGATTTTGAAATGCATAAGGTAGATAATTATGTGTCCCAATAGAAATGAGTGTTGAGAAAAAGTTTAAATGGCAAGAGATGAGATGCCACAAGGGCCTAACAGGAAGATAGTTTAAATATTTATGTTTAATAGAAAATTTATAGATTTAGACTGAGATTCTCATACCAATACAAAATAAATATGGACCATATGAAATCAACAAATATAAAAAATAATCTTAACAATAAACTTAAATCATTCAACATTTATTTCCAAAAATGAAGAATATTACCTAATCAACAAAGAGATAAAGGTGTGTAATCTAGTAGATGAAATGTAGTTCCTAAGTAAGTAGGAATAAATAATTTGTCCCTATGTTTGACCTAACTTCTATGGACCCCACATGACTAGCTAGGAATTTCAAGAAGGTGGAAAGTGAATGAAAACCAATTTGAAGAAGGGCCTAAGTCTCATATGCCAACTAGGAATGTTGACCTCATTGATGAACCATTAGACACTAAATATATGTAATGTAAAAAGCCATATACTAAAATTTAGAGTAAAAACCAAAATTGAATTGTCATGTTTTTAGGTGATGCAAGATCACTTGCAAACCTAGATACTCTTGTATTAGATATGCTGAATAAAAAATTTGTGAGCATAATTCATAAATTAGGGATAAGTGTTAGGAATACCCTCTCAAAAACACACAATGTGCAATAAGCTCAATGGTTGGATCAAGCACCTCAAAATATCTCTTCTTCACCTCTTCTAACACTTAATTGGAACAACTTACTTCTCCTTTTTCCAAAATTATTCATCATATTTAACACCTCTTGTGGACTTCTATCCACTATAAATTGGCTAAATCCTCCTAATAATTTATCCTACACCATCTCCTTCATCCTTTTATGAGTTTTATCCCACCACTTTTTATCCACTTGCACAAAAGGTCACTTTCTCCTAGACACTCCATTTATCTTTTGTGGGATTTGAATCACCATTATCCATCCACCTCCACCAAAGATCATCTTCTCCTAAAATTAAATAATCTTTTGTGATAATCAACCCACCACTATCCATCCATCTCCACTAAGAATTATTCCTTCATTTCTTACTCTTCACTTGTAAATAAATCATTAGAAATCATTTAACAAAAAATATTCACCTAATCATCTAAGTTTTTGCAAATAATTTTAGTTCAACCACTGTAACTTTCACTCTTCATATCATCTTAGGGAAAAATGAAATTTGTGTATTTGATACCTCATCAAGGTAATTTTATTGATGTTGTTCCACTCTAACCAATATTTGTATGTTCTCCAAAGGATAATCCTCTACATTGCAACTCCCAATCATATGATGGATTTCATGGAATCCATTTTTCTCTTCTTTGTCATCATCAACAAAAAAAATATTCATGTGAAGAACCACATGAATTAAACAAATCTTTAATCTTATTCATCTCCTCTTTAAGTGGGAGATTTTCTTCATCAACTCCATGATAAAACATAGGGCCTTCATAGGCCACTATTCTAGCTCTCAAATAAAATACTAAATCCAAAGGAACCTTCACACCCACACTCTTATCTTTTACAACTTGTACTTTTCAAACTTCTATTACCACTACAATTTTTCCTTTATCATTATCCTTGAGAATGAGGAATTCCTTTTCTCCATCGTTACCTTCATATTTGGGAATAAAATAATTTTATAAAAAGTATGGTTTTCATCATTACCCTTCTTCTTTGCTACAACCTCATCTTTCAACACATTATCACATTTGGAAAGACATGTTTCAATTGTATTCACATTATTTTATTTTATCATACCACATTTATGACATTATTCATCCTTCATGGTCATATCTATGAAAAATATTCCATGTTTCTTAGCCTCCAACCTTTTCAATCTCAAATAGGTGTCCAATGTCTTCTCTAATATAATCTCCTTAGGTTCAACAACTTGTATGATTTTATTTTCTTCCTTGCCATCAATGCACCATTCATTATCATTCTAAATCACATCTACAATAACTTTTCCATGTTATAAGTAGCCTTCCATCTTTTCATTATCAAACATGAATTTCCTCTATCTTCTTAAGGACTTTCTCATCTTAATATTTCTCCATAATGATCACTCATTTGGCCTCTTTGAGACCATCCTTATAACCTTTTATAAGAACATCTTCACACACATACAACTATCTACAATTATAAGATTTAATCTTATAATAAAATCACTAGAGTATTGAAATCACATTCAACAATAAATACTTTTTTGGTATGCTCAAGCCTCATTGTCATGAACCTCTATAGTCACAAGCCTCCACACACCTACACAAAATTAATTAGAGCACACAAATCTCTATAATCATAGATATCTACAAGAAATCTATTGGAGTGAAAATATTTCAATAGCTATAGGAATCCACACCTATAACAACTCCTCTAAAGCACATAATGCTCTTGTAACATAAATTTACTAGAGCTTGTTGAGATACATACTAGCCCAAAATATCTTACTTAGAGTATCTCATGTAATTTATCCAACCTCCAACACATCCTAGTGAGTGAATTGACTTTGATACCACTTAATGTAGACAAGGAGAGGTACCCAAATGAATGACAACCTAATCCTTACAACCACACAAAAAAAACTCAAAATCCATTATGTAAGCAATCACAACTCAAAAGCACAATCTTCACTAATCAAAATAAGATTTCATACTTGACATAGCCAACAATAGGGAATTTTACAACCCTCTCAATTTTACATGTCTAATTATTACACACAATAGAAAGCTTATTAACCAACCAAAGGAAGATAAAACCCACATCCTTATCTTATATTGTTTCATTTCTTAATCCTAAGATGAGGAGGAAGATATTCAAAAACTCCTATCTATACTCTTATTACTACCCTATTTCACCTTCAAATGCTTCACTTTATAGAAATAACAACCCTAAATATATATATGTCGTGTTGTTAAATGGGGTTTGATCATAAAAAATAATGGAGAGTGAGGAGTTTCTAGTCATAAATACTATAACATTAATGAGGATAATTCCTAAAGCGATAAGTAGGATTAAGGAGTACATCCTATTGATTTTAAAATACCAAAGGTAGATAATTTTAGGTACTAATAAAAAGGAGCACCCCAAAAAAATTTTAAATGATAAGAAATGAGATGATATGAAGGTCACAATAGGAAGATAGTCTAAAAAATGTTTAATACAATAAAAAAATAGGCTTAGATGCTCATGCTAATACAAAAGAAATGTAGGTCCCATGGAGTTACTAGATATACCACATCAACCTTGGCAATAAATTAAATCCTTTAGAATTTGCATCCAACAATGATGAATGTTTCCTAGTTTAAAAAAACATAAAGGAGAGTGGGCCCCAACAGATAAAATATAATGCATAGAAAAGAAGAAATAAATATTTTGTCCTTATGTCTAGCCTAATTTTTATAGACCCCATGTGATCAACTAAGAATTTTAAGAAGGTTGAAATCAAATAACAACCAATTTGAAGAAGGGTGTGGGTTTCATATGCAAACTAGGATATAAGCCCCACAAAATGTTAGACACTACCAAAATTATTAAGATCTAACTTGAAGTTGAAAACTTGAAAATACACGCTAACAAGGAAATAACATAGAAACCACACAAAAATTTAGAGTGAAAACCAAAATCAAAATACCATATTTTTGGTCAATGTGAGATCATATATGGACCTTGATGCTGTCGCATCAAGTTTTTCCTCAAGTAAAATAGTCCTCCCTTCATACTCCATCACATACCAGATTTACCTGATTGTCAAACATGTATAAGTTTTCTATTAAAATATGACCATTATTTTTGTGCTTTTTGATTGACTAGGATTGGGTTTTATTTAGTCTTGGAACGAGAAAAATATTATTAATTATATCTATTTTACCTTAAGTTACAACATCAAGGAATGCTTAACCAATTTCCCCAACATCTTATTGCGAATCACCTCCCAATATAATGATGTTTATTGATTGCTTTGTTACATTTACCAGGTTGTCAATATCACAAGTCATGTAACAAATAGAAACTAAAAAAATGATCCATAGATCATTATTTTTGACATATTATAGTTTGTGACTTTCATCATCTTCAATATTAGCATCAACCATCACACCTACTTGTTTATCTTTGTTTGTATCTCTATTCTTTCAAGTATTGGTGACTAGAATGACTAAGATAATTGAAATAATAGAAAATATTTTCTTTATTTATCTCATTATCATCCACAAAAGGATTCTTACCTTCAAACTTAGAGGTAAAAGAATTCATTGATTTAGCTTCATCATCTCTATTAAGCATTTATTTATGTTGTAATAATTCACTCAAAAGAATTGACTTTGATGGTTGCCACTTCACTTAATGTGAGCATAGTCAACTAAAATTCTAAAGTGACTTTGAAAAACTATTGAGGGTTATGGAGATGAGATCTTTATTACCAATATACTCAACTATGTTGATGTGATGGCTTAAAATACCTTGAGCTTTAATGGATGCTCAATTATCAATCCATCCATTATGGGATTGTATAACTAGACTATGTGTATTCTCACATCATTCTTGTTCTTAAAGATTGCATAATAATTGTATACCAAGCTTCCTTTGGTTGCATGTTGCATTTTACACATTGATTCTATCAATGTGTCACTAATAACCAAGTTTATGAAGGTCAGTGCTTAGCATGATTTCTTGTCAAACTCTTATTATTGACAAGCATACATGGGATGTCTTATTATAATTTAATCAATGTTGGAGGTGAGGATTGACAATGGAAAAATAATTTTATGTGATGATGCCACTCTCCAAAGTTATTTGCACCTATCAACTTTATAGAGAGGGCACTCAATATTATTTTATATTTTGAAATGTCGCATATGAATGGAAGCTAGGATTTAGCACCATAGACCATGTGATATCAATGATATATTTATTCCATCTCATACGTACCAAACTATCAAGCATACTATTGCTAGATCTTACAATTTTTTCTCGACAATGAAGATTCACCAAAGCCTACTTGTTTATCTTAGCTCTTGATGTAGCTAACAATAAATCATAGCTTGTATTCTAGCAAACTAGCCATATTCACGTGCCAAGTAGCATGTCTTTATCTCCAACACCTATATTTACATCCTTGTCAAAATATTTGATCTAAACATAAAGTCTCTAGTTTTCACAATAAATACAAAAAACAATAATGGGTAGAAAAATATATGAAAATAAGCATTGTATGAATGTGTTGGACAATATACATAGATGGGAGCCATTCAAATTCAAAGATTAATACTCAATCTTCTAAAAAATATGCAAATAATTTATTTGTCTTTTAGATTTAATTATGATCTCTATGATCAACTCTACAATCTAACTTTGATACCAATTATGAACATTACAAAAATCAAACTTGATTATCTAGAAATCCAAAAATCTTTTAAATAGGAAAAATATATAAGAAACAAATCTCTATATATAAACACAACAAAACCATATTTATTGAAAAACTTTGAGAATTTTTAAGCTAATTTGAACTAATTAGAGGTCACAAGTGGGATACCTCATTCTTTGCATTAATACAAATAATCTAAACTTACGAGATCAATAATGTAATATAAATTTAACCTTGATAACAACAACAATTATACCAATTTTGTTACCAACACATCATGCCCTTAATCACATTGTACTAAAATTAAAATGCATTGATAGAACTAACTAAATAAATTACTAAAATCAAAACTAAATAAATTAAAATCTATTACTGGTTGGAAATGGACAAGTAAAAGGCATTGGGATTGACGTCATCTGTCCTTGATGAGCATGACATCAGCGGATTCCAATAAGAAATGCAATTGAAATTAATTGTCCATAGTGTCGTGAATTGTTTGCTTTGTCTCTCCTTCAAATACGTTTGTGGTCAGTCATTAGTAATTAGTAAAATCTTTCACGCTCAATAACTTCCTATCAAAGCTTTTATAGATATTTTATGAAATTAAAATTTTAAATTGTAATATATAATTATTATAAAAATAAAAAAATAAAAGATTAATCAAAATAATAAATGATGTTTTTAAAAAAAGTAAAATTAAAATTTTACACAAAAATATAACGAATGATGATTTAAAAAAAATACATATAAAAGTAAAATTAATCTTAAAATAAAGTAAACAACGCAATAATATTATGTAGCTTAGCTCTTTAAATTGTTGGTATTAACATAATGTGATGGTTATAGCTCTGGGACAAAAAGTGTTAAGGTCATAAAAATAAAATATTTTTGAATAACTTTAAAGTAAAACAAAATTAGACATTTTTTAGATAGATGTATTTAAGATATTATTATTTTCTATATGCATTCATGAACACATAAATTTTAATTTTTAGAATGTAAATTTTATTTTTATTTTTGTTTTGCTTTTTACCTTTTGTAAATGATGTATACTTATATGCTATTTTTTGATAATTTCATTTATAGACATTAATATATATTTTAAAATTTTGATGTCTTTATATTTAATAAATAATGACATTTCTACTAAATACAAAATAATTAGTTTATAATGCATGCATTTATTTTTATTGTTCACAAAGTAAAATTAAAAATATAAGTTTATTTTATATTTATGTGTTTCATTTCTATATTAATTAAGTTGGTTATATTTTTAATTTTATAGTTTTAGTTTTTTACAAATATATGTTAGTTGTGTTTTAGTTTTATGTACATGGTCATGACATGAGACTCTATACCCTACTACCATTGTCAAATGCATCTCAACATAATAATGAAATTTAATGATTAAGAATATATATTTTTTTGAAATGAAAAGAAAGTAAATCTAATTTATTATAGTTTATATAAAAAGGTCTTTTTTCTTTTTATTAAGAAGTATATGACAAAAAGGAGGGGTGCATGATCTAATGGACGAAGAATCACTCCACAAGTCCTAAAGATGTATAGCTTAACATGATTCTACTCAAATGAAGGGAGGTTAAGTTGAAGAGGGAAATTGAACACTTTCACAAAGAATCCCTAGGAGAAAACAACACAACAAAGGGCCAACATAACAACAATAGAGTGAGCTTTTCTTTCAATCCAATGGAGGAGCAACTAGGTTGTAAGAGCAATCTTCCATCAACCAAAAATATTTCTTTCATGATTATTTTATTTTACAAGTTTCTACTAGATCTCACAATCATCTTATTCTTACCACATAAGTCAATTATTATTGTAATAGTTTATTCTTGCTAGAGTCAACATTTAATATATTGGAGTTTTAGATAATATTTATACTACATGTGAAATCACATTTGTATATATATTTTTAAATTCATATCAAAGACTCATGGAGGTGTATTCTACGAGGCCACATCATTAAAAATTGTTTTCTCACTAGATAATACTATGTGATTTATTAATTTCATCATAGGAAGGTATTATTCAACTATGTGACAACCATTTGAATCTCATGCCAATTAGTAATATCATACATAAGTTAATTACTCCCATGCATGTTCATGGTTAAGTTCACTTTAAGTTCTAACACATATATCTAATTGTAGTCATGTTAAGAGGGATCATCTTCATGTTCCCTTAAATAAATCAATGATGAACTCATGTAACATTGGTCCCATAATCCTTAATAGATGTGCATGGGAAATGTACCACTTTTTTGGTTAGTGCTAATATATTTCATCCTTGCTTTCTATAAAAAGATCATTCATTTTACATTGCAAGATAATTAGCTTGACACAAGCTCAAGATTATAGAGTTTGATAGCAAATTAGGATTTTGGAAGATCATAGAGAATCATATATTACATATCATCTCAAAAGATATTATATTGAGGAACCACACACTAATTGGTCCTATATTTTATTATATTTCAAGGTCAAGGACATATTGATTATAAAATCTAGCAATAAAATCCATTGATGTATTTTAGACTATGGATCTAATGAAATCATTGTTCTATGTATCTCTTGTGTGATTTCATTTTGTTATGTAAGTTTTATGTATGATTGTAATGTTGGCTAAATTGTTGGATATTTCTTAGTTGAACTAAGTTCATGACTTCATCAATTAGTATAAAAGAAGGAATTGAGTTAAAAATAATGAAGGAAAGTGTTATAATATATCTTTTAATAGTATTTTTTACCTTTATAAGATATTAAGGGAAATATTATTATAAATAAATTATTGAATTTGAGGAAACATGCATTAGATTTAAAGTTAATATGCCTTCAAGGAGAGTGGGTAGAGGCCTTGATGTGTTGTTAAAATTGCAATAATAGTATATGAAATGTTTGTAATGTTGGAGAATATAAAAAATTGGTTGGATGTTGAAGAATATATAGAGAGAATAGTGAGATAGAGAGTAGAGAGGGAAAGAGAGAATGAGCGATAAAGATGGGGAAAGAGAGAGAAGAGAGAGAGAGAGGAGGAAGGATGAGAGATTGAGAGACAGGGAGAAAGGAAGGGAGGGAGAAGTGAGATAGAGAGAATGAGAGAGAGAGGGGGGGAAGGAGGAATGTGTATCTAGAAATTGAGAGAGGAGGGAGGGAGAGAGTGAAAGTAGAGAGGGAAGGTGGGTGGGAGGAATGAAGAGACATAGAGAGAGAGAGAGAGAGGGACAAATGGATGGACAAAGAGATAGGGAGAGATAGGGAGAGAGAGAGAGAGAGGGAGAGATAAACAATGAGTGAGATAGAGAGATGGAGAGAAAGATGATACAACTTGTTGATTACTAAAATTTGACCTCCTGATTACTGAAATTTGACTAAGCCTAAAAATTATAAGATCTTCCAAAAACTAGAATTTGCATTATAACTCCTAGAGATTTGAAACCACTCTCAAACATCCTGAAACTATATACATGAAATATAACTTAAAGTATAAGAAAATAAATTCCCATATGTAAATGTCAACTTATTAAATATAAGTTAAAGTAAATATCCATATGTAAATGCCAACTTATTAAATGTTTATTTCATGTATATAGTTTCACTAAAAGAGAAAAAAAGAGAAAAAAGAAAGAAAGAAAGAATTTTTTAATGCAACACAAAACATGAGCGCATTATAACGTGATCATGTTTTATGCAATCATATAACGTGAGCATGCTATAACATGCTCGTTTTTTTGAGATTTAAACCATAAAGTGAGTGCATTATAATTCGCTCACATTTTGGCTTGGTAATGATCGAGCCTAGGCTCGATCACTACCAACCCATAATGTGAACTTGCATTTTGTTATAACACACTCATGTTTTCACTATTTCGGGACCAAAAAGTGGAGTGGTCACTTTTTGGTCCCCCATCTTTGTGCACTTACCTCTTTGTCATTTATATAAATACTCATTTGAGTATATAAGTATATTTTCCTTCAATTATAAAGAATTCTTAAAATAATATTATTTAAATGGATAATCATAGAGATTCATTAAACAACTTTTGCCAACATTCTTGTAACATATGGGTGTAAGAAAAAGGTAGAAACCCAATTCAATGGATTTTATATCAGATGTTGTCATTCTAATCACCCTCATATCAATTTATGCATAATGCAGAAGCATAAGTAGGCTATATGAACCATTAAGAAAATGGGTTGATAACACATATTTTGAAAATATTTTGCAGGTGTAAGGTGAGATCCTACAACTTTATAGAATTTTATATGCAATGTATGGACACCCATTAAAGTTCTTAAACAAAGAACTTTGAAAATAGAAAGTGCAAATGAACTGTTCGACAAATGCCTACAAAACAAATCATGAAATGCTATAATTGCTAACAGGAAACATTGATGAAGGCCATGAACCATTATTCTTGCCTGCAACATGAAGAGATTAAGGTTATTTTCTCAATTGCAACGAATACTAATGCCTTTTTCTAGTGATGTGAATCTAGTTGATAAATCTAAATAGAAAAAGTGATAGATTACATAAAAGTCATGTCAATCTAACTAGACAAAGGCTACATTTCAAAACCATGATTATGAATTCTTTTTCCCTTACCAAATATTTTATTAACAATCAAATTGTATTCCTTTACTAAAGTAGATTACTGATATTACGTAATACTAGAGTTAAAAGATCCTTGGTATGAAAATGACAGTATAAAGTGTGCATCCATCTCTGCCATTTTGTTCATTAGTGCATCTCACAATCGATAAAATAGCCATGGAAGAAAATGCATGCAAGTTTAACAATAGTGATAGGTTTGGCAGTCTGCTTTGTGTTATTTTCTACCTACAAACATGACATTTTATAGTAATCTACAAAAATCTCCACATCCAACCTCGTAATGTTGTTGTTATCACAGTCATTTCCATGCTACATATACATTCTTGTTTTCACAAAAGAAACCAAATAATCATATCCATAATAATGAAATAAAATTTTTGAAGTTATTATGATAGTGATCAGCTCCACAAAATATCATCAGGAAACATTGTATTTGAGAGATAACACAATTGTAAAGCTTGTGATAGTCAACAAAGGAAAAGTAAAGATTGTAACATTCATATGGTCCAACATAAAGATAGAACAATAAGTAGGAGTCCTAAAATTAGTGATGTGTATGTTGGAAGGATTAAACAAGACACAAAACCGGATCTTTAGGAAAAGATTATAAAATAAAATCTTAGAAGTAGTAAGGAAAAACACAAAATCAAACAAATAAGATATATGGTAGAACACATCACTATGATCAAGAAGGATCATGATTGCACAAAGCAGCACAATAAAATGAATAAAATACTTTATCAATCAAGAGAAGTAATGCTTGAGATGTTGGCCATGAACCAATAACTTCACAAGTTCACCTTCCAAACTTCTAACATAAAGTACATTCCTTGGTCACACTTATCAATGATTTGATATGGACTAATCCACTAAGCATCAAACTTCCATGCTTTCCTTTGTACTCCAATCTAGCATTACATATGAGGACTAAGTCTCTAAATTGGAAACATAACTAACTTGTCTTCTTTCCAAACAACACTTTCATTTTTGCCGCTACACCTGTACTTTGTCATGTGAAATTCTTCTATTCTCATCTATTTTAGTCAACTCATGTATTCTCTTAGAAATTTCCCTATTCTCTTCTTAACCAACCTCCTATAACATCTTGTGCCAATAAATCCAAACTAGTTGTCATCCAAGCTTCCATTCCATAAACCACCTTACAAAGAACCTTGCTAATAACCTTATTTTAAGTAATCCTAGCTTACCACATCACAAATTTAACTTATCATATCTCTTCTTATTTAAATCTAGCATCCCCTTGATAATATTCATAATACTTTTATTTCTATATTTTACCTATCTATCACCTTGAGGATGATATAGTGATGGAATGGTCAAGTTAATCCCAAATCTAGCATACAAGTCTACTAGATCCTTAGATATAAAAAACATTGCATTGTCAACTACTACTCATATCATAACACCAAATCTTGTTATTGGATTATTCAAGAGGAAATCAACCACAAACCTAGACATTATACTTCTTGTGGGGATTGGTTCAATCCACTTGGTGAAATAGTTAGTCACCACAAGTATCTATTTGTAATCATTAATCCACTTTTCTAATATTCCCCTCTTAAGTCCATATCACATTGTAAGAGGGGGCCTCAACTGAAATGGATGTAAGAGGGATTGCACTAAAAATAATAATTTACCTAAAAACCTTTGACATCTATATTACATCTCTTTATCACCACTGCTACATATTTTAATATATTGTTTTCCACCAATAGCCTACTCTTAAAATATTGTGTATGTTAGTCTTAGCCATGAAATTCCCATAAAAAGTTCTTGGTGGAATTTATTAAACACTTGGGGGGATTGTTCTTGTTTCAAACACTTAAGAAGCATCCTATTATTATTTCTCCATAGTCATTCTCCCTAGATCAACATAATTTTGTGATTATAATTGTAATATTCTCTATTAATTATCAATCACTCTTGTGGTAGGGGATTCATATTTTCTACTTAAAAAACCACCTCCTTAAGTCACGGGGTATCTTACAAAATACAAGGAAGAGCCTTAGGGTCACTATTTATCTCATTTGCTTCTATCACATGTCCTTGAATTAGTTTCACTGTTTACATATCCAAATTATAATCTTAAATTTTATTGATCCACTTGCACCTTTTTCCATAATCTTCCTACTAAGTGAAGATATCATTAACTATTATTTGCATCACATAGGTAATAACTTATATGCCTATAAGGTAGGAACTAGATTTTTTTACTACCTTGACAAGTACATATATATGATTTTTTTATAGTTGTATATTTTCATTCCATAAATTGAAAGGATTGGTTGTAGAATGAAATAGGATACTCATACCCATCATCATTCTTTTGAAGAAACCTAGTATCAATGATGTGTAATGAAGCAAAGGAGAAAAGATAAAAGGGCTTAGAATAATATATGGACTTTCCAAAACTAGTTCCTACTTCAATAATTCAACATTTTTCATAAATATTTTAGTTGAATCTCTACTCCACAAATGATTAGTATTTGTTTAGCATGTTGGGAATGCATTTGGTTTTGTTTATAAATGTTTGGATAAGCATCATCACAAAGTTAATTTTTCTAAAGAAAGACTACACACCCTTAACAAACTTGGGATAACAAATGAGGTCAATAGCTTTCACTTTTTCTAGATCCATCCTCATTCCTTCCTTTGAGGCAATTTTTCCAAGTTACTTTCCTTCTTCAATACCAAATGTACACATTTCCTATGATTTAGTGAAACAACATATTAAAGGTACCTACAAAAGATATGATAGATGTTTGCAAAGATTGACCCTATTTTTGGAATTTAAGATATGAGGTCATCCTAATATACAACCAATATCTTATTAGTAAACCCTAAAAATACCACATCCATCACTGTTTGAAAATTTGCACTAACCTTTTCAATCCAAATGGTATTCTCACATACACATATGTGCTCCAACAAGTTGTAAGGTTTGTCTTATTCCTATCCAATTCGTTTACGATCACCTAATTATAACTAGAGAATCCATCCATCAATAAAATTAGCTTAAAACTAGCAACCCTTTGTAAAAAATCATCCATTATCAATAAAAGGTCATTATCTTTAAGAGACATAATTTTAAAGTCCCCAAAATCCACACACAATCTAATTTTTTCATTCATTTTGTAATTTAACAAAAAAATAGACAACCATGAGGGGTGTATAATTGATTTAATACCACCATCTTTTAACTTAATTATTTCATTTTGTATTTTAAGGGCCAACATGGGATGTATAGGCCTTATCTTCTATAGAAATGGTTTAGTAATAGGTTACACACACATATTATGTTGGAATAAGTCCTCCTTATATGTCTTGAAATTATTATATGGCCAAGAGAAATATCCCTTATATTTTTTCAATAATGTAACTAGCATATGCTTCTCTATATATGATACAAATTTTTACTAATGTATACCATTTTTGGCATAGCATCAATTCCACAATTAAGTTCTATATTTCCTTGAACTATTTTACAATATTCTATGCTATTAAAAAATATCTTTACGGGAAACAAGCCTCTTAAGATGGTATTAGTCTTCAACTATATTATGTGATTCACAAATAACATTTCTATCGAATCTTTCATCTCTACCATAGGCTACCTATTACTTCACCAATCCTCAAACTCGTCCATATTGTTTAGAAACTTGAAGAATTGCTGATTATCATAGAATATCTACCAACTATATATGTTATCTTATATAGTGGTACTTGTGATAACTTCTATACTATATAAAGCTAATGCAGGGAATCCATAGAAACATAGAATCTAAATTCTATAATTACCAAAAAAATAGTTTTGGTGTTTTTGATCTATCAATCCAATTGAATCTAACTATCACAAAAATCTCAAGAGTGTCTCATTTTGCATTGAAATACATTTTGAATCTCATTTATTTTACAATATATCTACCTCTCACTTGAGATACAACTATATCTAAATCACCTACGATTTTCAAGAATATTACATAATACTTATGGATAATATTCAATTCTAACGTGACAATTTCATACTTTGTAATATTATTAGTGCAATGGATTTAGACAACTTAAAATATACTCTAAATTTTTTATCATAAGGGGAGACTAGGAAAACACTAGGATTTACATCATCTCTTAATAATGCATTGGAAAAGGACATAATACACATGTTATTACCTCTACAATGGTTATAATCATCACAAAATTCAATTAATTGATTGAGACCCTCTCTAAATATAAAACTTTGTTTGTATTCTTAACATGTTATCCAATGTTATGAATCATTTTATTTTCCCAATATAACTTAACTTATTTATATCATTTAAAGGGGTGGTGGCAAATCATAGATCCATTTTAATTATATCACAAAAGGATGTAACCCACTTTCTAGATAGTATGATATCCCACTTAGTACAGAAATCAATAATAAGTATATCCATCAAGAAAGAATTTCCTTGATATGCAACAAGTTAGGTATCTACATCCTTTACAATTATTATGAAAAAACACTTCCTATATGAATTTAAAACCTAAAATCCTATCTCATTCATGATTTTAAGGGAAATTAGATTATTGGAGGCCTTAGAGGCCAACTTAAAATTATGAGCTAACCTCCTATTTATTAGGAAGGAGATTCAAAAGGGGTCAACACTCAACTATTTTTATACCAATGAAGTTCCTAGGTAAACCTTAGATACATCATGAGTACTTAGTTTAGTACTGATTGTTGGTAGTTGTCATTGATGTCAATACTTGAGGAGAACTATGTAAGATGGTTGGTAGTGGTTGTCATTGATGTCATCACTTGAGGAGAATTGTGTAAGATGGTTGGTAGTGGTTTTCATTGATGTCAACATTGATTTTTGGTTGTATTTGGTGTCAACACTGACTGTTGGTTGTATTTGGTGTCAACATTGACTATTGGTTGTATTTGGTGTCAACACTTGATGAAGATTTTTATATGTGTGGCAGTGGTTGATGAGCTTGTTGTCAATGGTTGATGAAAACAATTGGTGAATTGTTTGTGGTTGAAATTGTTGTCAGCACTTGAGAAGTTAGGGATATTGTTGGCATTTGATGTCCCTGATGTCAAGTACTTGGTGAGAGATTGTTGTAGTGTTTGTTTCTTAGCATCGGTTGTTATTGTTGATATCATTCAGGTTGAGTTAACATTGATGTATGGAGATGATTGGTGAAGTTCATGATCAGATATCATACCTTGCTGAAGTTCATGATTGGATGTCATGCCTTATTTGATGTTTGCTAAAGTTCATGGTTGGATGTCATGTCTTATCTAAGAAGTATTGAGTATGATTTCAATCAAAAAAGTTGGTTTCATAATGATATTAAGATGAGGATTAGAAGCATTAGAAGTATTTCTAATAGTGGATAGATGTTACTGAAGGTATAGAGTATGTCTTATGCTCTCTCTTGATGTTCCTAATGAAGCATGTGTTTTTGAAAGAAAGTTTTGACCTCTGTAAGTTGATGAAAGGTTTTTTTCCTAGAAGTTGTATTGAAGTCTATTTATGTGAATGCTCCACATTCCTCTATTGTTGAAGATATGGTATTGTAGATTAGGATTCAACATCAGTGTTATGTGAAATTTGCACTCCTATATTTTTAGGTCACTAGTGTTTCCAAGGAGATTT
This sequence comes from Sequoia sempervirens, assembly GCA_007258455.2. Lineage (NCBI taxonomy): Eukaryota > Viridiplantae > Streptophyta > Pinopsida > Cupressales > Cupressaceae > Sequoia > Sequoia sempervirens. Next base: position 537,195,813 of record VDFB02270651.1, on the reverse strand, counting down.
CTATGAATTACAAAAGGTTGGTAGTGTTGTTGGCTGTCTGGACTAGTCCAAAAAATGCTCCAAATTTTTCCATATTGATTTCTCTACTCCTTTGGATTGGTGAATGTATTCTCAACATCAATGTAGTATCTCAGTTCCAATTTCATGTGCTAAAGTGGTCCACAAGTTGATTTGTTAATGTTATACCTCATGATTGAACATTCTATATTTTTGGGATAAAGTATTATGTTTCTATTTAGTTTATGATGGTTTCTAGTGGCATGAAAATATGAAGAAGTTTCAAGAAGTTTTGTTGGATGTTCATGGAACAACCCCATGTGATCCACACATTGCTAATTGGCCTCTTTGGTGTTGCATTGTGTCTTGAGTTGGCGTTTATGGTTATATATAGATATCTAGCCAATAAGGCTTGTTTTCTTGCTTGTGTCTTATCTTGGTTAGAATCACCTTTAGAAAATTCAATTAAAAGTATGTTTTTGGGTCGACTAGTTTGTGCTTCATGTTTTATCTACACATTTCCTTGATGTTGACTTAGGTTGATGTGCGCTAGCGTATGAGTTGATTTGGATCAAATTGGAAGATGTAATCAGATTTTTTTTGGTCCTCTCTATTATTGAGATAGGACTATAGTATGTTGTTGTGGTTGACTTGGTGAATTCATTGTTTGTATTCTTTCATGGCTGACCTAATTGATGATTTATGGTCTTGCCATGGATATATATGCAAGAACATTTTGAATGCAAGAATAGTTTGAAGAGGAATAATTAGATGTGCTTGAATGCCTTAGTTAGCAAAGTGAATTGTTGACAAATATTGTAATTCTTTACAAACTCTTTGTATCATACTATGAGATAGTGAATCTCATTAGGTACTTGTGTCTTACCCTTAAATTTGTGTTAGCTTCAATTCAACAAGTCCTTTGTATCTTTCATTGAGGTAGTACACCTTGGTTTGCAAGTCCTTTTTGGCAGTGAACCTTTATATTGTGAGTTAACTCTTACTATGGTTTTTCCCTTATTGGGTTTTCCATGTAAATATGGTGTTCTCTTGTGCATGTGTGTTTTTTCTTCTTTTTCCTTTTTTTGATCTAGTTAGAAGTAGAATTTCTATATCTTTCATTGCTAAGGATTGCTAAAGTTGAAGATTCAAACATTTATATCCTCCTCTATTACTATTCTATTTAAAATTTTTGATTTGATCAAGAAGGTTGTATTCTACTGAAAGATTTAAGTTGCAAAATGGATTAAGTTTTTGATAAGACTGATTCACACCCTCCTTTGTCTTCAGGTTTGTTTAACGATTGGTATTAGATCTAATTTCCTCTAAAGAAAGCTTGACCACTTGAGGCAAAGATCCAAGATGACACATGATGGTTCATACATGGGTCCTAGGTTTGATGGGACTAATTATGCTTTCTAGAAATGGAGAATGGAAGGACACCTAAACTCTCTAGGGTTTGGTGTGTGGGAATCAGTCAATGATGGTTATGTTTCTATTGCTACTCCTCTAACAAATCTAGCTAAAATTAGGCTATATGAATGTAATATCAAAGCTAAGAATGCTCCCTTGTGTGGATTGGATTGTTCAAATCTTTTGAAATTGATGAATTGTAGTTTTGCTAAAGATGTTTGTGGAAATCTTGGTAGCATCTAGAAGATGATACAAAAGTAAAACAAGCCAAGATGCAGATTTTTAAAAGTATATTTGAGACTCTGAAGATGACAGAAGATGAAGACATTGCAAGCTATATGCTTTGGGTACAAAAAGTTGTCTTTCACATCTCTAGTCTTAGTGGAGAAGTAAAAGAAAGTAAAATTGTGAAGAAGGTTTTGAGGTCTCTCCCAAAATATTATAGTCATAAAGTGTCTTTCATTGAAGAATCTAAAGACCAGGATTGATACTCAGTTGATGAAATGTTTGGTGCTCTTACTACCTTTAAAATGAGATAGTTTGATCAAGATGTTCCAAAGAAGGAAGTTGCATTCAAAGCTAAAAAAAAGATTGAAGCTGAAGATGTTGATCAAAATGATGAATTTGATGAGGTTGAAGAAAAAATTGTGAGAAGATTGAAGAAAGGCACTTGAAAGTATAAAGGTAAGCTACCTTTCAAATGCTTCAATTGTGGAAGGATTGGTCACTTTACATATAAATTCCCCCATAAAGAATTTGATGAGGGTAAAAAAAGAGATAAGGTTAAAAAGGGCCTGTATTCCAAAGAGAGAATGGTTCTTCTGAAGATGAGGAGAATTATTCAAATGATGAAACACTCTTTATGGCCTTTAATGCAAATAACAAAAAGTACAATGTTGAAAAATGCAAGGAGTCTAACTCCTTGACTGATGAAGACATGTTTTCTTCTGATCCAGATCTAGAATCAATAAAACCTGAAGGCTGGGAATTCAATTTAGATGATTGGGAAATAGGATTTGAAGGAAAAATTCAGTTTGCTCTAGAAGACCTTAATGAAGCAAGGGCACTAAATCAGAAGTATGAGAGCTTTCTTGAAAAATCAAATGAAGAAACTAACAAGCTAAAATCTAAATTAGAGGGAGGTAAAGAATCTAAAGTTAAACTAAAAAGGGCAGAAGGTATGATCTCTAATTTAAAAGAAAAGGTTGAAGAAGGAAAGAGATTTTAAGATTGCTTGAATGCCGAGCTCAATGAAAAAATAGTTGAATGCTTAAAACTTGAGAAAGAACTTGTCACTCTGAGGAATGCACTAAAAAGAAAAAAAGAACACATTGACGAAGGGGAGAAATCTAGTCTTGAGGATAACTCCAAATCAATTGGAAGGAAGGACTGAAACAAAGGAGGAGAAAACTTGCATTGAAGACTCTAAGAAGAATGGATCCAAAGATGCAAAGACTGTTGAAAATGATAAGAAAGAAGGTGGATCCAATTTTGAATGGAAGTAAAAAGGATTTATAAGTCTTCCATCTACAAAACAACATGCCCCTACTAGGTTTAATCAATCCTTTCAAGGTTACTATTTTTGTTGCAATAAATTTGATATAAGGTTGTTCATTGTAGAGCTAGACAATGAAGGAATAATGACATGAGTATAATATCCTTTGTGCCTTAAAGAAACAATGTTATTTCAATGCTTGCAACAATTTTGGTCATAAATCTACTGAGTGTAGATCTAAGATGAAGAGTAACAAATTTGTTTCAGAGCACAACATTGTGTGCTACAAATGCAATAAGATGGGATATAAGGAAAATTACTATAAAAGCGGTTTTGTAAAGCCACTAGTTTAGAGAAAGGATTAAACCTCTAATCAACAGAGGAAGGGAAATTAAAAGGTCTAGAAGGAAGAACATATTCAAGAAAAGGAGAAAAAGGATGATTCTACACTTGTGCACTTTGCACAAGATTCTAAGATAAACATAGATAGAGCATTATCTCAGGGGGAGATTTCACTTGCAAAACCTTTTAGCCCCCATGAAAAGGACAAAGTGCTGAAGAATTCAACATGAAAGAAGAATTGAATCAGAATAATTCATGTGTAGATCCGATGTGTATAAATGGACCTTTATTGAATATTCTTATGGAGGTAGAAGGTGTGTGGAGGTTGGTACACACTTTTTTTGATTGATCTACCATTCTAGTTTGTTGTACCACACATAAAGATAAGCTTCAAAAAGGTAAGTTTCAAAATTTTTCCAAGGCATTCATAGTGCATACTCTTTGGTAGAGTCATGGTATTTTGATTCACACCTCTCCACATAAAAAGGTGTTGTCTTGCGATCTATAAGGTAAGTTGGTCAAGATATGAAGGTGTTGTATCCATGTTTTTAAGTCTTTGCATCTTCTTATATAATAGTTGTAAGTAACAGTGTGTATGTTCCCTAGTAGAGTAAAATGATGATGTAGGCTTATTGGAATGCTCTGCATTCCTTAGGAAAGAATGTCTTGTACACAAACTCTTTTGGACATATTATTCTATGTTAAATACATGCTACTTTGTTTTACATCAAATTTTTTGGGGGTCTACAAGTACAATTTCTAATATCAATGTGCTACAAATAGTTTTGGATGCCTATCTAATCTTCAAAACATATGTTTGGGTACTTGTGTCGGTTGGTGTATATACAATTTCAGCTATATGAGTCTATGGGGACATTCTATATATCTCAGTGTGTTTCAAGATTGATGTTTGGTTGTATATTTTCAAGCAATCCTAAGAAATCTCATGAAAAAGCTATGAAAAGAATATTTAGATATTTGAAGAGAACTTTGGATTATGGCCTATGGTATAAAAAGGAAAATAAATTTTCTCTAAGTGCCTATACTGATTCTAACTGAGTAGGTTGTGTGGATGATCAAAAAATCACAAGTGGAAGTACATTCTTTTTCGGTGACAAATTGGTCTCTTGGTTCAGTAAAAAGTAGGAATCAATGTCCTTGTCCACTACAGAGGCTGAATACATTGTTGAAGCATCTTGTTGCACCTAAGTGCTTTGGATGAAGTAAACCTTGAAGGATGTGAAAGTGGTTTATGATGAACCTATTCTCATATTGTGTGACAATACAAGTGTAGTCACCCCCAATCTGAATGTACTTCATTAATTAAATATTTTTATTTAATTAATTCACCCTTTCTAATTAATTAAATACATTATTTAATTAATTAGCCCATTTCTTCTCATAATTAAAGAAATATTTTTATTTAATTAATTATGTCATTACCTAAACCTATAATTCTTCTAGTCAATTAAATAATCTTAGTTATTTAATTGTTCCCATCAAAATCCCCTTTCTTAATAAACCCAATTACATTAGTTAATCTATGATTAATTAATGAGCTAACCTCCATTAGTCCATTCTCCAACTTTTGACTCCACTTGGGTCAATAAACCTATGGTTTGTTAACCTCACCCATATCATTATGCTAATTAATCCCTCATTAACTAGCCTAACCCCATCATTACTAATTTTTCCTAATTTAAAAGTCACCCTCAACCCCCTAATCTTGTCTCATTAATGCTAAAAACCCCACCTACCTCCACTATCTTACACCTTTCCTCCAAAATTAACTGAGGTGTCATTCCAAGGTGTGCTCACACATGTGTGAGCACACCTCACCCTCCTCCATGCATTTAATTGTGACACTTGTCACAATGCTAATTGGCCACATTTCTTGATCCATGCATCACCTCCACAATCAATCCTAGCCCTTCATCAACTTTCAATTCTAGCCCTTCATTTTACCCTCCAATTTTCTATAAATTGGGCCTCCATCATCTCATTTCTCCATCTTGAATTTGGCTAACTCTATGCTGGTGCAATTTTGAGCAATCCACATATCCATAATTAGATCAAATCAAACAAGAGTTGGGTGCATCTTGGAGCTCAATCAAGGAGGGTCATCAAAGGTATAACTTTGTGTTATGTTATTGTGCTTATTTACTTTGTGTTTTTATGCTTTTGATGATAAATTAACCCCCTCTACAACAAGTGCAATTAATATTTCTAAGATTTTTATAATGCATTCAAGGACTAAACACATCTCTATTTGGTATCACTTTCTGAGAGAGAAGGTTATAGAGCATAAAGTTATAATGGAGTATGTTCCTACCAAGGAATAGATTGTAGATATCTTCACAAAGTCACTTTCAAAGGATATTTTTGAGTATCTCTAATAGAAGTTAGGGGTCATTGCCCCTCCTTGTTGTAGCTAGATGCATAGATGGTGCATCTTTCCAAGGGGAGAAATTCATGTCACACACCTTCTGGATTAATGTGTGCTACTTCTCAGGGGGAGTTGGTGGTAAGGGGGATTTTGGTACAGATGTGTAAATATTGTGCATGCATGAAGAAGAAGTGTTGTCGGTCAAAGCGAGACTTTATGTTTTCGTTTCCATTGAAGATATTTTATCCTTTCTCCTAAAGTCAAAGAATATGTTGTTGCCTTTTATATGTAGGTGTGTGTTTCCCTTTGTCTTTGATGAAAAAGGGTGAGAGTGAGAAGAAGTGTGTTTCCATCAATGCCAAAGTGGGAGATTGTTGGCAGATGTTGTCATTGATGCCAACACTTGCGGATAAATATGTAAGATGGTTGGTTGTGGTTGTCATTGATGTCAACACTTGAGGAGAATTATGTAAGATGATTGACATTGGTTGTCATTGATGTCAACACTAACTATTGGTTGTCTTTGGTGTCAACACTTGAAGATTTTTGTATATGTGGTAGTGGTTGATGAGCTTGTTGTCAATGGCTGATGAAAACACTTGGTGAATTTTTTGTGGTTGACATTGTTGTTAGCACTTGAGAAATAAGGTAGATTGTTAGAATTGGATGTCCCCGGTGTCAAGTACTTGGTGAGAGATTGTTGCAATGTTTGTTTCTTAACATTGGTTGTTGTAGACACTTAAAAATGTCCTAAGTCTGCGAGCAACATTTTTCCTTGATCATCATCCTCTAATAATTAAATAATTTTAATTATTTAATTAGGCTTGATCATATTCCTCTATTAATTGAATAATTTTTAATTATTTAATTAATTCACTTCCTAATCTCTATTATATCTTGACCAATTAAATAATTTAATTGCGTCACTAATGCACCCACTTTTCTTCTATAATTAAATAAATCATCATTTATTTAATTATTTTTCTATAGTCAGATAATAATTATTATTTGACCCTTTGTTCTTCCATGATTAAATAATTTAATCCCTCTCCAATTTTCATCCTCACATTTAATTAAATTGAATAAATTTAATTAAATGCTCCATATTTTATTTCCTCCAAATAAATAATTTGAATACATAATTTATTTGCCACTTGTCCTCTTACTCCATTTTCCTTCATTTTCGAACACCTACATTTTGGTCAAAGATACCCTGTCATTATTTCATGTCATAGCTTGCATGTTTGTCATAGCTTGCATGTTTGTCATATCTTGCATGTCTGTCATAGCTTGCATGTTTGTCTGTCATGATTCCTCCAAGAATAGCATATTTTTGGTGCATCAATTCTGGACCATTGATCTTGGTATCTTTCTAGAAACTTAACCTTGACCATCCCTTTCATAACCTCCCTCTTATGCATTCTCATCCATTGATCTTGGAATCCTTCTAAAGGATTAATCTCAGTTGTCCATTTGAAAGGTTGTCTATAAAAGAAACCTTCCTCCTCCATTTTCACCTTAACAACCATTATCTCCAACTTTCTTGCTTACTATTTGCAGGTATTTGCACAACTTCAACAACAAATCTGAGGGCATATTTGCAAAAGGAGAGACAAGAGAAGTGAATCAACTATAATATGGGGAGTACTTTATTTTGTTTGCTTTCATTTTGATATCTCCATTTGTTTGTTTTCTCTTGTTTGATGTGGTTTTATAACTTAGTAGTGTTGGCTGTCACTTTATCTATGCTATTTTATTTTAACCCCATCTCACATTGGTGATCCCAACGTGAATCTTACAATTTTGCAGAGAAATTTGTTTGTTTTTGCTGTTTTGTAGGTTATAGCCAAAAATTCATATGAAATCCCGTCATCTTCTTTTGAGCACAGAAAAATGGGCACATGGAATCTTTAAAAATGATTATATGATTTTTTTAGGCCTTGTTCTTAGCTTTCCAGAACTTCAAACAGTTTAAAATTTCGTTACGATTTGAGAAAGTTATGGCCATTTTAGTATTCATTGTTTTTTTAAATTTTTCTATTAAAACCCGCATTTTCTTTTACGTATAACATTTTTTTTGTGTAGAATCTTCGAAAAATACTTTTTGGGTTTTGAAGGTTTTATTTTTAGCTTTCCATGGATTCAAACAATTTAAAATTTCATTAAATTTTGAGAAAGTTATCGTTGTTTTAATTTTCTGTTGTCATTAAACTTTTCTTTTGAGTTACAAATCTTTTGTTTTTAGCATGTGGCACAGTTTGGAGGGAGTCTAAAAAACTGTTTCTATAGAAACCAAAATTGAGCTTTTTCATTTCTTTAGGCAAAATCAATTTTATTTGCTTTCAACAACAACAAAAATATGCATTTACACTCATGAGGATAAAATGAACCACAATTTGCATGTCACTCATTTGGTCTTAAAATGAACAACAAATTGTATATTTTATTCATGGGGCTTAAAATGAACAACAAATCTACATAAATCACTCATTGGGCCTAAAATTCACAACTACAACTTGCATTCACATTTCATGGGTTTAAAATAAACATGCATGTACACTCATGGGCTTAAAATGAACACAATCTTGCATTGAAACTCATTAAGGCTAAAATTTACATGCATTTTCATGACATGGGCTTAAAATGAACATTGCTTGTCTCACATTGAGTTATGTTTAAAATGAATAAAGTGTTTGATGTGTTTGCCTCACATTACAATTTGGATAATTAAAATGAATGAGTGCTTGCAACTTTTGCAACCCTGATTCAATAATCGAAGTATCCTCTCCCCTTGTGCACTTGTGCGATCCTGGGTGCAAGAGAAATGATTATTGACTCTAGGAATTAGGCCTTGGTGGGAAAAAGTACTCACCCCAAGGCGAATCAGACCAGAAACATAGCTCTTTCCCTGAGCTACCCCCGACCGGTATATAAATGTGAATCCTAACAGAAAACCTAAGATTATGAGTGCAAATGTGTCATACGGACAAAGTAGAATTCCCCAAAACCCTGTTGAGCGTAACCTCTTCAGGATGGAATTCCTCCTTAATGGAGCTTAATATTTTCCCCATGTATGGCCACTTGAATGGGGGTCTCGAACTAAAAACTTTTTGTGTAGTAGCCAAAATCCCATCTATTTGCTAGTGCAACAACGGTCGTTGTGAAGGCATCTACATCTTTGTAGTTTTTAGTAGAGGTGATCAGCCTACCATGGGAGTTTTATCGGGGCTGGAAGCTTGGTTGGCCTGAGAAGTGAGTGCACTATAAGGGGGAGCCCGTGCTACCAAGCTTCTAGATTCACATGCTAAGAATATGCGGCTGGGGAAACCCATGTAAAATCTAGCAAATATTGTCCTAGCCTAACCTAGGATTGTGCTTGTCTTTTACACCATTTTAAAACTTCAAACCAACTCAAAACAAATTGCTTGATACTATCTGCTGTGTTTTCCAGTCACATCTTACTAGAAATAGTAAAAAAATTGAATCAAAACCATTGAAAAACATCAAAACTGTCAAAACAACATTTTGGAAAACACAGAGCCACAACTATCTAATTACACAATTTCACAAAATCCTTGTCCAAAACTAAACCAATTCATCACAATAGTTATTTTGATTTCCAAACCAGAGACTTGCAATATTTTTAGGCATTCTCATTAGAAAAACATTTCATTATAGGTTGCATTCCTAAATCCTTTGCAAAAAAAATAAATTCTCATTCTTAGGTTGCATCTAGGTTTTCAGATTTTGAGCATAGGAAACCTTTGAGTCTTTGAGAGTTTTTGGTCACATACCCTCTTTGTCATTGACCATTATCCTTTACATTGTCAAACCTTTGTCATTGTCACTTTTATCACATTTGAGTCTTGAACCTTTATCATGGTTTTAGCTCAAATCTTGTCAAAATCATCTCCTTGAATGGTAAATGATACTTAGGATTGTTGTCTTAAGTTTACATCAGCCTCATTGTCATCCTTTGTTTAAGATCCCTTTGCATCTAGATTATACTCTTTATCCTCCAAACAAAAATAAATAAATATAGCCCATCATTATCTTTGCATTAGTATCATTTATTCATCTTGGCCATCAATTAATCTTTTAGTGTCCTTTAGCATTCTTTATCCCTCATCTTTTAGACATTATCATCCTTGCATCATCATCCTTGCATTTTTATCCTTGTATTTTCATATCCTAAAATCCAAGAAAATCCTAAAAGCCAAACGAAAGGACGTGGATTTCCTAAGTGACCTTTTTCATGATAATGCCACAAATTCAAATCAATCTACACCCTACCACAACACATCACAAAAAGACCAAAGTGACCCTTGGGAAGACCTAAACTTTGAAGTAGCCAACAAACAATTGACCCCCCAAGAGATTGAAAGGGCCTATCAAGATCCAAGACTTTTGAGCATAGTTGACCAACTTGTTAGTGCCAATCCAAACAAATTTTTCTATGCACTAGCCAAAAAGGGTGCCAAATTACCTCAAGGTTATGACGTGTCAACCATAATAGAAAAAGAAACTGAAAATCCATTTGGCATGCCTTCATCACAACAAATGATGAACATACCCCTTGGGAAAACCATGTACACAACTACCACCACTACAACAAGCATCCCAACTCATGCCACTACACAAAGTCAAACTTTCACATTTGGTAGTTCCTCAAACACCATGGGTAAAAATTTCATGAATCTGCTCTTTCAAAACACAAATCAAGGGTCCACATTACAAGGTCCTACACCTTTGATTCAAAATCTAAGCCAAGGTCACACACCCTTGAACCAAAATGTAAACCAAAGTTCTATACCCACATCCCAAAACACAAACCAAGGGCCCTCATTTCAATTTCAAAGTGCACCCTCATTAAATCAACCTCCACCAAATAACCCTAGAAAGGTGCACATTATCTCATGCAAGACCTCAAGTCAAAACCACAATCAAGGGTCCACTACCGACCAAGGATATATTCCATCACTTCAAAATAAAAACCAAGGGTCTATTCCATCACTTCAAAATACAAATCAAGGGTCTATTCCATCATTTCAAACCTTATTCAAGAACCTACACCTTCATTTCAAAATATCAATCAAGGACCCACACCTTCTCTTCAAAATTTCAATCAAGGAAACATACCTTCACATCAAGGGTCTATACCTTCATACCAAAACAACAATCAAGGTTCCACACCTCCATTTACAAACCAAGGAGTCAACTTTCAAAATCAAAACATGAATCGAGGGTCTATACCCCAACTCCAAAATGCCATACCAAATACGAAAATGATCTTTGGAATCAACTTAAACACCAATCTCATTCCCAATCAAAATAACTCACATCCATATAACAATCAAGGTCTCATATCATAGAACATCAATCAAAATTTAAACCCAACACATGACCTCAATGCCAACATTATTGCTTCACATCAAAACAACGCAACATCATCCCTTGCAGACTATTTGATCCAACACATGCAAACTATTGAACAACGAATGTCCAACATGCAATTGGGAACCAACAAGAATACATTCTATGGAGGAATTGTTCCCTTTTCCATTTGATCAAAATTTATACATGCCACCCTTTCCCCCACATTTCACAACACCACCATTGCCCAAATATAAGGGAACAGCTGATCCGGTGGAACACATCCATGAATTCAACACAACATGCATGAAAGTTGCATATGACCCTACCTACTTGATGAGATCATTCCCACGAAGTCTTACAGGGGCAGCCTTAGATTGGTTCTCACATCTCCCACAAGGCATCAAAACATGGGGTGAGCTAGCCAACAAATTTATCAATCATTTTTCCTTTAACATTGAAAATGATGTCACCCTTGCAACATTGAGCACAACCAAACAAGAAGCTGGGGAGTCACTTACCTCATTCTACCAAAGATGGTGAGGCTTGGTTAGAAAATTCCCTTGTCATATTCTGAAAAACAACTTGTCACCAGGTTTGTAGAAAACCTTAACAAAGAGCTAATGAGTCGAATTCAAATCCAATGTTGCACAACCTTTGAAGAGATTCTTGAAAAGGGTGTTCTTATTGAGAAAGACCTTATCACTAGAGGACTAGTCAAGATAAACAAAGACAATCAGAAACCCAACAATGACAAAGGAAAATACTAGTCCCGAAATAAAAATTTCACAAACGATAGAGTTGTTGATGCCAAATTGATAACCAAAGGACCAATCATTCAACTTAAAGGTACTTCATCAAACACATCCAGTACACCAAGTACCCCAGCACAAGGACAAAAAAAAACACTGCATGTTGTCCAAAGCACCCAACAAAGAAGAGGTCCCCCTCGTACTAATAGAACATACACCCCTTTGGGTGAACCCATCAAATCAATCCTTAAACGACTTTTGCAATCTAATGTCATTACACTGCCAGACACCAAGAATTATGAACCTTCCTTGATCAAACTAGATTGGTGGAAAGATGATGAATATTGTGAATATCACCACACAAAAGGACACAAGACATCTAGATGTTGGACACTCAAAAACATCATTCAGGACCTTATTGAGGATCAAACCATTTCAATCGACAATTCACAAGGAAAAACAAATGTTGATCATACAATATTCAAAACCCCTTTGCAAGACCATGATAAAGGAAAAGCCTCTAGTTCAGGGAATAACAACAATGCAAACTATGCGGCTGTCAAGCATGATTATAGCACCATCATTCTAAATGTGACGCCTCTTGATGATCACATTGCTACCATCACCATAAACAAGCCAAAATCCGATTGTATTGTTACTACCTGTAGAACCAAGATAACTATTTCAGGTCCATCCGCAAATCCTCAACCAAAAGGCCAATATAACCTCATAGAGTAGCTAGGGAAAACTCCCGCACAAATCTCTATCTTGGAACTCCTTCGCATCTCACCACAACACAAAGCAATCCTCAATAAAGCCCTGCGAGAAGCCTTTGTTCCCACAAACCTAGATGTCAATGAATTTCAGGCCATGGTCGGATACCTCGCTATGCCACATCACGTCACCTTCTCTGAACAATACTTTTTCGCACCAAAATCTGACCATAACAGTCCCCTACACCTAGAAGTATGTGTTAATACCCACAAGATCAGACGAGTCCTAGTAGACAGTGGACTAGGCCTGAATATTTGCTCAGTAAAATTGGTTAAGGCATTGGGATACTTTGAGAATTGCATTGACCCAAGCAAGAAAATTGTGATCAAAGCTGCTTATGATGCTGAACAATCTTTCGAAGGTGTAATTTCACTCTTAGTAAGAGTTGGCCCGGCTGTACAGGACACAATGTTTCACGTCTTGGATCTGGACTTACATTACAATCTCCTCCTTGGCCATCCATGGATTCATGCCATGAGAGCTATTCCATCCACCTATCATCAATGCCTCAAATTCCCACACAATGGCACTGAAGTTACTATTCTAGGTGACCCTGATCCTTTCCAATATTGTTCTAACCTCAAAGGAATTGTTGAATGCCAAGTGCCCATCAATCGGGAGGCCTCATCTTCCACTTCATCCACCACTCCATCCCATTACACTGATCCATCTGCTCTTATCAAATCATCCACTTCATTCATCACACCATCAAACCCTAAGGTTCAAGTATGTGATATGGGATGTGGATAATATCGTATGGATAATTTACCAACAAAAGACAATGTTGATGTCAAGATAGCTGTAGAAAGAATGCAAAAAGATGGCCTTGCTTGGAGTGAAACCTTTTGGGATCCTAATGATATATCTACCTTTTCCCTATCTGCTTCCACTCAATCTTTTCATGATAGCCCCATGATTGACCAAGATATCTATGATAACCCATCCTTTCATCATAACTCTGTTGAGGATACCCAATCATCATCCTTCCATCCCACCTACCTTGGGATAGGATATGCATTTTCTACTGTTGCCGCTACTAACCTATCTTTCCAAGTCATTAATGTCGTGCAAGCCTCCTTTGATGCTAACAGTACCAAAAAGGATAGTTCCAAAGACTCCATTGATGGCATTGCCACTCCTTGTCATACATCAAACATTATCATCACTCCATCCATCTCACCTATCTCACTCACATCCATCCACATTATAGACATGGATCAACAAGTTATATCTCAAGAAAAGAATAAAGATAAAGCTCAAGAATTAAAGGTGAAAGTGCCTTTTACAAATGGAGATCCAATATCAAAAGAAAGAATACAAAAGGAAGAATGATCAAGAAAAGCCCTTTATCCAAATTCAAAAGCTATTGGACAAGTCAAAAATACAAGTAAAAGTCAAGACTGAAAGAAAGCAAAAATGTGCCTCTTCATAAAAAATAACTGGGGATGTCTATCAAAAGAATGAAAGTAAGAAAGAATTGATCTCCAACTATTACACTCCATCAAAACTAATGTGGGGCATCTATCACAGTGGAATCCCAAAAGAAGAACTTGTTGATCCCATGTCTCCACCATCACTTCCACTCATCCCATTTCATCCATCCATATGCATTTGTCAAAACTTTCCACTTCCATTGACAATGTTTTTCAATGTACCTTTGATGATGAACCTTTCACGTACTCTAGTTCACCGGTTGCCCAAACTCCTTCTCGTTTGAAGCCTGATGGCCCACGAAGTGTGCACATTAGGGATCATACCATAGTTTCTTTCATCCACCACATCTATCACCCTTCATATTTTCCACTTGCACTCCTCATCTAAATCAGGTCCTTTCATCTAGCACAGTCATCCCAATAGAATAAAGGCATCATCACAACATCATATGGATCAGGCACTTATCAAATTTCTACTCCTGAAGGAGAGCCATAGTATGAACCTATCAATAGCATGCACCTCCGTAAATATTACACTTGATTCTCAGAGTATCCCCTTAAAAAATCAAAAATACAAAATAAATAAATAGTAAAGAGAAATAATTCATCGAAAAGTGAAAACCACTTAAGTGGCACTTTGGATAAGTACCATGGATAAAACTTGGAAAACAGGCGCCATGTGTAGGTAGTTCCTGCTCCTTTGTCTACTATCACTCCATCTGGTCTTCCAACCTTTTGCTCATCTAGACACGCATGTCACTCCATCATAATAAACTTTGTCATCCTTCCATGGCCTGTGAACCACCAACATTTGGGTATCCTGATCATCCTTTGCATTTGCTGCTACCCCTTTGCATCTAATAAATTGGTCTCGCACCTGACTGGGGGTAATTCCTTAATCTACATCTTTATCAGAAATAATATCAACATCAAAAAACATAAAAAATCCAAAAAAAAATAGAAAACATCAAAATCAAAAAAATTAGAAAACATCAAAATCCAAAAAAATAGAAAACATCAAAATCAAAAAAATCAGAAAACGTCAAAATCCAAAAAAATTAGAAAACATCAAAAATCCAAAAAAATTAGAAAGCATCAAAATACATAAAAATCATAAAATATCCTGAAAAAATCCATAAAAATCATAACATGTCTTGAAAAAATACATAAAAATCATAAAATGTCCTAAAAAAATCCATAAGAATCGTAAAATGTACTAAAAAAGTACATAAAAATCATAAAATGTCCTGAAAAAATCTATAAAAAACATAAAATGTCCTAAAAAAAAATCCAAAAAAAATCATAAAATCATCAAAATCCAAAAAATAAATAAATTCATAAAGCTTCAAAATCCAAAAACCGCAGAAAATGTCAAAAATTCCAAAAACAGAGTTTGAGTCTAAGTCAGTTTGTGTTAGTAGGGTCGAACTATGTTGCCTCTGTGCATTTGCTATGTAGGCAAGACTGATCTTAAATGACCCCCCTAGGCATTAGGTCACTCCTTCTAGGTTGTCTAAATAAAATCAAGACTTCGTCTTTTGCCAAATAAGGAAAAGTCAAGTCATGTCGAACTACGAGGTCTCTGCGCATTGCTATGTAGGCAAGGCCATCTGTCGATGAGCTCTTGAGGCCCCCTAGGTCAAGTCCCTTAGGGTTTGTCAGGTCTTGTCATGTCCTTGGTCTGAAAATAATCATCCTTCAAAACAAAACCATCAATCAAAAAACACACATAACCAACAAAATCTCTCATCAATCGATCATCCTATCATCAATCAATCGATCTTGTCATTCAATCAGAATGGGGCATCTTGTCATTTGCTCGTTTGGTCTTATCTTTTGTCTTTTATTAGTGTTGTGCCCTCAGCACACACGCCCTGTTTGGAATGGGGACCCTCTTTTCTTTCACCTTGCCGAGTCATTTTGTCATCACCTCATTTTGCGTGCCCCATTTTGGTGTCCTAAATGGTTAACGTGCCTCCAAGGTCTCATCTTAAGTTGACCTTGTTTCATCCCCCTCTAATTTTTTCAGGCCTTGGTCCCTTGCGGAGTTTCCTTGGCAGTTTGTCTTTGCCAATAGCCTTGAGGCTTGGTGGCCCTGCCCCGCCGGGTTTCCATTGGGTGTTCGTTGTTCTGAACATGGAAGGATTTTGTCTTCCCGAGCCCCGAGACCCAGCTCCTTGTTTACCGCTTTGTTTAACTTACGCTGAAGATCGACTGCCTTTGTCCCATCCGGACCCGTGTCTTCGGACTTCTGTCCTCAGAACTCTGTGTTGTCTCCGCCATTTCCAACGGTCAACCTGTTCCAACACTCTGTCCCCCGGGTCTTAGACTCCCTTTCGCTGATGGTCTCAAAAATGACTTTGAAGCAGCTGCTAGGCCACGTCCTTCCAGCCCTCGGGCCCCGAACCTCCCACCACCGTCTGAGATTTTGAACTCACCAACCCTCCTATCATCCGTACGGGCATTAATGGGTGTATTAAATGCTGATGAGGGGTATAAATATTTGGTCCAACCTGTCATTTTCATATGTCAGGTTGGCCAGAGGAGTTGAGAGAAAATTCAAACAGGTCACTTGCCTTTGTCGCCTGCCGCCCTCACGTCCGCTGCTTTTGTTTGCCGATTCCTCGAGGATTCAGTTACCATTTTCGCCGGGATCGTGAGGTAGGTTTTCCGTCCGCCCTTCCTTTGTGTTTTCGGTGATTTTGTGTTGAAACACTTAATAAATGGAGATGAAAATATATTAAATTGATAAAGGAAGACCAAACCTAAAAAACCCACATGATGGAATTTTGAGAAAATCTCTTGAACATCATTTAATCCACGACCGAAACTTTGCCACGTCGGTGCTGTTCTTCATGCAGGGCATTCGCGCCCACCAAACCCATGCCATCCCATCGCCGCTAAAACATGGCAAACAAACATCCAAGTTCCAAACAGCGAGATGGCCTTTCGGGCCTGCGACCTCGGGCCTTGGTCGGCAGATCGCCGTTGGACTTAACATTGTAGACTTGGCCTCCGCCTAAACTTTTGGGCCCACTCCCGCGGAACTCTGTCCTCAGGACTCCGCGTTGCTTCTGCCATTCCAAATGGTGTGCGGGCCCCGTCTCTCTGCCCTCCGGGGCCTGCCTCTCCTTTTGCCATTTGAGTTAATCGAACAAAATTGAACTGTCCATCATGCCCCCAGGCCCCGGTACGCGGAGTTCCTTTCATGGATTTCTATGGTGAGTTCACCATTCAGAAAGGCTGTCTAGCAGCGTCCTTCCACCTCCCGGGTCCCAACCCTCCATTTTCCATGAAAACCTGCAAACGATGAACTTAGGTGTCCTTGCCCTCGCTGGGATCCATCCACCGGGATTCCTTCCCATCTCTGCTAACATGAAAGGGAAAAGTGGGTCCGTCCTTCTAACCTTGGGTCCCGCCCTTCTAATCGCCTAAAACTTAGCAAAGAAATCTTGCAGCCAAGCTCGATGCCGGGTCCAGTTCACCGGGTTGCTCCTACTGGATTTCCGTTCAACGCTCGCCATTCCAAATGGAAAAACCTCGACGACTTCCTGCCCCTTCACGCCTGAACACCTTAGGAAACATTGGCTGTCCTTTGAACTCATGTGTCCTGGGCCATGGGACTTCGTTTCCTTCTAGCCGTTCCAAATGGCGAAGACCTGACAGCTTTCCGGCCTTGCATCTTCGGGTGCTCCCAAAGTGATCCAAATGACCTCCGATTTGAAAACCAATCTCGACCCACGTGTTAAAATTTAACCCTCTGCAACATGAGCCTTTCAAACCATCAAAATATGAAGTCGAGAGAAATCACACAGATTGCCCTACCCTGTTCGCCCTTCAAAACAATATTTCTGCCAGGGAAGTTCGGCCCTCTGGGCCTTGCTTATCCAAACTCCCTCCAGTAGATAGCTAATGATGTCTTGAAGTAAAGTGTGATTTTATGAATGATATATCATCTAATTGGATGTCGTTTATGGGATTATAACTGACGTTTGTATTTTCATGGTTGGTTATGCTTACTATGCCCTGTTTGTAGATATATGGAATTTGGTGCAGGACCCTTAGGGGTGGCTGCAAAGAAAGAAAAATGGAAGAAAGCAGGAAAATCTCCTCGTGGAAAGGAGGACAAAGACCAAATGAAGTACCAATTCTAGGGAGAGCCTTTACATTCGAAAATCATCATAGACTGGAAGGAGATTACATATACCAATATCGGCCACATCAAAATTGATGAATTCAAGCAAAGGGTCAGAGTTCATCCTAAGACCAACAATGTAAGACTGATTAGACAAAGTGGAATTTATAAAGTTGCAAGCTTCCCTCCATCCCTCATAGCCCTCGAATTGGTCATGGCTGTCGGCAGGCATATCAACTAAATACGCGAACAATAGTTGACAGGGATGGAAACGTCCTTGTTGATATGTTGGGTGAGGCGATTACAAAGACTTTTCATATCCCCACCTTTGGGGAGATGGAGATGCCAACCATAGTAGAATGCAAAGCAACATGGGATGAGGACTCGACTGGTTGCAAGAAGCTTATAAACTAGTATTGGCTTAAAGAAAAAAGGGGCAGTGTTGCTAAGGTTCCCCAAGAACTCTTCCGTAACAACTTTCATGAAGACTACCATGATTTGGTCACCATGCTAAGCAGAGTAATGGGCCTCCCCACTACTGCATATTTTTAAGAGTGGATGGTCTATTTCATAGAGCAGATTCTCCGTGGGGACGAAGACGTCACCACAAAAGTCTCATTCTACTGGGGAGGCATAATAAGCAACTGCTTCGACAAATAGTTCATGAATGTCAAGAAGACCTCCAAGTTCTACATGACATCTTATCTTGTTTACTCACTAGTTGAGTGGAGGCAGTACAATGGATTGTTTGCGGCACCTAATGAAGAACCAAAAAGAGCATTGAAGGTCTATGATAGATATCCCCAGCTCTACTTCAGGAATTTTAAGAAGGAATTTATTGCAGGTTGAACGGTGCCTTCATCGGTCACATCATCAGATTGCTTGGAGGGGATTTTGAAAGAAGGGTCTCTCACAGTGCTCAGGAATTCTTGAAATAGTACGCCTTCTTATTCATTCAATACCCCAAGTTCACATATATTCATGCCCAAGGTTTCACAGAGAGGCCGAATAAGCTGCCCTGGTACCCCAATGACCAGATCATACTGTTAGAGTTTTCTCGGTAGCTGCAACATGTGCATTTAGTCCTCGGCAGGAGGCACTTGGCAGGGATCACTTATCCCTTAACTTTCGGCCAAGGGATGTACAAATTACAAACCTCCCAGTGCGCTGGGAATTCTGAGAAGGAATTGGCAGAGTATCATTTTTTCCTACACACTACTCACCCGCAGATGGACCCATATGAGCATGTAAGGAAAGCACTAGGACCAGGGTACGCCCATGTGCATCACATGGAGGATTTCTGGGTGGATTTCCAGGATGATAGGGAGGTGTGCGCAAGGAATTACATGCGAATGACTGCATACTTCATAAAAAAAGTACAATTATTTCCTATACCTGATCAAGTTGAAGAAGATGAAAGCACCGTCATGGACCCCAGATACAATGCAGTCGCTAACTTTCCGCTGCCAGCAATAGATTAGGATGAGCAAGAGGTCAATGACCTCGATATTATAACCAAGCCTATTATGGCTTGTACCAAAGAATGGGTTAATAGACAAGTAGCCCAATTGAAGCAGTAAGGGGTTGTCCTAACATATGAGGGGTTCAAGAGTGAGCCCAGTGCTATAGAAGATGTTGCTGCTACAACCTGAATAGGAGGGACATCCAAATCTCCTCCGATCAGAAGATTGAAGAAGAGGAAAGGGACTAAGGCAGAGCAGTCGCCAGATCCAAAGGTTTATTCAAGAAAAGATTCAGAAGGTTCACCCTCAAAGAGGCACAAATGGATGGGAAGCGATGTGGGACAACCAACAATTTAGGAGGATCCCCTTCACGAGGGTGAAGAGGGGAAAGCAGATTAGCCAAAATCTCCTCCAGCTCTCCCTGTTTCTGCTGCTCTTCCATCCCTTTCCCAAGCCATGATTGCCACATCCCTACCTGCGGTGGACATCTCGGTCCATCTTGCCTCCTCTCCGCCAACTGGGCCCGTGAAATTGGTTGACTCCTCCTTTTTCGCAACTTCTCTACTTTCCTCCACCTCCATGTTGCCCACTACATCACTTCCATTGGCAACAACAACAATGCCAATGCCCACACTCGCATTTCCAGAGGCTTTCTCGTGGCACATGCAAAAAGTCCCCTCTGAGATTTCCCAAATATTCTTGGATCCCACCATCCAAGCTGGCTTGGCTCAGGTCCTCACTAGTGCTCCAACCTCAAAACCTCTGATGGGACCACCAATAATGGAAGCCACGATGCTAATCTCCGAAGAATGGGACAAGTGGGAGATGGAAACTTCAAAAGCAGTGGAGGAAGAGGCCGATGAGTATCATGAACACCTAAAGTATGAACACCGGAAGATTGATAGGGTGGTCTATGAAGAAGAAGAAACAATATCTTTCGAGAGTGGGGATGAAGAGGAGGATATAGGTGGAAAAATTATTGTACAAACATTTGATGGTGATTTTGAGGAGGAAATGGCCCAGGAATTGAAAGATGTTAGGGAAGAGGTAGAAAGGTCACCTCACAGAGAAGAAGGGAAAAAAGATGACAAGGCAGTGGAAAATGTGGAACTCCCTACAAGGGAGCAATAGGAGGATGTGTACCGCCTCATAAAGAAGAAGATAACGTAGAAGAGGGAAAACCTAAAGGTAAGATTCAAGCTGACAGGGGCCTCAAAATTGAACAGCCTGATGAGCCTGTGCATAAGGATCAATGAGATGAAGAAATAAAAGAAAAGGAGACTAAGAAAGAAGGAAGTCCCTAGGAATGATTGCCTACTAAGCTTCCCATCAAACACCTTGTGTTCGTCTAAGACTTCGATGAGGAAGATGGAGAGGACACTAAAGTGGAAGAAAAGGCTGCTGGAGGTAAAGAAATAGAGATCCAAGCAAGGAGGGCAAGGGTGATCGTGAATCGTCCAAAGGAAAATTTGCTATGCCCGAATGGTTGGAAAGGTAGCTTGTAAAAAGAACTCCTGCCCCAAAGGATCCAAAAGCAAGACTAGAGGCTATCTTAGCCCGAGCATAGATCACTACCAAGAAAGAGAAGAAGCCCAAAATCAGATCCAAGATGACGATGGACGCTTCTAGATCCTGAATTGTGCAAGTAGCAATGCCAGTGGTAGGAAAAGAAGGGATAAGCTATAATGTCTCCACCATTGATTGGGAATAGCTACCAGAGAGAAAAAAGTGGAGCACCTCGAAGAGTCTGTTGCCACGGTAGTGTATTTGATACAGCAAGATAAAGTTTCAAAAGAGGAGCTAAAGGCACAAGTAGTTGACCTGACGACATACATTCAACAATGGTCCTCAACAGAAGAAATGCCCACCACATCCGTGGCTCTGCCCCAACTGTTGTCCAAAGAGAAAATTGACAAGCTGGAAAAGAGAAAGAACCTGGACAAAACTACAAAAAATTGGTTCTGGAAGGTTCTATACGTCAGAAATATGGGTATCAGCCGGGTTGTTCAAACAACCAACAAGTTCCTAGACTTACAACAATCTTTGGAAAGCAAGAAGAAACTTTGCACCGAATTCCTTGTGACTTATAAATCCACCTACCCAAAGATCGAGGCTATTCTCAAGCTGCCAAGCACAACATGGGAAAAGGAGCTTGCATTCAAGAAGGACGATCATTGGCTGATGGATGTATGGAGGTGAGACTTTGAGAACTGAAAAGAAAGATTGGAGCAGGTGATTGATAAAGTGGACCTAGATATTGAATGTGCCAAGGAGGTCAACGCAAATTGTGTCTGATAATTAAAACTAATGACAGGCTATGACATGCCCATGGTGTAGATAGATCCAGAGAAAATAAAGCCCCACTTTCAAAAGGGGATGGAGGATGAGATGTCAACGGAGATAACCACAGATTTCATGAGTTTTTCCACTCATGCCTTCGCCCAATCAGAACTGTTTAGAGAAAATGCTGCCAAGTATGATGAAGACTAGAAAAGGATTGAAGACAACTCCAAGGAATGAAGTTATCAATTGCTACGATTTGAGATTTTGGAGGTTGGAAAATTCTAGCTATTAATTTTGAAGTTCATGGAGTATGCAGCTTTGAAGAAGCAGGAAGGCAACCCTATTATTAGTGAAGAGCTTCTAAAGGAATAGCTACATCAAAAGGGCAATCAACAAAAGGACAAAATGCTACAGTCCTGTCACTAGAGGACAAAATAGGGATAAAGACAAAGTTGCATTTTAAATTGTAATATATTGAGGGGTAGGTAGAACCCTAATTTGTAATGAATCTTGGCCACACAATGAGATTAAATCTTGGCCATTCGTTCTACTTTTTGGACACTATAAATGGAAAGGTCTCCTCTCATTTTAAGAGAGTCGAGTTGTTGTAATGACATGCTGCAGAAATCTCTAATGAAAATACATTGACTTGGTGCATTTTCTGAGTTCTCCACATGTTTCATGATTCAATCTCCCATTGTTAGATACTTTAGTTAGATTTATATTACTATTCCAGTTAGTTTTAATTGCTTAGATGGATTTGTTAGATGCTATTATGTGATTGTAGAAATTTATGTTGTTTCAATGTCTTCCAGTCCACACTTTTTGCCATTTGCTACTGGTAAATGGTCTTGTAAAGTTAGTCTGGGTTGAAACTTGAAGCTGCTTTTAAATTTTATCTTTATTCATGCATGTATGTGGTGGATGAATGATAAAATATCTATAGAACTTGGAAGATAGCACAAATTTCATGATATTGTAGGTTTCTTGGTTAAGTGGAATCTTGTTTGAAGGAAGTTGTCCATAGCAGAACCTTCATGATCACTGTTCATAGTTAGTTGCAGATCCAGGAACCTTCCCTCTTCCCTGTTTTTTTTTTTAGAAACAACGTGTGTTGAGGTTCATTGCACATTGTAAAGCCAAAACTTAAGGAAAACACTGAAGTTTTAGGTTGTTGTTCGAACCTACAACAAAGTGCACCTTAACTCCCATCTCAGAAACTTCAAGATTTTAAGACCCACTTCGCATCCAGCTACGTAAGTCCACCCTATGATTACCAACAAAATCACATCAAGCATCAACTGAGGATTTTCATGCAAGTCGTGACTTGACACCCGAGAGACCTTGGGGTGATTTTCATCAACTTGTTGTTGGAAGTCTCCTTTCAAGAGAGGTAGTGCGTCTACGCACTACCTGTGTTGAGAAAGTGTGCAAAAAAACCCATCAACAATTAGGATGTTTCCTTCTTGAGATTAGACTTTGTCAACTTGATCATTTACCTTAAGCAAGATGTGTCTTTCTTGCAGTCAATTGCCTTGTGAACATTTATCAATTGGTCAACTTTATTAGATGTGTCCTTCCTATAGTTGGGTATCGTCACATCACTTGATCATATCAAACAATCTTTGTCAAACAATCAATTGATCTTATCAACCTTGTCAATCAATCATACCTTAGTCAGGATGTGTCCTTCCCGAGGTCAGGCACAATCATTATCAATCAAACCTTGTCAACTTTATTAAATCAACCAATCTTGTCAATCCTGTCAATCAATCTTGCCTTAGTCGGGATGTGTCCTTCCTAAGGTCAGGCACAATCATCATCAATCAAACAACTTGTCCACCTTTTTCAACTTTTCAATCAATCTTTATCAACCTATTGATCAAATCAATTTGTCAACCTTTGTCAATTATCAATCAATCTTTGGTCATCTTGGTCAAACAAACAATCTCATCATTATCACTAGCAAACACTATCATGGAAAACACTTTGTTGGGCTGGAATTGTATTATTATCTTGATTGGTTTTGTTTCATGTTACTAGTCTCCTCGAGGATGTCCTATCAATGAATTTAGAGGGACGATGATGGATCATGGCCTCTTTTCTTTGTTTTTTTTCTGTGGCTTGTCTTGGAAAAAAGACTGGGACAATTGGGTCCTTAGTATGAGCTAGGACATTCCTTGTCTGTTGAATTTATCTTTTGACTACTTGTCTCCCCAAATGGTCACCTTGTGCACCTTGGTCTATGTCATACCATGGTGTTTGTGGTCCATCTATGACATTTTAATGCCCAATGATGATAACTATAAAAATGTAAGCATGAAAGTTGGTTCCCTTATCATTCCTTGTCTAACTTTCCATCATCACCCTCCTTTCTCTTTCATGCTAACATTCATCCCCTTCCATGCTAACATTTCTTCTATCCTTCATTCTCTATTCTTATCATCCATTTCGAGAGCACATCCGTGTTCTTTGAACCCGTCTTTCCTCTTGAGGGGGCATACATGTACCCTGCTTTCACTGGGGCATATTTCAAAATTAAATTTCTTTGACACAACGTGATGAACTGCATTATGTCAAAGAGGGGAAAAATGTAGATTTTTTTTTTCCTAAGTCTGCAAGCAACATTTTTCCTTGATCATCATCCTCTAATAATTAAATAATTTTAATTATTTAATTAGGCTTGATCATATTCCTCTATTAATTGAATAATTTTTAATTATTTAATTAATTCACATCCTAATCTCTATTCTATCTTGACCAATTAAATAATTTAATTGTGTCACTAATGTACCCTCTTTTCTTCTATAATTAAATAAATCATCATTTATTTAATTTTTTTTCTATAGTCAGATAATAATTATTATTTGACCCTTTGTCCTTCCATGATTAAATAATTTATTCTCTCTCCAATTTTCATCCTCACATTTAATTAAATTGAATAAATTTAATTAAATGCTCCATATTTTATTTCCTCCAAATAAATAATTTGAATAAATAATTTATTTTCCACTTGTCCTCTTTTTCCATTTTCCTCCATTTTCGAATAAATAATTTAAAATCCCTCCATTTTTGTCAAAGATACCCTATCATTATTTCATGTCATAGCTTGCATGTCTGTCATAGCTTGCATGTTTGTCATATCTTGCATGTCTGTCATAGCCTGCATGTTTGTCTGTCATGATTCCTCCAAGAATAACATATTCTTGGTGCATCAATTCTGGACCATTGATCTTGGCATCTTTCTAGAAGCTTAATCTTGACCATCCATTTCATAACCTCCCTCTCATGCATTCTCATCCATTGATCTTGGAATCCTTCTAGAGGATTAATCTCAACTGTCCATTTGAAAGGTTGTCTATAAAAGCAACCTTCCTCCTCCATTTTCACCTTAATAACCATTATATCTAACTTTCTTGCTTACTATTTGTAGGTATTTGCAATACTTCGACAACAAATTTGAGGGAATATTTGCAAAAGAAGGAGAGACAAGAGAAGTGAATCAACTATAATATGGGGAGTGCTTTATTTTGTTTGTTTTCTCTTGTTTGATGTGGTTTTATAACTTAGTAGTGTTGGCTGTCACTTTATCTATGCTATTTTATTTTTAACCCCATCTCACAGTTGTCATTGTTTATAACATTCAAGTTAGGTTACCATTGATGTATGAATATGCTTGTAGAATTTCATGATTGGATGTCATGCCTTATTGAAGTTCATTTTTGGATTTCATGGCTTATTTAATGTTTGTTGAAGTTCTTGGTTGGATGTCATGTCTTATCTAAGAAGTGTTGAGTATGATTTCTATCATTAGAGTTGGATTCATAATGATATATTAAGATGAGGATTAGAAGCATTATAAGTATTGCTAATAGTGGAGAGATGTTGTTGCAGGTCTATAGTATGTCTTATGCTCTCTACCAATGTTCCTAATGAAGCATGCATTTTTGAAATAAATTTTTGACCTTCACAAGTTGTTGAAAGGTTCTCTTCTTGGAAATTATATTGAAGTCTATTTGGGAGAATGATCAACATTCCTTCTCTATTAAAGATATGGTCTTGCAGTTTGGGATTCAAAGTTAGTGTTTTGTAGATGTTGTACTCCTATATTTTCAAGTCACCAGTGTTCTCAAAGAGATTTTTGTGAATTACAGAAGGTTGGTAGTGTTGTTGGTTATCTGGAATGGTCCGTAAAATGCTTCACATTTCTCTGCATTGATGTCTCTACTTTTGCATCTTGGTGAATGTATTCTCAATGTCTGTGTAGTATCTTGGTTCCAATTTCATGTGTTGAAGTGGTTTGCAAGTTGATTTGTTAATGTTATACCTAATTATTGACCATTATGTGTTTCTAGGATGAAGAATTATGTTCTTGTTTGGTTTGTGGTGGTTACTAGTGGCATTACAGTATGAAGAAGTTTTAGGAAGTTTTGTTGGATGTTCATGGAACATCCCCATGTGATCCACACATTATTGATTGACCTCTTTGGTGTTGCATTGTGTATTGAGTTGGCTTTCTAGGATATTTATAGATATCTAGCCGATATGACTTGTTTTCTTGCTTGGATCATATGCTTGGGTTTCTGTTCCAATATTTGAAGATGTGTTAAGTCGGATTTGGTATTGACCTAGATCTTGGTTAGAACCGCATTGAGAAAATTCAGTTAGAAGTATTTTTTGGGGCTAACTAGTTTTGTGATTCATGTTTTATCTACACGTTTCCTTGATGTCGACTTAGGTTGATGTGTGCTAGCGTGTGAATGGCTTTGGATCATATTGGAAGATCTAATAAGATTATTTTTGGTCCTCTCTATGCTTGGGATGTGACCACAATATGTTGTTGTGGCCGAATTGGTGAATTCATTATTTGTATTCTTTCTTGACCGACCTAATTGATGTTTTAAGGTCTTGTGGTGGATATATATACAATAAAATTTTGAATGCAAAAAGTATGGAAGTTTGAACAAGTGTGAAGAAGTGTGAATGAGGAATAAATTGAATATCTAGCAAAGTTAGTGCTATAGTGTGAAGAATGATCAAATGTGCTTGAATGCCTCAGTCATCAGAGTGAATTGTTGAAAAATATTGTAATTCTTTACAAACTCTTTTTTTCCTACTTTGAGATAGTGATTCTCATCATGTCCTGGTAAACCCACAAAACTAGTTTACAATTCCATTGAGGAAGGAAAAATGTATTTTCAGATGGAAAACACTTTAGGGGGTTTGCTAGAACCCCCTAAAGGGTTCGCTAGAACCCCCCTTCTAGAAAACCCCCCTTTAATGGGTTTTATTTTTTAATTGCATTAAAGGGGGGTTCAATAGAAGGGGGTGTTCAAGTGAACCCTCTGGTTATAGCAAACCTTGGTTCACTAGAACCCCCTTTTCCCCCCTTCTGCCCCTCTAACACCAAAAATCTACAAAATTTTTCCCTTCGAAGCTTAATTTGAGGATGAAAATGGAGGAGACTTCATAGACCCAACTAGATGATGGTAGTCCTTAGAACGAGCTATCCATCGAATATAATTTTAATATATTTTGTTTTTTTATGTATTTGTTTTTTAGTTTGATTAAACATAGGTTTTTCACCAAAAATGAAGCTCTATGTTCTGCACATGTGAAAAAATACCAAATTATCAAAATAAAATTCTAAAAAATATGTGTAGGCTAGGTATTGATGTCCTTGATCCAGTAAATAAAAATTGGATTTTGATACATACCTTTTTTTTATGTTGTATACGGTCTGCCTATGTCTGAATTGTAATTGGTTTGACTTCAAAACTTTATTAAGGAAAAATATTCAATAAAAAACTATGAAACCAAATGAAAGGGTTAGATATCGTAGTTACAAATCTAAATTCAAAAAAAATAGAATTTTATCCTTCATAGAAAAAAAGTTATGTTGTATACGGTGAGCATCACTCCTTAAAAATGGTGTTTATTGATAAAAACTAGTTTTTGAAGGAGATGGAAAAAGAAGTGCAATCTGATTCCAAAATTTTTTTAAAAAATATATTTAGAATCTACAAAAAAAATCTCACAAATCACTAGTTTCCATCATCTTCAAATTCTTCACAGTTTAGCCGCTATAGGTGCCTGAAAGTGAAGATTTAGTTAGGAAAAATCAGTTCAGTGTCTAGTTTGGCCAAAAATTGTAAAGCAATATTTTGGGATCACCCATGCCTCAGTCATTAGAGTGAATTGTTGAAAAATATTGTAATTCTTTACAAACTCTTTGTATCCTACTTTGAGATAGTGAATCTCATCATGCCCTTGTATCTTGCCCTTGAACTTGTGTTAGATTCAATTCAACAAGTCCTTTGTATCTTCCATTGAGGTGGTGCACCTTGGTTTGTAAGTCCTTTTTGGTAGTGATCCTTTATATTGTGAGTTAGCTCTCACTGTGGTTTTTCCCTTATTGGGTTTTCCATGTAAATCTAGTGTTCTCTTATGTATGTGTTTTTTTTGCTTCATCTTCCTTTTTTGTTGATTTGGTTAGAAGTATAATTGCTATATCTTTCATTGCTAAGGATTGCTGAAGTTGTTGAAGATTCAAAAAACTATATAATCCTCTATTACTATTCTATTTAAAGGTTTTGATATGATAAAGAAGTTTGTATTATTCTAAAAAAATTAATTTCTGAAAGGGATTAAATTTTTGATAAGACTGATTCACCCCCCTCTTAGTCTTTAGGTGTGTTTAACACCTATAGCACTAGGAATACAAATAGGAAACTCAAGACCAACTGCACTAGTAACATAAAATAGAACCATTTATTTTCTCATAGATTATATGGATTTACCATTGGGAAAATATATTTTGACTTGAATGTGACTAGAATAATTTCATCAAGTGTGATATGGAATCTATATTTTGACATTTTAAATTAACATCAAGTATGATAGGGATAAGTTGAATAACTTACCAAAAAATAGAAATATCCTTACCTTTAATCATACCATCTTTCCATACAACTTTAACATGTTCTTTATGTGTTATACTTTTGGAATGTTTGGATCTATCACTTGAACATCCCATATCTGGAAATTCAACACCACCAATTAGTACTATAACTCTGTTGGTCTTATGCATACATACCTCCTTTATGTCACTAACTCTCTATTAGGAACATTTCTCTTTTAAACTTCTTTTCTTGTGGTACTAATACTTTAACATTAATGCTTGACTTGTGCCTAAGCCTCTTTTCTTGTTTGGTTGATGCATCAAGATCCATTGCACTAGTACACATACTATCTTTAGGTTGCATCTATATATTTCTCAATTATTACTCGCTCTATATTTACATAATTGAAAAATTATTAATAATTATAATATCTCATTCTAATTTTCTATTTATTTTGTATCACTTCTCCATAAGTTCCTAGAGATATTGAAAATCATGTGTAGGTAACTTCTACCAATTAGGAAAACTATTATATTTATATTGGGGGCCTTTTCATTTTCATCCCTATTCACATATTTATTCTCACCATCTTCTAGTTTGTATGTAAATATATCTAATTAAATAATATAATTATTATTATATTATTCAAACCTAACATTGTAATCGTGAAGTTCATCTTCCTCTACCAGTGCAAGTGAAACTACACACTTTGTGTGGTGATGCAATACGTACCACATGCCACATCATATTACATCATCCTATAAATTCATGTTCTCCTTCCTTGTAGTTTCTAGTCTATTTGCATTGGCCTATATAGGACTTCCTTGATTTTGAATACTCAACCTATTAGTTTATGGTGGTATTGTAAGGCAATCAGTATTGTAGTCTATTATGTAGATTTTTTCCTTCATTTCAAAATGTGGTATAATAGTATTTCTAGGGGGTACGTCCTTATTTCTTTCCACCTATAAAACAAGTTCATTGCTCTCATCAACTTATCTATTTTATCTTCAGTTAAGAGAGGATTACTAGAAGCACACCTATCTAGTGGTAATATCTTCGCATCTTCTCTTGTAATGTGATTTCCTAATGCTTATATATTACTTTTAATATTTATTGTAGTAGCATATGTCTCTCTTAAAGTTTGAAAATTATTATCCTTGAGATAATATCCATTATTAATATCAAGTGTATCATAGTTCAAGACAAGAAACAATAAATCATTTCATCTTAGACTATAGGTAGAACCTCTCTGATGGTAAAGATGAATCTACTATTAATATACACCACTAGGTTGTTCACTCATTTTCTTACTATTGATAACTCATGGATTACAAATTTGGGATGAATCCTATCCCCATAATGTAATTTTAATACCTATTAGAATTCCTCCCATGAGTTTATACTACTATTAGGAAAACTATAATACCATTCTTCAATACCTTCCTTCAAGGACTGATGATCTTTAGATAAAAAAACTTATATTTCCTTTAATTTAGTTAGGAATGACATTAGGAAAATTAATCTATTGATATCTCCATTCCCAAATGATACCTCAAAAGTGGGAATCTTTCTATCTTCCTTCAAAATTGGACTTGCACATTCAAAGGTTGTTATAATGATGTAAATTATATCATCAAATTTCAATTTGATGATGCTAAACATAACAATACTAGTTATGTTCTTCATGGTTTTTCATTTAGGTTAAAAATTGGGCCTATTGAGCTAATTAACTGTTAATCCTTAATATACTCTTGAATTATTTATTCCTTTATCTAAGATGGTCTTATAGATCTAATTCTTGATCAATCTATCTCATGTGATAATCATATTTGGATCACATGGGTTGAATCATGACACTTTATATCATGCTCAATTTCATCTCTATGTAAAAGGGTAGGGGATATGGGTTGATAATAAAATTAAAATGCTCTTATATCAAAGTTTACCATTCCCATACTCCAATAATTTATGCTAATGGGAATATCATTTCTTTAAAATTATAGTCATGTATATCTATCCCCCTTTGAGTCCTAAGTATTTTGTCAACTAAATAATCAAAGGTATACTAATATTGATCCCTCAAATCAATAAATCTATTATTTATACTTGAAGTACTCACCTCATGATCTTGCAAAGAGGATTAAATAAATAATTTTATTTTTTCTCCATGTATCTTGTTGCTTCTTTGTATGAGATAAAATATACTTTTACTCTTTTAGGTATTTGGAATGTCTCTTCCTTTCTATTTTTAACTTTCTTATTTTGTTCTTCAAACTAGGTTTGTTTCTATAAAGTCACTTTTTGGAATATGAAGTCAATTTTATTATTATTTTAGTAGTGACAAATAGTCGATATTAAGTTGCTAGGTAGTTGCACAAGGCACACTTTCCTTTCTTGGAAAGTTTTCTTTGAAAATGACTCTATAATTCAGATTTCATATCCTATGAAAACTCTCTTTTTGTGTAGTTTGATGATTGTTGTATTAGTGACTTTTTCCAAATTAATAAAATATTGAAGATATTTTCCTATGGTTGTTCATTGGTATAATTTCCTAAGTTTTCCATGTAAATCTATGCATTTATTTGTGTGTATTATTTTCTTTGTTTATCCAGCCTTGCGGATTTTCTCACATCACTAATATTCACTTGAAAAATAAATATCTCTCTTCATCAACAAAGGTCTACAAGATATGATTCAAATTTATATCTCACTACATGTCAATTTGTTAGTGTAATTTGATGAGCTACCAACTACAAAGAAAAAAAATGACATGACTAAAAATAAATTATTGAATATAATTTTTTGGGACTTACTATTTTTGCTATTTTTGATAAATGTTTGACATGTAGTTGCATGAGTCACACTTTCCTTTTCTAGAAAATTTTCTTCAAAAAGGACTCTATAACTTGGATTTCTTATCCTATATAAAGTCTTTCTTTTTGTATAGCTTGATGATTATTTTTGATAATGTAGAAAACATTTATAGGGTGATATACTTGTAGACACTCAAAAATTGTCCTAGCCTCCAAGCAACATTTTTACACTAATTCTCGGCTTACCCATATGATTAAATAATTATCAATTATTTAATTATTACCAATTTCTTATTTTGCTATTAATTAAATAATATCATATTATTTAATTAATTCAGTTTACTATTATTCTCCCTTGATTAATTAAATAAAGTTTATTTAATTAATTACGTCACTAATTATATTTATTATTCAAAATTAATTAAAAAATTATAATTTTTTAATTAATTATCCATTATCCTTTTTCTAAATTAAATAATCATTTCAACTACTTAATTATCCATTAATCTCTCAACATTGTCCCTTATCCATAAATAAATAAAATTATTTATTTATTTCATTTTGCACATGCCTTTAATAATTAATTAATTTAATTAATTATTAAATCTCATGCGTTTCTAAATCATCCTCTAACTCACACTTACTCTTAGTCCACTCATCAATCAAATCCACTTCACTCCCACTCACTTTGAGTTCTCTAAACAATCAATTTAGTTCACTGCCACTCAGTCTAAGTTAACAATTCAATCAATTTTCTTAAGTAATCATTGAATTAATTAACTGAAATCATGCAACCACTTAACTGACCCTGAAATCCTCTCATAAATTCTCTAGCATTGATCTTTTCAATTCTTCCTCAAATATTGACCATCCATCAAACTTGGCATTTTCTATAAAATCAATTTGTATTCTCGTTTGAAGGGGAACTAGGATCTTTGATATTTTTCTAGCATATACATTTGAGCTTATTGTAATTGTGCACACATAAAATCTAAGAGAAATAATAACTTACAAAGCAAAATTGAGAAGGGAAATAGTGGTGATTCAATTTTTTATGTGAGAAAGGTACATCATTTGATTGATCTTTCATGTTTCTTGCATTTATCCATTCTTCATTGATAGATTGGAATTAGTTTGTTTGAATCATATGGTTTTCGTAGTTGTTTTTTATGATTCTTGCTTATTTTCCTAATTCTTTGATGCAACGAAAGGAGAAAGACCTCAAAAAACTTTCCTATCACCTTCAAACATGACTTCAAAACTTAAGACAATGAGTTCTCAAACCCAAAAGGTGGGGTAGCAATTCAGACCTTTTTGTTCATAATTTCCTTTAGGTACTTGTTAAAGGGAATGTGAATTTTTTTTTGGATACCCTTTTGTACCTTACTAAACATATGTTAAAATAAAGTAGATTTGTTTTGTATGAAATAGAGAAAAACAAGGCGTTCATTTATCAAACCCATAGGCTGCCTGACTGTGAAATGAAAGGAACAGTCATTAATAACTTTCACAAAACAAATAATGAAGCCAATCGCTTCAGTGGGATTGGAGATAACATAATTTCAGACTTTTTCTCTAATTTTCATAAAGATCTAATGGTGGAAAAGAAAGGTATGGCATTTTTTCTCAAACTGCAAACTTTAGGTAGCCACAAACCTCCTCTCACCAAAAATGGCATAACTTATTCAAAACTTAATAAAATTTGCTAAAAAAAAAGAATATGAAACTAGACTCATTTATTAATCTTTTCCCATTTTTTTCATACCATACATGTACCGTACATTTCCATACTAACACGTTTTTAGACTGCAAACTTTGGAAAACATTGTTAGAATAGGGTAGCCTTCACCAAAATGGTCATATCTCCCACAAAACTCAATGAAATTTAATGACAAAAAAATAAAAAGAAAGGAGATTCACATTAAAACACTATCCAATTTGTTTTATACCTACATATAGGCTGTACAATTCGTGCTAATAGACAATAAATGCTGCAGCTTTTAGAAAACACCAAAACAAACTTTATTCCATTCACTAGTCCAAGTTTGAAAAATCAATACAATAATTCTTGCATTTGACCATTTCAGCATATTCATGCTTTTTCTAACCATTTAAAATTTATTCCCATGTTCTAACAATTTCATGTAATTGAAAACCACATTTTTGACAACTTTCTAAAAAGAAAGTTGCATGACAATTTGGCAACTTTTGACAATTTTTGTAAATTTTCTAACTTTTCCCACCAACGACCAAACCCACTACAAAAATGAATTGAATACAATAGAATATGATCATAAATGTCCTTATGAACCACTAAAACCCATTATCAACCCAAAATTACAAAAAAAACAAAAATGAGCAAAAATGAAGCACCTAGTGCCCCTGCACCATTTTTGGTCATACAAATTAGAGAACCTATCGTAAAATGCTAACAAATTTTATGAGATAAAATGAATTTTTGAAGTTACAGGTTCTACAAAACATTTTTTGAGTGTAGTGTGACACATCTATGGAGTTCTATAACATATCCATTTTCTACAACACATATATTGATAATTGTGGTCCACATCTATTTCCCACAATGCATGCGTAGATTTTCATAACATTTTCATTAATTTTGGTAACGCAATTGACTTAGATTATAATTTTTTAATTTTTGGTTAAATTTTTTTGTTTCTAATTATGCTGAGAGTTGGAAATTGATTGTGTGAAATCATAATTTAAATTTGTGCTTTTTGGGTTGTCTTTTCTATTCATTTTTGGAAGTTCTAACATTTGCAGGTTTTGTAACACAATTCCTATTCCACACTACAAGTGTTTTCTCCAACACATCTGGAGTTTTCAACACTGCATCCATCTTTTTCAATGCATTTATCATTTCTTTCGACGCATTTGAAGTTTCCTACAATGCAATCATTTACTATAACACATCTAAAGGTTTCTACATTGCAACTGCTTCTACAATACATTTGTTAGAAATAGTGACACACCTGTTTGATTAAATTAAAAGGTATAAAATTTTCAATTTCTATTTTTGAAGGAAATTTGATTAAGATAGATTAGGTGTTTTCTTGTCACTGATCTTTGTTAGTAGATTTGTGATGACTATTTGGAAAATATTTCCTTAAGACTACTACTCTTGTTTGTTGTAGCTTGATTGAAAAAGACATCATTTAAACTAATGATTAGTTTGATGTAGGTTCGCTGGCCAAAGAAATAAATTTGAAACTGTGTGTCTTCAGTTTCTAAAATATATAACATTTGGATTTAGGATTAAAATGAGTCCACTTTTTTGTTTTTGGTAGACTAGTGATGCATATGCTCTCTCCTTGAGCTAGTTGTAATCTTGGAGATCAAAACCATCATTAGTTTGTAATTTATTTGTTCACCTACGGTGTGGTTGTTTTGCATATTCTCTCCCCTCATGACTCTTAAGAATGATCTTGAGGATTAGAAACAACACCATAATCATTTATTTCAAGTAGGAGACCTTCCTAGGGGCCTCATCACCTCAGGGTTCGATCTCAACCATGTTTCTCAATGGGGTATAAAAAGTGGGAAGAGAAAAAGTTGTACCTCAAGGAGTAGCCAGTATCGTTTGAGCTAAGCACTATGACCCTCAATCCATCAAGACATGTATAGGTGAAGAGGAGAAGGGAGACCCCCTTGACTCAAGAACTATCAAACAAGCTCTTTGTTTATATTAGACCCCCACTAAAAACCTTTGTTAATTAAAATCTTAGGGGTCATTGGTTGTAGCTTGGTGTAGTGCCAGGTACAATATCATGCTCGAAGCTACTCACCACATACTCCCTTAAGTAGAGATATAAATTATTGGATTGGATTTTATAGTCTCCTAGGGAGAGAGAGAAGGTGACCTTGTTGTCGTATTGGGCCTATGCCACTAGACATCTAGCTATCTAATTTCACAAGAAATGTGTTTCTATCCAATCTTATAGAGTAGTAGAACTTAATTGTATGGTGATCCTACATCAAGTATACAAACCTATTCTGATTAATTAAGTTGTGTTTTTCTTCCAACTATCTTCTATATGTGCTATACTAGTGACACCATTGGCCTTTTGGACTTAAGCCTTATTACCCAAGAGTCAAGAGTCAAATACATATTTCTATATTTTTTAGTGTTTTATGAGTGCATTCTATCCAAAACTAAAAAAATCACTTAGAACACCTAATTTTAGGAAATATCGAAAGTCACGAATTTGAGCCTTTCTATAACACAATCATTCAAAAAATAAAACCAAAGTAACACATTTGTTAACTCCTGCACTGCATCTGTATTCTTTAATGCAATTATTCAGAAAAGAAAGCTAAAGTCATGCATTTGTTAACTCCTACACTGCATCTATATTGATATGTAACCCATTTGTAGAACCAGAATCATGCATCTGTTAACTCCCGTGCCAAATTTGTTTCATATATTGCATCTATGTTTTACACCACATCTATAACTTTATGTAATTTTGCTAATCAAATAACCTAAAAAATCCAGAGCAATGCAACTGTCTAGATATGTAGGTCACATTTTTCACTATCATACAATTTTCCAATACTATCATGCATCTATTACTATTATGTAGCACAATTGCTACTTTATGTACCACATCTAAAGCTTTCTATACTGCATCTGATAATTTACCTAACACATTTTCTTACACAAACAAATTAGGGTTTATTTTTGAAGATCTAGACTTTAGAACTGATTTACATAATGACCTAACATAGAGACCTGGGACTTGTTAGATTAGTATTGCACTTTTAGTATTTTCCCACTTTTCTTATCTTAATCGCACTTTTAGACTAAAAATTTGTCATCTAATGTTAAAAATTGACCTTTACATTTTCAAAATAGGAAACCAATCAAATTTTGATCTTACCACAATTATCCTTTGAACATCTTGACCTCATACTCTCTCATTATCCCACCATCAGTAGGACCTATAACTCATAAGTCTAGTTTAGGTTCAACTTTTATCAAACCTCATACCAATATTTATCCTTTTGAGGTCTAGATATTTCCTTTGATCACCTTGGTCCATCATAATTTGTCAAGTATCCTATCAAAATAAGAAGAATCCAAAAACATATCATAAAATTCATTTGCAAGCATCCTTTAAAATCACAAAAATACCAAAAAGTCTTATATGATCGAAACAAGATCACAAAGAAAAAGAAAATAAATGGATCCTAAAATTGACCTACTGTTAATCCCACTAGCGTGATGCACTTTGGGTCCACCTCAAATGAACATCCAATTTTACAATCTGAAACCACACCATCTTTTGATGATGAGTTTTCCTTAAATATTATTTAACAAAACCTAACCCAAGAGGAACTTGATGATGCTTCAAAAAGTCCCAAAATATTATGAATAATGGAGGAACTCATATCCGTTGATCCCAACAGATACTTTTTATCACATGCACAAAAAGGAGCTAGAATTTTTATAGATTTTAATATTTCCACCATAATAGAACAAATAGCAAATGTGGTATCTCAAGAATAAGGTGTCGTTAATGTGACACCTCCATCACACAACCCCACATCACAAAAATTGAATACAAGCATGCCACTTGGAAGGATCTCCCATAATATAACAAGTGTAAACATACCCCCAACCCAGACTCAAACAATTGGATTAAACCAAAACTCGAACCGACCTCCACCACAACAACAACGTAACCCAAATCCAACATTCACATCTCACTTTTACCAGACCACCCAACCTATGCCACAACATCATTTCAACACACTCAACTGAAACATCCATGCTTGCACTTCATCTACAAACCATCTAAATACAATACTGTTCATAAACCCTCTACAGAGCCAAACACATTATACCCAAACACACATATCTTCTACGTCACCATCACCAATGGAGATATTAGATCAACAATTACAAAGCTTGCAACAACATATTACAAACATGTAGGTTACTAGAACCAAAAAGAATTAATCAAGGACCTATATCCTTACCCTTTTGATAGAAGTATATACATCTTGCATTTTCCCACAAACTTTGACATACCAAAATTTGAAAAATAGAAGGGTAAAGGAGATCCTATAGAGCATGCGAGAGAGTTTTACATAGTCTGCTTAGATATTTCTTATGACCAAAGATACCTAATGAACCTTTTCCCATGAATTCTTGGGGGACAAACACTAGAATGATTTACTCACTCGCCTCTTGGCATAAGGACCTAGAGTGAATTGGCTGATAATTTTGTTGTACACTTCTCATACAACATCGAGAACAAAGTAAACATCATAAAATTATGCAAAACTAAATAGAAGGATGTAGAAGATTTTGCTTCATTCTTACAGAGATGGAGAAGCCTTGTGAGTAAATGTCCTTGTCATATACCAAAAAAGTTATTTTTTAGAAAAATGTGTCTCAACCTAGAAATTACATAAGGTTTACTATTGATAGGTAAGTAATGGGGGTTGTAGGGGGGTACCCCCTCATGAGGGGTTTGAGGGCCATGTGCCTTGATAGGGGTTTGGGGTAGTGCCCTCGAAAGCCAAATTTTATGTATAGTTTATCATTATAAATTTGGACTATTTATCATTAGGTCTCAGATTTGACAGTGGATATTTTGTTAGCTTGACTTTCCCTAGAAGGAAACTCTATTTTATGAGGGTGTTGTATTATGACTATGTGTTGTGATGTATTATGAGAGTTTGATAGCAGTCGCACTGCCTCTAGATCTCTAGTTGGTGATACTCCTGTGAGAAGCTTTCTCTACAAGTATATTGTAATATTTGTTATTTCTAAATAATATATTGGGTGGCTTTGGAGTGTGGGGTTTTTCTCTCAAAAGGGTTTTCCCCTCGTAAATCACTATGTTGTGGTATGCATTATATTTACATTTATTTTTGTTTAAGTTTATGTAATTGTTGAAAAGATCTATAAAGCTTTACATTATCCCCCTCTCAAGATTAGTGTAGGAAGTTGTTCCACTACCTTAGATTCCTTACATAATTGGAGCAAATATTCCTAGAAAACCTTAATTTAGAAGTGATGTTTCATCTCTAAATTCATTGCTCCAATACATTTGAGGATGCTATTGAGAAGGGTCTCTATAGAGAAAGTCCTCATTGTTGTGCAATTTTCACACACATGCCCCACTGAAAGTAGGGACCCTCTTTTCTTGTTTTGTTTTCTTGTTTGTTTGTCGTAGGGTCTTGAATCCATCCCCTTAAGGGATATGTCTCTTGATCTTGGTCCTATTTCGCCCATGCACTTAATGATAAATCTGCATTTCAGATGTTATTCTTGCAACTTCATGATGATTGTCTAACTCCTTGAGGCTGACCCTTGCTCATAATTTGGAATTTGAAGCAAAATTGGTTAAGTTTAGGGCAGGTTCAGTGATTATGAGGTACCTCAGATTACCCAAACATTAATCTGGCTGGGTAATCCGAGCTACCTCAGATTACCTGAGTCCGAGCTCCCATTAGGTTTCTGAGTTTTCTGCAGACGTACGTATGGGAATTTATTGCTTGCACTAATGAGCTTTAAAGGGTTAATTTGGAAATATAATGAGGTTTGAGCGGTCATTTGGTCATTTTGCATTGATGTGTGCTTGAAGCTAAGAAATGTCTCCACCATCTTGCATTCGATTCAGGCTCCAACGTTGGGTGTGTCTTCATCGGTGATCATCCTAAGGTTTGAGAATATCCATTGCCGGTCTGTCATTACATCTTCCTTTGTTGTGTGTCATTTCAAGGTATGCTTTTGGTATTTCTCCGGTGGCTTTACTTCATTTCAAGCTTTCTTGTTTAATTCTTGTGTGGTGAAGTCATTTGTTGAGTTCAGGATTTGGTTTTGTTCTGCCATCTAGGGTTTTCCGTTTCTATAAAGTGCTTATTCTAAGGGTTAAAATAGGGATTCAATTTGGGTGCATTTAGTGAATGAGATTTGTTGAAAATTCTTAAGATTCACTTGTTGCATTTTATTTTCATGAATTGATTTCAAGATATTGGAGAGTCACCCTGTTTTGAATGATAACTCAAAAACCCTAGTTTTGTGCTTGCAAACTTGATAAAGGATGAATGATATTGAGGATTTTGGAACAAATTGTTTGACTCGAATTCATCATGAAGCAACAATGATTCAATCTTTATAGGGTGAATTTGTTTTCATTTTTCATTTTAGGGCAAAGTAATTTTGACACTTAGAAATTTTGGCGTTTGAGCTAAACCTAGAAATTCTAAGGTAGCTTGGATTTTCTGAGCTCTAATCCGCTCAGAGAATCTGAGCCCCCTCAGATTATCCAAATCCTACGACCATTCAAAATTTTGAACTCAATGATGAACACTTAGTGAATATTGTGTTTATCTTTTTTTTGGTAATTCCAAGTCACCTCAGATTACCCAAACGTTAGTTCACTCGGGTAATCCGAGGTCCCCTAAAATATCCAAGCTTCATGAACTTTAGACTCCCAATGCATGAGATGAGTTGACACTTGAATGGAAACAAAATTTGGAGTGTTCTTAAAGTGATTAATTCCTGAGTATGATAAATTTCATCGAATTGCAAGTGAAACATATGCAATATGTTGAGTTCCAGAAATCTGAGCTTGCTCAGATTACTCAAGCTCTAATCTAGTCGGGGAATTTGAACCTACTCAGATTACTCGACTTTTGTTCATTTGTGTTTAAATATCAATGTTAGTGATAAACAAGCTTGCATAATGAGGTTATATTATCATTGCATGAGATGTCGATTGATTTGGGTGAATTTTATATGCATACATGATGTGAGAATAAGATCTTTTTAAAATGAATTGCTTGCCTTGTATTGCCATTGGAGTTATATCATTATCATTTTAATTTAATGGCATTATAATGTGTTATATTGGTGTTTTCCATTTTGGTGATTTTATTCATTTCTAACAGATGCAGGTAGAGCTGAGTCTTGACAAAACTACCAAGACAAAGGCTGCTTTGGTGCAAGAGGAGGTCAAGAGAAGATTAGAAAGGATGAAGTATGACTTCAAGGGCATATGGCCAGAGTTTGAGATTGCATCTACTTGGTCAAAGATTATAGACACAAATATGGGACATATAGATTATGATGACTTTCAACAGAGGATGTTTGGAAATGCACCAACTCAATTGGCATAGATCATTACTCACACTAGTTTGGCACAAACAACAGGATTTCCACCAATAAAACTTTGTCCGGAGCTGGTTTTGTAATGTGTGAGACATTATGACTCCAGAACAAGGATTGTAATTGGGCCACAAGGAAGAGTTATGGAAAATCTAACTAAAGAGTCCATTGCAGAGGTTTTCAATATTGCCTCACATCACAAGCTTATTGAGGAAATCAACATTGGGGAAGCAATTGAGTTCTATGATGAAGACCCCAACAGGGCTTTGGAAATCATGAACAATTCTTGGATATTGAATCCCAAGCCCCATTACTCCAAGCTTCCTAAACAACTGCATAGAAGTGATTTCAAGCTAGAGTATCATGGCATTATAACTTTGTTGGGAAGGGTCATGGGAGTAGAAGAAGCTCACATCTTTCAGAATTGGATGTTCTACCCCATCACATAAATTGTGGCTAGCAAGCATTATCACTGGGCTAGAATCATAAGCAACAATTTGGATGCCCAATTTAGAAGTGTGTAGGAGACCAACAAATTCGCCATGACTTCATATCTTTTCTACATGTTGGAACACAAGACTAAGTACAAAGGTCTTAGTTGCAAAGGGACTATTGGAAAGGATAGGATATGGGACATATACCCACAGCTGTAGCATAAAACATGCAATTATAGGATGAAAAATGATGCATTTTTCATGTACATTCCCAGGTTGTTACAAGTCGCTCTTCATGTTAGGGTTTCTGTTGATGCCACAGACTTGATCAAGCAATATGGTCAATGGTTCATCTAATTTCAAAGGTTCACATACATCTGGGTACAAGGGTCTCTAGTTGTTCCACTTAGACTTCCAAGGTATCTAAGCAACAAAATTCTAATGCTAGAATTGACAAGACAAATGGTAGGCTTTGAGAAGATCCTACAACAGGAGTTGAAAAAGAAAGGGCTGGGAGAAAAATTCCTATTGAGAATGGGAACTTTAGAGGCATTCCCTTCTATTCAGAGTGCTCAACATTCTGAGAAGGAGATAGCACAATTAGAGTTGTATTCTCATACCAATAGGAATAAGTTTGATCCATATGGCAAGGCCATGAAGCAAGCCAACATAACATTTAGGCATAAGGATCACATTGAAGATTATTGGGCCAATTGCAAAGATGAATTTGATGTCATTCAAAGGATATTTTCTAGATTGCCTCTCAAATTGATAAGGCTATACAGGGTGGTAGAAGTTCTTGATCAAGTGCAGGATGATGAGATAAATTTGGTTCAACATCATGACTATGAGCCTTATAGGAACAAGCCCTTGCTCCTATCAACTGGTCAGAGGAACAAATTACTGATTTGGATCAAGTTACTAAGCCAGTAAAGAAATACTCTAGGCTGTGGGTAAAGCATAAGGTGTTGGAGGTTGAAGCTGAGGGCACAAAATTCACATACAACTTGATGGGAGACTTGGAATCTCAATTTGAAGAAGAAGCAGAAGTAGAGAAGGAGGATACTCTTGAGCCTCATGAGGAAGAAAGACTTGAGGAAGGAGATAAACCAATATCCATCAAGAGGAGGACCAAGAGTCAGACAAAAGTGAAGCAAGGGGAGAAGCCATTTCCTAAAACCAAGAAGGCTATTTAGGTTAGCAATACTGTAGAAGAAGGTGAAACTTCACAACCAGTGAGGAAGAGAAGGTTGGTCACAAAAAGACAAAAGGCTGCAAATGCTAGAAAAGGTAATACTTCTACTGATGCTTCTTCCTCCGCAAAGGTTTTTGATTTGGAAGTTTTGGAGAGAAACCACAATTGTATGTTAGAAGAAATTCTCCCAAGCATAAGGTATCTCCAGTAGAAGAGATAAGAAATGTAGAAGAAAATGTGAGGAATGAAGAGACACCTACTGATGATGTTGAGAGGAGAGTAGCTATAGGAAATAATTCTCCCATTCCTTCTCCACATCATAATGTGAATTTTTTTGAGGAAGCAGTCCATGAGGAAGGAAATATATCAAATGATACTGAGCATCTTGAAGAAGAAGATGATGAAGTCTCTACTCCTCAAAGTGGAGAATGGAGGAAGTTTGTGCAAGAAACAAAGCAATCTACTTCTGGAGCAGAAAGTAAGAATATAGAATCTGAGGTAATTCAAGAAAAACCATCTAGGTCTCCTGAAAAGGTGATAATTGATGAATTAGAAGATCATCTAGAAGCAAAGGAGAATAGGGAGGAGGTTGCTGATAGTCCTCACCAGGACAAAGATGAACAAGAGGATCAACCTAAAATATAAAAGAATGTTGAGGAAAATGTGGTTGATAGTCCAAATAAGGAGGTAGCAATTGAGCA
The DNA here is from genome assembly GCA_007258455.2 of Sequoia sempervirens. NCBI lineage: Eukaryota > Viridiplantae > Streptophyta > Pinopsida > Cupressales > Cupressaceae > Sequoia > Sequoia sempervirens. The sequence continues at coordinate 537,152,777 of VDFB02270651.1, read as the reverse complement.
ATCTACAACTCCTGAATGGTTAGAGAAAAGGCTTAGTAAGAAGCCCATAATTGTCCAAGAGGAAACTCCTAGCTAGGACAAATTGCTTGAACAATGGGGGTAGCCCAAGTAGAGGAAGAGGGCTAAAACTATTTCAAAGATTTCAAGAGATGAATTTAATAATAGGGTTATTCATGTAGCTATGCCTACAATAGATAAATTCAAGGATGAGGTTAGGCCTTTTGATTATAAGGTACAAACTATTAATTTGGGTACTACAACTAAGGAGCAAGAGAAGGAGGAGTTTTAGGAATCTTCACAGGCCATTCTCAGAAGGCTAGATAAGGAAACAGAGGAAAATGAGAAGCTGCAAAAGTAGCTAAATGATGTTTAGAAATATGTTCAACATTTGATGAAGCCTCTGTAAACTGTTGGAAGTGAAAGCACTATTCCAGAGGGATTGTTTCCTAAAGAGGTAGTTTCAGAAATTGAGAAGTTAAAATCCTCTATTCATAGCACCCATGATTGGCTTCAGGGAGTTAGTAAGAGAGGGGATGAGTCAATTAGATAGATTCTTGCCATCCATATTAAGGTAGTTGGATTTCTTTAGGACACCTCCCAGTTTGCTGCAGATTGTAATAAGATTGATGAATCTACTGCTAAAGAGTTGAAGAAGATCCTATAGTCACCTCCAGAAGAATTAACTTCAGGTGATATTGGCAAGGTAAAGGAGTGGATAGAAGTCTGGAATTATAGAAAAGAACTCCTTACTAAGGCCTTGAGGAAAATAATGAAGTTACAAGAGAAAATGAAGGAGATATACAATAATTGCACTAAGTTTATGGAGATAATGACTGGGAGAAGGAAATTTGGCCATAAAAAAATGAACATTGGCAGGTTGCAAGGATGGTGGCATGAAATTTATGCTCCTTTTGATAATGCTCCAATTGTGAAAGAAAATCTGGAAGATGCAACAATTTATATTTCAAAGCTAGATAAATATCATGAGCTGCAGGTTGAGTGGAATAAAATGATGCCCCAATATTTGGAAGAATATAAGACTCATAAGACAAGAATTAAATTTATTCTAGTTCCAGATGTAGAGGATGCGAAATAAATATTAGATAAAGTCAAAGAATTAGCCAACAAATTAAATGCCAATTAGGAAGAGGAAATTAGCTAGCCTCCAATTGCCTAGGGATTTGGGCCAAACATGTGACTTCTAGCCAACTAGTAGGGACAACCTCAAATTTTGTGCCATCAAAAGGAATATTTCTAGAAGGATCCATGTTGACTTGGAGTTAATTGCAAATATTTAATGTAATTTTATTTGATTTTTAAAACTCTAGGCCGACCTAATCATGTGACCCTAATTTTGGGGCGACTTAATGTTGCTCTTCTATAAATTGAGGCTCCATCTTCATTTGTAAGGGTTAGAATCAGTTAGACATAGTTGCAAAAGCTAGAATTGAAATAGGAGTTAATATTTTCTGAGAGCAACTGCTGATACATTGAGAATACATGAATTGTTGCAAACTTGGGTGATTCAATATAAGTAAAGACATTGTTCTTTGGTGCTCTTTCTTGTGTTGCTTCACTTTGCATGGTTCTTGTTCTCCAAATCTTTAAGATTGCTTTGAGATTATTAGTTTCATGTTAGATTTTAGATTTGGATATGATGCAATGGTGTTTATGGTTTAATATTTGAAGTGTTTGAGCAATCCTTGGTCCATACTTTTAGCAGCTTGCTGATTGTAAGTTGTTGTGTAAAGTTAGCCTAGGCCTAAATATTGTGTGCTGAGTTCAATTATGGGTATTTATTCATTTCAATTGCTATATAAAGTTGAATTGGGTGACTGCTTCATGATCTAAAAATATTTAATTCCTTAGAAGATTGCATTGTTTCTATGAGATTGCAGGTTTATTCTGGGTTTAGTAGGAATTAGTTTTAGAGGATTGGTCCACTTTAAGTGTTTAATCATTTATAATTGTTGGTCTTAGGAATTAGTTTAGTTTTAAAATCTCTTTAAACCCCTTATCTTTTGTTGTTTCTTTTGAAATCTGAGTTAGATTTTAGGATTAAAAAGCATCACCATATTGTTCTATCTAAGAAAAGCATACTTCCAACATTGTTCATTTGTAAGGCCCCTTGTGATTACCAACATTTTCACATTATCACTGAGTTATTTGTTGCATTGTCAAGACCTGACATTAGAGACCTTGGGGTTATCTCTTGAGGCTTGCTGATAGAAATTTACCTTTCAAGAGAGATAAGATACTTGTATTCTGTCTGAGTTGTTGCTATGCAAAAAACACCATCAACACTCATTACAAAAGGGCTAGTAAATTTTTTGAAAGAGAATAACAACAATCCAAGCACTTCATATGATAAAATCAAATTCTAGAAAAATTTGGTTGTGAAATAAGAATATGAAAAAATGATGGTGTGATAAATATAAAATTGATCAACAAGCACCCTATTATTAGTCTTAAAGGACCTTCCATGCCCAATAGTAACCAATCAAAAAATCATGAGAAATCAATAGATGTAGTTCAAAACAATTCACAACATGGACCTCTAAGGACTAATACGAATCCAAGATGAAAATTCACTCCTTCAAGAGAACCCATTGAATCTATGCTTCACAAACTACTCCAAGAAAATATAGTCGCTCTTCTAGAAATCAATCAATATGAACCACAAGTCAAACCAATGTAGTAGAAAAGACACTGATTTATGTGATTACCATAGGAAAAAATAATATTATTATCAACTTTGATAATTATATCATAAATTACTGGTAATTTTTTCCTCCCATAGGTTTTATCATCATAGCTAATTCTAGGTTAATAATTTTAATAAATATAGAAATTCAATGGTAGGGAGAGGTCCCACTCTATGGGTATCCTAAGAAAATTATTCTTAAATTAAGTGTTGAAATCTATGAATATCCATGGGGAATATTTTTATGGCTATTATTTGTTCCACTAGATACAACCCATCTCCCTTTTGAATCTTAAAATAATTAAAGAAAACCCCAAATCATGCTATGTATGAATTGAATTTGGATCTAATATCCTACATAATAAAATTATTTCTCTTAAAATATTGTGCAATAAATCTTTGGACCATGTCAACTTAAGTCGTATCAATAAAAAAAAATATAAGATAGCAATATCATGAATGTGATCAATGTCGGTAACAATATTTTCTATAGTATGAATTTTAGAGTTTAATCTAGAATAGGATTCCATTATATGGGAAATTTAGGTGATATTGAAGGCCGATCGACATTTCATGTGACAAAAGGATAATTTTTTATTTTGGATTTTCCTCAAAATAGGGTCTCTAGGTGATTTTTTATTTTAAGAAATGTATAGATTGATATCTTCGCCAAAATATTGAAACTTGAATAAATTATAGTCTCAAATAGTTTGCTAGAATTTGTTGATGCTCAAATATATCCTAAATATATTAGTTCCTCATAAAGAATATTATCAGAAAAGTATCAAAAGTGTGGGGCCTTGAAATGTAAGGAAAACTCTAAGTTTGGAAGGCCAATTCCTTATCTATTCTATCTAATATAAATGAATAAAGAAAAGAGATGGGAATTATTGAGAGGAAAATATAAAATGAAATAAGGATGATATGATAGAATAGGATTTTCATACTAATTTATCATATAGCGTAATCTTAAATTGTCTTATGGTCTTATTCATAGGCATTATTTGAGGCTGAGGCTAGGATTGAATTTTAGGTCTTCATTTTGTAAACAAATCTATAGATTCAAAAATAGCGGGCACTTAAGAATAGCTCTTGCAACATAAATTTTCACAAATCAAATAGAGTCCTAAAGTGAATAGATATTTTCTTTAAGAAATATATAGATTGGGATCTTCACAAAAATATTGAAAAATTGAATGAATTACTGTCCCACCTAGTTTGCTAGAATTTTTATGCTCAAGTATATACTAAATGTATTAGCACCTAATAGAGAATATTATCATGGAAATTCTCACAAGTGTGTGACATTGAAATGTAAGACAGTCTTTAGGGTTAGAAGGTCGATTAATTATCTATAATATTTAATCAAATTTAATAAAGGAAAGAGATAGGAATTACTAGGAGGAAAATCTGGAATGAAGTAAGGATGGTATGCTAGAATAGATTTCACATACTAATTTATCATAAAACACTTTTATATGGTTTAAAGGTCAAATATAAAATAAATTAAGCATGGTCATAGATGTTTTAAGAAGCAAAAAAATATTATATAAAAATTAATACGATGATTAAAATAATCACAACTTTGTATATGTTGCACAGTTCAAGTATTCTATATAGTTACAGTTTATGAACATCTAGAAGACTCTAGACACATAAAAAAAGTCCATTTTAGGACTTAAAAGAAAGAAACTTGAGAAATAGTATTTCTCACAAGGCTCATCAAGCATGGGATTACAAAGTTACAAAGTCTCTTAATGAATTATCCCAAGGATCTTATTTAAATGTAAAAGAAAAAAGAGAAGAAACTAAAATAATAGGAAAAATAGTGCCTTATTAGTCATGTATAATTATTCCTCAAAGATTTATGGGATTCTAGAGATCTTGATCCAAAACATCCTTTCTTACTTCATGCATCTACAATAATTCATGTTTATCAATGATGGAGTAGTTTCATGATTAATAAATGGTAGTGTGGTTTATGAATTTGAATGCATTTAAGTGTACTCGTACACATAATTAAAAATGTATATATTTTCAAAATTCCTTTCAGAACTTAAAAATAAATTCAATTTTATATTCATTTAATTTCTTAAGACTTATAAGTTATTGTTAGAGAGATTAATGAGCATTTTATCCCTTTTCTATATCATCACCAAGTTTTCAATTCAAAAATATCTTGGTCATCAAATATATTAAGGTGGTGAGATCGATGGTTGCTACTAACTTATATCCCTTTAGTATTGTTCTTGTCAATTAAGGCTCTACAAGTCATTTCTTTAAGGTCCATATAGATAGATAATAACACTCCACTAAATCCAAATTGCATGGTTTAACACTACTCTAAACCTTGAGAGACCATTGATTAATTTACATCCAATGGTTTTGCAAGTGTTCATGTTTTCTCTTTGTGTCCTTATGAGTAACAAAAGGAACCTATGGGACTCATCGCATATCACTTGGTTAATTCCAAATCTCTTAGTTAAGACATCTATTTTCCAATATAATAAATTGTATGGCCCATCTAATGGTCATGATGATATGGTAAGAACAATAAATTTTTCGTAGTTAAAACTTGAACATTAAACCTATCCATATGAAAACACACATATTATGATCTAATTTATATTTTATAATCAAAGGATAAAATTGTGTATAACAAAAAGGTTATAAATAAAATTAAATAAAGATATAATTATGTCCATTTGGTTGATTATTATGTAAAATATTTATAGGATAAGCAAGCCATGAGGTGACAAAGAATGTGGATGGTGTGAAGAATATGTTGTCTTTTATTGATATTGTGTGAATGTAAAAATAATTCCCATGATCAATAAGGGAAAAATACACTTGATTTAAAAAGGAACCATCGAGAGATACAAATAATGGTAATGGCATGTTGCAAGAATGGAAAGAATGAAGGTGTTGTCATTAATGCCAACTAGTCAATTGGTTATCAACTGATTGCTATTGTCATTAGTGTCATGGATATAGGTTATTGGCTATATATGTCAAGGATATTGAGAAAATTGTAATGAAGAAAGATTACAGGTGTTTAGTGGTGGCTCCAGGTTTTGCTCCAAGATTTTCTCCTATGTTTGTGTGGTTCAAATATGTTGGTCATGGTTGTTGCAAGCTACTATATTCAGATTTTTAGATGTTGATTCATTGTATAGTGCGAGTTATGTTCACCAGCTGTGAACTATGGTTTTATGTGTTGTTGGTTGAGGTCCAGGAGAAATGTTGTTGGTCTTGATTTCTCTTTGTTAAAGTCTTATGACTTGCAGTTCTAGAGATGATTTGTTTTTATTGTATTGAAGATAATTTTGGTATCTGGGAGGTTCATGCTTAATTGTTCTATGTGTTTTACACTGGTTTGGCTGACCTTGTGTTAAACACTATCTTCAAAGTTGATGAAGTGTGTTGGATCTATTTGGGTCCTTACGAAGCATGTGTTTGGGTCACCCTCATTCTAATTCCACCCTAGGATGTTTGGAATCAACCTAATTTGAATTTGAATTTGGATGGTTGACTTTGGATATGCTTTAAAGTTAAAGATGGTATAAATACAAGATAAGTTAGTGGTGAAATAAAGTATAGAAAGAGGACAAGGAGATAAGTGCAAAGAAATAGAGTAGATAGATGCGAGTTTGATGCGAATTAGTGAGTGTGTGATGCAAGTGTGGCAGATTAGTGTGAAGCCTAAACGTTGAGTTTTTGGATGCAGTTAGTAGAAGGTGTACTCTATCATTCATGCATGTCTATAAGTGGTTGAGAAAATTGTGGTGGTTTTCTCTGTTGCATTGACATTGTCTTCTCTCTGTAATGTATCTCTTCTATCTTCTTTGTATCTCTGTGGCAGTGAGGCCTTTGAGTTGTTAGCCCTGTTGGATAATGAGCCCTTGTCTTGGAAGTGAGCCTCTTGTAATCGGTCTTGATATTCTCTATAGTGTGAGTTAATCCTTACTGTGGTTTTTTCCTTATTGGGGTTTCCACGTAAATTTGGTGTTATTGTTTTTATGTGATGGTTTTTAGTTTCTGCACTAGTATTTAATGTTTAATCATTTAAGCAATGTTAAGAATTAGTTTCGATGGATGAATTAAGTTTTAAATATGTGACAAATGATTCACCCCCCTCTTAGTTGTCTTGTTCAACAATTGGTATAAGAGCTTGGTTCCTTGGTGAAAAGCTTAACCGCTTGAGGAAGGTCCGGGATGGATGGAAAAATGACTTATGATTATTCAAGGTTCGATGGAATTAATTATGCTATCTGGAAAACATTGATGGAAGAATATTTGGAGTATTGCAGATATGATGTGGAGAAAGATTACAAGAATCCTTACACTCCTCTTGCTAATGGTCCAAGTGCGACTGATGAGATCAAAGCACATGAAGCGGACAATAAGGTGAAGTACATTTTGAAGAACAATTTGGTACATTATGAGTTGATTAAGTTTCAGAATTTGAAGACTACTAAGGAAGTCTGGGATGCTATGGAAAGGGCGCATGAAGGTGATGAAAGAGTTAAAGAGGCAAAATTACTAAATTTGGAGACACAGTTAGAGCTTCTACACATGTCTGAAGATGAAAATGTCAAAGCTTATGTACAGAGATTGGATGAGATAGTGATCAAAATGTGAGGACTTGGTGCTACTATAGATGAAACTAGGATTGTAAAGAATATTATTATAACTCTCCCTAACGCTTATAGTGAGAAGGTGTGTGCTATTGAATAGAGTATAGATTATAAGACCAACACTAAAGATCTATTGTTGGGATTTTTAACATCTTCTAAGATGAGGAATCCGAATCTGAGGAATAGATGCAAATCAAAATTTGATTTTAAAGCTACAAAAGCTGAAGACACATATTAATTTTTTTTTGATGAGATATAAGCTAACTTTATGAGAATGATGAGGAAAGGCTATGGTAAGTATGAAGGTGAGTTATCCTTTAAATGCTTTAGTTGTGGAAAAATAGGTCATTATGCTGCAAAGTGTCCCAAAAGAGCTAAGAGGAATAAACAAAGATATGAGAAAGAAAAAAAAGGAAAGAAGATCAACAAAGAATATTATGTGAATGAGAATGCTAGTATATCTAATGAAGATTCTGATTATGAAGATCCTGATGACAATGAATGATTTTTCTTGGCTATCAAGGATGAACCTACTTCTGCTAATTTTGAAAAATAGGTGAAGGAAAGCCCTCCGGAGAAAGAGAAAAATGAAGGTACTGTTATCTTTTGCCTACATGCTAAACAATAAAATAACTATTGGGTTGTTGAAAATGGTTGTTCACATCACATGAACGGTGATAAAAGTAAGTTTTTTAAACTTGAAAAATATGATGGAGGCTTGGTTATGTTTGGAGATGATACTGGTGCTAAAATTTGAGGGATATATTTAGTAAGTTTTGATGGCAAGCATAATACTAATGATGTATACTATGTTAAGGGTTTAAGGAATAATATTTTGAGTGTTGGAAATATGTGTAGTAAAGGATATGATCTTGTGTTTAAGGATGAGAGATGTGAAATCTATAAAGGATGCGAAACATTGATTACTGCAAGAAAGAAATATGAAGGAAATATCTATCAACTTAAGGGTGCTGATGGACGATTCTTTATGAATCATATTAATGACAGTTGGTTATGGATTAGGAGAATGTGTGACATGAATTTTGATAACTTGGAAAGGATTAGTGCAATTCAGGCTATGAGAGAGTTACCAATAATTACAAATCCTGTTAATGGTGTTTGCAGAAATTGTCAGTTTAGAAAGAAAGCAAGAAGTCATTATAGATCAAAGGAACAGTCTACTACTGGAATACTGGACTTAATTCATACATATCTCTATGGTCTTACAAGAGCGAGAAGTCTACAAAGTAAAAGGTAATTTATGCTTTTGATTGATGATTATTCTAGATATACATGGCTTACATTTCTTAGAGAGAAATCAGATGCATTAGATAGATTTAAGACATTTAAAGCTATGGTTGAAAATGAAGTAAATTTGATGATAAAATGCTTAAGGTTTGATAGAGGTGGAGAATTCACCTCCCATGAGTTTAATATGCTTTATGAAGTGCATGGAATAAGAAGACAATTATCTGCTCTAAGAACTCCTCAGTAGAATGGAGTTGTTGAAAGGAAAAAAAAATAGTTCAAGAGGTTGCTAGATCAATGATTACTGAGGTTGGTTTACCAAAATTTTACTGGAGAGAAGCTATTTATACTGTTGTTTATATATTCAATCAAGTTCAAGCAAGAGAAAATAGTACAAAGACCCCCTATGAGCTATGGTTTGGAAGAATTCCTACTGTTAAGTATTTCAAAGTATTCAAAAGCAAATGTTATATCAGAAGAGGTGAAGAAACCTTAGGTAAGTTTGATGCAAGAAGTGATGAAGGCATCTTTTTGGGATATTCTACTAGAAGCAAAGACTATAGACGTTTCAATAAAATACTGAGAAATATTGTATAAAGTGAAAATGTCAAGGTTGATGAGACAATAAAGAATTTGAAATTGACATTGAGGGATATGTATCCAATGAACCTAATTGTGTAAGAATAGAAGAGATTGTGGAAGAACATGAAAAGGATGAGCAAGAGAAGCATAATGAACATAATGAAAGAGAAAAAGAATATTTAGTGGTGTCACCTAAGACACCTATATATGTGCAAAAGAATCATTCAAAAAGTTAGATTATTGGAGATAAGACTAAAGGAGTATTAACAAGAAGAAGAGCTGTTGTTGGAGTAAATCTATGTTTATTTTTTGAGATTGAACCGAAGACTATAAGTGAAGCATGTAAAGATGAACATTGGATGGAAGCCATGAAAGAACTTATGTAGATTGAGAAGAATCAAACTTGGGAATTGGTCTGAAGACTAGTAGATAAAAAAATTATTGGATCAAAGTGGGTATTCATAAATAAGTTGAATGAGAATGGAGAAGTGGTTAGAAACAAAGAAAGGCTGCTGTTTAAAGGTTACTCACAAGTAGAAGGCATAGATTTTTAGGAAAATTTTTCTCTGATAGCAAGAATGGAAGCTATAATGATGTTCTTAGCTTGTGTTGCTCATAAAGACATCAAGGTCTATTAGATGTATGTCAAGTCAACATTTTTGAATGGTGAGCTAGAAGAGGAGATCTACATGGAACAACTCAAAGAATTTTAGTTGTCAGATCAACTGGATATGGTGTGTAGATTGAAGAAAGAATTATATGGATTGAAGCAAGCTCCTAGAGCTTGGTATGCTAGGCTAGAAAGGAATTTGATTCAACAAGGTTTCAACAAAGGTACAGTAGATAGTAATCTGTATTCTAAGATTGAAAATGACAAAATATTGATTGTAGTTGTATATGTTGATGACATTATCTCTAGAGGAAAGGAAAATATGTGCAAGATGTTTGCAGAAGAGATGCAAAAAGAATTTGAAATGTCTATGTTTGGAGAGATGAATTTATTTCTTGGGCTACAGATTAATCAAATAGAGAAAGGGATTTTTATTTCATAGTCTAAATATGTGAAATAGATGTTGAAGAATTTTGGGATGAATGGTTCCAAACTGGTATGTACTCCAATGGTGACTGGTTGAAAATTGGGTAAAGATGATGAATCACCTAAGGCTGATCAGAGAAAGTATAGATCTATGATTGGTGGACTATTGCATTTGACTGCTACTAGATTGGATATTATGCACGTTGTCTATCTTGTGGATAGATTTCAAGAAGATCCTAAGGAAACACATGTTTCTACTATTAAAAGAATATTTAGATATTTGAATGGCACTTCAGATTATGAATTATGGTATCCCAGAGATACTAATTTTACTCTAAGTTCCTATACAGACACAGATTGGGATAGATGTGTAGATGACAAAAAGAGTACAAGTGGTGGTGCATTATTTCTTGGTTGTAGATTGGTGGCATGGTTGAGTAAAAATAAAGATTCAATCTCCTTGTCTACAGTTAAAGTTGAATATATTACCATTGCATCTTGCTATACACAAGTTCTATGGATGAAACATACATTGAAAGATATCACACTAGTGTATGATGATCCTATTTCTATCTTCTGTAATAATACAAGTGCAATTAACATTTAAAAAAATCCTATGATGCACTCGAGGATGAAGCATATATTTATCAGGTATCATTTCCTGAGAGAGAAGGTCATGGAGAATGAAGTAAAGCTTGAGTATGTTCCGATGAAGGATCAGATTGTTGATATATTTACAAAGGCTCTTCCTAAAGATACTTTTGAGTATCTTTGGGAGAATTTAGGGGTCATTACCCCTCCTTTCTTAAATTAGATGCATATAGAGATGCATCGGTGTGGTGGATCGATGGATCTATCTTTCTTTTGGACTGATGTTTTGGTGGCTACCTCTTAGGGGGAGCAGGTAGTGTCAGGTGTTGTCATTAAGAGTATTATGTTTCTTTATGTCAAAGGGGAAATCAATGTAAAATATATTTTTCCTTTTCCATTGATGTCAAAGAGGGAGAGGAAGCATGTGAAAAAGGAGAGGAAGCATGCAAAAAAAGAGAGAGAGGAAGAAAACAAACAAAAGAGGAAGAATATAAAAGACTATCTATTAAGGGGGAGAAATAGAAAGGAACAAAAAGAAAAATCTTGAGAAATGTATTTAGAGCTAGTATGGTGTCTTTGATGGTTTTTCACATCATGTGTTGTCATTAATGGCAAAGGGGGATATTGTTACAAGAATGGAAAGAATGAAGGTGTTGTCATTGATGTCAACTGGTCAATTAGTTATCAATTGATTGTTGTTTTCATTAGTGTCATGGATATAGGTTATTGGCTATATATGTTGAGGATATTGAGAAAATTGTAATGAAGAAAGATTGCAAATGTTCAGTGGTTGCTCCAGGTTTTACTCCAGGATTTGCTCCTATGTTTGTGTGGTTCAAATATGTTGGTCATGGTTATTGGAAGTTGCTATATCCAAATTTTTGGTTGTTGATTCATTGTACAGTGTGAGTTATGTTCACCAGTTGTGAACTATGTTTTTTATGTTTCTGGTTGAGGTCCAAGAGAAATGTTGTTGGTCTGGATTTATCTTTGTTAAATTCTTATGACTTGTGGTTCTATATTTGAGGTTCTTTTGATTGCATTGAAGATAATTTTGGTATTTGGAAGGTTCATGCTTAATTGTTCTATGTGTTTTACACTGGTTTGGTTGACCTTGTGTTAAAAACTATCTTTGGAGTTGATGAAGCATGTTGGATCTATTTGGGTCCTTATGAAGCATGTTTTTGCGTCGCCCTCATTCTAATTCTACCCTAGGATGTTTGGCATCAACCTAATTTTAATTTGAATTTGGATGGTCAACTTTGGATATGTTTCAAAGTTGAAGATGGTATAAATACAAGATGAGTTAGTGGTGAAATAAAGCATAGAAAGAGGAAAGAGAGATAAGTGCAAAGAAATAGAGCAGATAGATGTGAGATTGATGTGAATTAGTGAGTGTGTGATGTGAGTGTGGAAGATCAGTGCAAAGCCTAAATGCTAAGTTTTCAGATGCAGTGAGTAGAAGGCGTATTCTATCATTCATGCATGTCTGCAAGTGGTTGAGAAAATTGTGGTGGATTTCTCCATTGCATTGATATTATCTTCTCTCTATAACGTATGTCTTCTATCTTCTTTGTATCTCTATGGTAGTGAGCCCTCCGGGTTGTTAGCCTTGTTGGATAGTGATTCCTTGTCTTGGAAGTGAGCCTTGTTTCTCAGGAAGTGAGCCTCTTGTAATTGGTTTTGATATTATCTATAGTGTGATTTAATCCTCACTATGGTTTTCCATGTAAAACTGGTGTTATTGTGTTTATGTGATGGTTTTCAGTTTCTGCACTAGTATTTAATGTTTAATCATTTAAGTTGTGTTAAGTATTGGCTCCGGTGGATGAGTTAAGGTTTAAATATGTGACAACTAATTCACCTCCAGTTGTCTTGTTCATCATGGTATTTTTGTATGGCTATTTGTGTAGGCTTGTAGTAGAGTAAATTTTTTCATTTCGAGATAGAAGCCCTCTACCTAAACTATAGACAAAGGTTATATTAATATGGTGGTTTCTAGTTATACCTACATATAAAATGAACATATTTCATACACACATGTGGTGTGCTTAACATTTGGCTAATGTTTTCCTAGGTGTTATATCCATGTGGTGCTAGTTGGTTAACATGATCACATGGAGCAAATGTGGCTACATTTTAGACATGTATGGAACTAAATTAAATGTATTAAAATAGATGCATGTGTTTCCCATGTGTAGTTATTGCATAAAATGTATATATTTGTGTAGGAATTGGAAATATTTTGGTCACAATTAATGGATACTCCTAAGGTTGTGTAGTGCAACTAGAGAGTGCACATGTGTATTTTTTTATACTTGGTTGTGTGGAGATATCATAATATATGCTTGTGTAATTTTATGAAAAGTCACTCTAATATAATCCTTCATGCTTATAAATGATGCATCTTGGCATTAGAATATTATGATATGAAAGTTTTGATATTGAACTAATTTGTAGAGTTTGAATTGTGTGACATCTCAAATAATTCACATTATTAGATCAAAATTATGAATGGTTTTTTTCTTATCCAAACTTTCAAGGATTAAAAATTTCTCATAATAAATAATAATCCTATGATATGGGGTAAATTTCTTAAAAATCAAGCATATAGTGAAAAATTAATACATAACTCTTCTAAAATCTTGATATAATTTCTCATAGATTATTTATGGAAATCTCAACAATAAATCTATATGTGTTAGGATTATCATGAAGTGATAATAATATTAATAATTTTTTAATCAAAATTTTTAGCATGGGTAAAAATTTAAAGATGCCACACTTTAGGCCAACTTATCAACACAAGTGAATTTAAGCATTTTCAACTAAAATTCAATTTTGGTCAAACATATGGTCTAGTTGGATTCTTTCAAGCTAAATTAGAGATAGGAAAAACCTTTTCCAAGTAGAAGTGTACCCTAAATATATAATTAGCATCACTTTGAGGCCAATTTACCTAAAAAATTAAAATTATTTGAAAAACTGGATGTTTTCACTACTTTTAGTCATGTAAATAATATTTTATAAGAAATTTAAATACACTTTTGTACATCTATAAGTGTAGTTTCAAAATATAATAGTTTAATTATTAGTTATATTTTTTATTTTTATTAAGAGCAGGTTACAACACTAAAAATATGAGTGATGGTTAGAAAACATAATTCAAGCCATTAGAGTTTAAAAACACTAAGAACCTACAAGATTAAGATCATAAAAACCCATACTCAATGAAATCAATTTACTAAAGTTTCAAGGATTTAATTTAAACTAATTGAAATGCAATTCAAACATAATTAAACCAAAGAAATCATGCAAACCTTTTCAATCCCACTGTGGATTGATGATAATTTGTAATGTGGATTGCTCAAATTGTGCATAATCCATGATCACAAAAGATTTTGATTGATGTGATTCACAAAAGGGGCTCTCAAATGCTCAAGATTGGCTCAAAAACTCAAGAGAGTGCCTATGCTTATGAAAATTGTGAGTTAATTTCATGTTTGAAAGGCTTGTTTTTATAGATTTGAGGAATTCTTATCAATGATAGAGATTGAATATGAGGATCATTGTATGAGAGGAAATCAAGGAGATGAAGGGATGAAATTTAATGAGAGCCCAAAATATCCCTATTTTCATTGAGAATTGGTTGAAGATATTTTAATTTGAATTGGGAATATTCTCTTTTTGAAGAAAGGAATATTCTTTGTGCAAGTTGGAGGATTGGAGGAAATTAGGGAAATTAAATAATTATGAAATTATTTAATTGTGAGGATGAGAGAGAATTAGGATCTTTAATTAAATAATCAAAATTATTTATTCATGTGGGAAAGAGGAAATTGGATGTAATTAAATAATTAGAAATTATTTAATCATGATGGAAAGAGGAAAATTGATTTTAATTAAATAATCAAAATTATTTAATCATGATGGAATTAGTGAGAAATAATGAAAAATTGTGAATTAATCAAATAACTTTAGTTATTCAATTAATAGACGAAAATAGGGAATTTAGTCAAATAATTGGAAATTATTTAATTAAAATGGAAAAATGGGTGATAATGAGGAAAATGATGTTAATAGGAAAAAATGAGATGTGTGATACATTTAAGAAAATTTTAGGTGTCTACATTTTTCCCATCTTTGAGACAATGTACCTGTTGCATTGTTTCAAAGACATACTACTACTTGGATTTAAAAAAAAAAAATTCACCTAATGCCCTATTATGCCCTAGAAAACAAAGGGAGAACAATAGAATACACCCTCGAGAGATCAACTGTAAAATTTAATTTTTAGGTCAAGATTTCAATAGGATGACAAGACTAGTTCATCTAAGAAGATGATGGAAAATAAAGTCCTAGGAATCCCAGAAAGTGACTGGGATTGATAATCAAGTTTGAAAAATGAGTTATAGGGCAAAACCCTAGGGTTTTCTAGGTATATATATGTATTTGGGTTCATTTTAGCCTCATTTGCACACTTTGAGTTTATAGAATTGAGTATCGAGCCTTCACATACCTTCTCACCTCTTCATGAGAGCTGATCAAGATGGCACTAGTTGTATGAGAACCACACCATGTAGATCAAGTTAGACAGTTACAGAGGCCAGTGGGAGCAGGCTTCTAGGTAAATAATAAGTTGTTTCACTTTTGCACATAGTTTTAGGCATTCAAAATTGGTAGATAAAGGTAGGAAAAAAAACATGTCGATCCATGGATTGACACCTTTGAAACTTGAAGTGTCATGTTTGCAAATGTGGAATGGAGCTTTTGTCATAATGTGGCATGTTTGGGTTCCCATAGTGTGATTGGGTACCTTATCCTATTTGTCTGGTCATAAAGTGACATGTTTGAAAACATGTTCGTGGCTGATTTGGGGGTTCAACATATTTGAAAATGTGACTGAATTTGACTATCACTTATCAACACATTTGCAAAAAGCAATGTGTTTATATTTTTAGCTTAAAATATAGGTTTTTATTAAAAAATTGATAAATTGACATCGTGAGTGCTATGCTTGTAGATAGTTCTACATCCCATCTGCTCCAAGGAGCAAAGACCTCAAATTTTAAATCGAATGCTCCTCTTGTGCAAGGTCAAGATTTATTTTCTATCATTGATTGGGCATTTCTACATAGCTTACATGTTAGAGATCAAGGTGCATAGGGCCATGATGACTGCACTCATGGAGCAATAACATTCAGAGACAATGACTTTCCACCTTCCCACAAGAGAGTGTACTATCACCTTATAGGATGTATAGCATATCCTTAGGGTACATATTAAGGGTGTTTGCATGGTATATGACATGGACAGAGGAATAGAGTCCTTAGAGAAACTGCTTGGAGATGATGACCTTGAGATTGAGGACACACAAATTGACCTGAGGCCTTACATCAAAGAGGTTGATGACATTGTCTTGGTTCTAGCAAGATTCATCATGGGTTAGATCATACATGATTGGCATTCTAGAGGATTTTTCATTAAATGTGGCTTTGTCATCGAGGGCATGGTTGTGGAGGGAATCACTTTCACATGGGGACCTTGCATCCTTGCACATGTGTATCACGATGTGCACCATGTGGCATATAGGGTAGCTACTATCTTAGCAACATGGGTCACATTGCTCCACATTTGGGTGTGGGAGTACATGGCTACTACATGACCTATTGGTGATTCTAAGAGAGAGGTTAGGGATCATTTTTTATCTATATGCCTCAATGTTGACACATAGACACATGGGGATGTGCATTTCTAGAGAGGTTTTTTTGATGATATGGATCAGTTTGTTTGGAGGCCATGGCTACAATGTGAGGTCTAGATAGATGACCACCTACACATGACATACTACCTCCAGACATAGTAGTTGATTGGGAAGAATCCCCATATTATGGAGAGATATTTACCAAATAGAGTTCACAGATAGTTCAAGGAGAGGAAGGACATGACTACCTCTAATTACCATGTTGTATATGTTGCAAGTATGTGTAGTTGGTGTTGTCATTGATGTCAACAAGTTTTTGTGTTTTGATGAGTGTCAACTATATGAGGAGATTATTGTAAAGGTGTGATTAGTTGGTATTGAGTTGATGTTGTCTCTGATGATGCTTTGATTAGTTGCATTATGTTGTCATTAGTAAGCTATTGGTGTGAACCTCTAGTGTTGCTTTGATAAGCTTTTGAATATGAATGTATGGTTGGGTTGGTAGGTTGTAGTTGGCTTGGTGGTGATGAGGAAGTGCTGAAGATGTCTATCTGGTGCTTGGTTTCCAAGTGATTTTGAGAAAATTTGGAAAAAAAGAGGAAACCATGTGTTGCAATGGTCTTCTATGTTGTAGAGTAACATTTTGGTTTTTCTTCACATTTCTTCTATGTTGAAGATCTACTTGTGTGGTTTGGGTATGTTGATAAAAGTTGTTTAGAGGTGTTGCATCTAGAATTTGGTGTGTTGGATCATTGTAGAGAGGAAGGTGTGTTCATAAGTATGTGAACTATGTATTTCAGAGGTGTCTGAGAGAAATGTTTTTGCTCCAAATTTCTCTGTAGAGTGGTGTGGACAAAGATTTTGGCACAATAATGCTCTCTAACACTTCTAGGGTTTTTCATCTAAAAGGAGAGAGATGGGCCAAAATGGGAAATGTCCCCACTCAAAAATAATGAAAGTATGAATGAAATATGTCTAAATGAAATGATCTAAATGCAGAAAATTGGTAAAATATATTGATTTTTAAATGAAAACTAAAGAAAAGCACCTTGTTTGAAAACACAGTGATGTATGCACAAAGACCTAGAAAGATGAATAGAAGTGCAAACAAAACATAACAAAAAAGAAAAACAGAAAGCATGCACCTAGAAATATTTTGAGGACTGGAATGAAGATTGGAAATGTTGTTGATCTTGAAAATTTGGCCTACTAGGACACTTAAGCCATTTTGGGTGACCTAGTCCCAGATCTGGAAAATTGCACCAAAGCCCGTTTCAGCTAAATGGGTATCTAGATCTATAAAAAGCTCTAAAAAAAAAGGTATAGTGGGACTAAGTCACCACTAATGGTGAATTAGTCCACTTTGGATTTTCTAAAAGTCCGAAAGTGGAAACAAAAGCCCTTAGTCTGCACTTTTTGTTCCTCTAAGTCTCCAGTTCTGAAACTCTAATTTTCAGCACTGTAAGTGACTTTTTGTGGATACTTTGACTTAGTCAACAAGGAGATTTCTTCAAAAACTTTGTAATCTATCCTTCAATGATTTCCAAACCCTCAAAGTACCTAAATCTGCAAACACACAATGAAAGAAAGAGAAATGTTGAATGTTAGGGCATGGGGGTTTGTCTTGGTCAAGCCCCTTTTTAGGTAATTAAACCAAAATGAGGAAATAATATAATGAATCATGAAATAATGGAATTAGAGACTTTCCATGATGATAGATCTTGAATTTTTGTAGCAATGAATGAAGAATCTGCCCTTGATTATCCTTGAAAGCTATCTTGATGACTTAGAATGCTAAAACCCTAGCTTGCTTTACTTGAGGTGGAAGATAAATGATGAATGAGTTATGCATTAGGGTTTAGAAGCTTGTGTTTATAGGAAATCCTCCTAATTTTCCTGTTAATTTGATCCCCAAGGCCAACATGAAGGAAAAATAAACTTAAAATCCAATTTTTCCTGCCCGAACCTCAAAAATAGCTCAAATGGGACTAAGTTGCCAAGCTGGGTGACTTAGTCCCACTTGGATGGGACTAATTTGCCCAGATGGGTGACTTGGTCCCACAGGGGCTCTTTCGCCAACTGGATTGTCAGGGAATGAAGAATTTTAGTTTTTATGTTGATTTGATCAGGTCTTTGATCAAATTAAGCCTTAGGATGCACAATATGGGGGCATAGGGGCCTATTAAAGATGATGAGAAGGGTAATTAGGGATAGGGACACACATTTCAATGGGAAAGTGTGATTAAATACACTTTACAACATTAAAGTGAGGTCCACATAGCCTACAAGGGAACACCATCCAATGTGAATGTGTAAAACACATTACAACACTAGATTAGAATTAGGTTTAATTTCAAGCTTTCTAGATTATTGTGATAATGCAATTAAATACATTTTACAAAATTGAATTAAGGGGAAAAATAGGTCCATTAAGTCTAGAGAAGTGTGAAAGTCTTTTACAACACTTTACAACATGTTTACAAGACATCGTTAGATGCATTTATTTAGTTTGCAAGGGTCCAAGACCTAATGTGGATGCATAAAAAACCTCACAACACTAAATCAAGGCCTTATTAAGTCTAATTTATCATTAATTAATCCCAAATCAAGCAAGGACAAAGGGATACTTTTTTCGTGTCCACAGTTAGCCCCCACTTTAGTGAGAAGATGAACTTGCTTCAAACTTACAGTAAAGTAGACATTCAAGAAGGGTCCAATCATACCAATGTGGATGGTCTAGGATGACAAAGATGAAGGAGGTAACCAAGCCCCCAGGTTCCAAGATCCTAAGTCAAATCAATCATAAGCACAAAAGGACACACACAAGGTGAATGATTTGCAGCAAAACAAGATACATGATCATGCAATGGCAAGAACTAGAAAGAAGAGAAGAACAAAAATAAAAAGGTGGATCAAGATTCAATCGTTTTTCCAACATGATGTGGATCAGATCTAGGCTGTTTTTCCAAAAATGCATACTCACTTTGAGGTGACGAAACTCTTGGCTGTCTATCGGGTGAGAAGTCCTAAGAGGTAAGACACATACGACCGATATGTGCTCACACACATGAAAGTGGCTATGGGGAAATTCATGCCTCAAAATGGGCTTTTTGCTCAACCATACCAAAGTTATACCTCTTGATAACTTTAATAAGGTGCAACATAAAAATGATCTTCGAGCTCTATGAGGTAAGAATTTTTTTTTACGCTTGACACTCATAGGCATTGTAAATGTAAAATGGTGTAAGGAATGTTCAAAGGGATTTTTCTAAGTTCGTACTAGGTATCATCTTAGGGAACATTGTGGTTAATGTTTCCAAGAGTGGAAAAGTGCAATTGGTCTCATCTTGTTTCCAAGAGAGGACAAGTACAAGGTCTCATCCTGGGCAACATTGTACCTAATGTTTCCAAGAGAGGAAATCACAAGAAAAATAAAATCACACAATGAAATGTGAGTGTCAATGTATGCCCCCACTTTAAAGTGATTGCAAACACCATTATTGTGAGAAATTGCTTTAAAGTAGAAGAGGAAGAAGAAGACATGAGAGCTTACTCAGAAATCCCTATGCCAAGTCATATGTTTCCTATAAGCTATGTCATGAAAAAGGTAGTATGTCACATGTGAGCCAACATAAGGCATGTCATCCACATCCCAAGCTTGATCTTATATGTTCATGAAAGGTTAATGGCTAGCCAAAAGAGACAACGACAAGTGATATGCAAGGACAAGGCTACTTAACCCCTTGCCCCCACTTAGTGAAGGACAAGGATGAGCCAAAATGACTAATGAAATGAATGCTAGAGTGAAAATCAATATCAATTAGAGGGATTAGGTGCCCCCACATAAGGGAGAGCACCTAACTCCTTAAGATGTTAGATTTTACTACTCAAAGCTTTACATTCATTAGTGGAATGACTGTGAACTCTATGATATGCGCAAAATGAAGTCTTGTAATAGAATTTCTTATGAGTTCTTGGTGGAAGGGATATCAAGTGATCTTGGAGGAGTCTCGATAAGATACCCTTTTGATCAATGGTAGATGTTCCTGTAGTTTGCGACAAAGATACCTCTTACTTAGACGTACAAGATGTCATACCTATGCAAGACTCATTATATTGCGATATTTTGTTCTCTCCTTTGCAGGAGGGTGTAAAATATAACGAACTAAAATCATTAGCATTTGGTGAGATGACATTGACATTAAGCGAAGATGTCTTTGTTTTTTTCATTTCTTGCAAAGGATAACTTTCAAGACCACTATTTTCTATCAGTTTAGGATGCACTACTGTTAAAGTTGTCTTGGAAGGGTGTTTTGTGATAATGTTGATTTTGAGTGAAGGCTTGGTTATTTCTATCAAAATAAAATAGCCAAGACCATGAGTGGTTTCTTGCATGTTAGGCTCGATGGGGACAAAGATACCTTGTTCTCTAGCACCACATCCTTTTCCACTATGTCCAAGTTGTTTGATAAGCTCATAACCTTTTCCATAAAGATTTTGCATTGCTTCTGGATTCAGTGGTTGCTCATAATTAATTTCATCAAAGTTTGTTGTGTAATTTGTTTTTTCTTCTAAAGTGGTTGAGGTGGATGCTTTCGAAGGGACTTTCAAATTTTGTGTTGACAATACCACTTTTTCTTTTCCCTTTTTCAGTCTTTTGTTGGGATCTTGTATTCTCCCATGAATGTTGGTGTGAAATCTAAGGAACCCCAATCATCATCTAATAGCTTCATGACTTGTTCAATATGTTGTTGTTTGTATTTTTGTTGAAAGGGTTCCACTTGTGTAGTTGGTGACATTGTGTTTAAATGATTCACTTTTTTTTTTTTCAATGTTTAAACAACTATTTGGATCGGGATCAACTTCAAGTATGTGCACTTTATTGTTGTAAATATATTTCATTTTACGATGAAGAGTAGAAGGCACACCATTCATTGCATGAATCCATGGTCTGCCTAAAATGAGATTATATGAAAGATTGTTAGGAATAACATGGATTGGTGTCTCTGTTGATCATCAAAGCTTATGCTTCTCTGATAATCTTATGGGAAATTCAGCGAGTGGGGGAAAAATTGCGTCTCACTGAATACCTCCAGGTTTTTTTATAGAAAGCTGACTCTTCTTTTGGGGTTTTGAGATAAGGGGAGAAAGGAAATGTAAATATAAAACATAAAAGGCGATGTGCCAAAGCTTTTACAACATTTCAAACCTAAATTATTCCTATGATTGATATCAAAGACACATAATGCCACAACCCCTCATTGTTGGAAAGAGAACGAACAACAAAGGCTAACTTCAAGCATAGTGCAGACTTTTAGATCTTTCCGCAAGCAGTGTTCATTGAGGTCCAGTCAAACATAAATATTTCTTATGATTAAAAGAACAATATTCCAAAAGTTACAAGAACTTTTTCTCCTAATATAGCATAGCATAACAAAATAATAACAACTTTAAGAAAAACATAAAAGTCCAATAAATTAGTCCAATTCTCCTAAGCTACTATTCCACCATACAAGCATAAAGCATATAAATCTGCTACTTAAACTATCCGAATATAGCTTGCAAGACACTTTTTCATTCAAAACAACAATATAAAGAAAGAAAGCTTGAAAAAGGCCATACATGCACAGTCCCAATAAATTCTCTTCAATAGTTCATGCTTCAATTATAAACTAAACTTTGAAACAAATGTTGGATGCCAATCCGAAAATAGTTTAAACCTTAATAGATATAACATGCCAGAATAAAGTAGTTCTGTAACTTACTTCTAAAAATAATTCTAAAAACCTTAAGAAAACTAAGGAAAACACTTCTTCGACAAAGAAATAGTTCCTTTGAAAAATCTAACCCTTCATTTTGATCGCCGCTCTCCTCTTATAGCCGCTGAAAGAAAGAAACACCACCTCAGCTCAGAAGTAATTGCTGCCAGATGTTGATACTTGATAGCTCACAATCTAATCGTAAACCCTTGGTTAGGCCGCAAAAGATCTTTGCATTAACTCTCAACGATTGCTTTAATTTCTTTTATATATTTTAAAGATAGAATCCTATACACGATCAAATCCTAAAAACAACAATCTGGTAAAAGAATCCCGCTGACTAATCACATCATCTTGAAGCATTGTCTTGAAGCTTCCATCCTGAGAAACAAGAAAAGAAAATCCAACAAGTTCTGACAGTCTCTAAAAGATATTACTTCAAAAGAGACATAGTCTTCCTTTGATAGAGGGATGACACGTCATGTGGTCAGAACCTTATGCTTTCTGAAGAATGTTTTTGTAGCAAATTTTTGTCATCCCGACACGTGTCTTGGGCGCTCCTCCAAAAAGAAAATGATAAAGGAAAGCCATGCAGCCATCCCATGGCACATTGCCTGTCTTCCTTACCAGCCTTTCATTAACCTAAACACTTCCACAATCAAAACAAAAGGAAACATAAGATTGGAAGGGTAGGGAAATAATAAGAAAAACCACTTCATAGTTCAGGCAACTCATAGGGGTCATCGCTCACGGAGGTACGAACCCAAATCTTTGGAAATTCTTGAAGTTTGAGGAAGGAGTGTTGTGCCTGTCATTCTTCTTCAGTTGGTAAAGACATACTATGGATGCGCCTGTAGGCTTGATCAAGATGGAAAACTTCTTTAAAAGACATGACCCCCCACCTTGCAGTAACCACTCCAAGGTAATGATAAAGGTGAGAAGGGAAAAAAATCTCATGCTCAACCTCATCAGTTGTATGCCCCGTGCTTGAACTTGGGAGTTCTGTAGCAATCTGATCCTTCTGTTTGATAGCCTATGTAATCTTCTCCACTATCTGCACATTTTTGTCTAGGGAGAAAAGGGGAGGTAGCCCGTAATTGATCAAAACATTAAAGTCCTTTTTGATCTCTTCAACTCCCCTTGCCAACACCACCTAAAAATCATTGCACCTTTTGGAAACCTTCTAGGAGTTGAAAATTTCACTAGCCTTGATGTAAGTGATTCTTCAGTCAGTAATTCCAGCATCTTTTAGAACCTCGTTGGAAGCCAGACAAAGTCTAGAAATGAAACTTTGTGATTCTACCACTTGAGAGTCACATGCCTGCAGAACGTGATCAATTGTTAAGCCAATTTTCCCATTTATTTCCTGGGAATCCTTCAACAATTGAAAGATAGGCCTAAGAACAAGAACTATAACTGAAATTCACTCCTAATGCAAAGCTACCAATATTCTTAGCAATGGGAGAGACCTTGTCTCTCGGGCAATAGCTAGCTCTTGATTGAGCTGAGTCTCCTTAATCCTTGCATTTTCCTCTATTCGACCCTTTTCTTTGAGAGCATCTGCTAGCTCAGAGCTTATTTTTCATACCTCTAAATCATGGGTCTACAATGCAGACACACCCTCTTGCTTTTCTAGCTTCAATTTTTCCATGTCCACCTATGCCTTCCTTACGCTGTCAAAAAATTGAGATCGAACATTTCCCAGCTCTTTCTGTAAGTTTTCTTGAGTACTTTTGTACCCATGTTGGTCTGATGCTGGATGGAAGGATCATCTTTTAACCTCTCAATTTCAGTATGTAGTTGAACTTGTTGGCTCTACGCTTCTTCAATAAATCTTGAGTCTTCCGCTTGCTTACTCTAAATCTGCATTATGTGGGCCAACTTAATATCCTTAGCCTTGAGCTCCATTTGCAATCTGCTCACTATTTCCCTTACATTTACCAACTCTATCTCATGCTTTTCTAACTTTCTACCCAGGCTTTCATAGTCTGAATATACCACTTGTTGAGTGGTCTTAGCTAAGACCACCTTGTCACGTAGACACATTTCAGTTAGATCTAGGCCCGTCATCTAGATGTTGTAATCCTCTAGTTGCATCTACCCTTCAGGCTTAGCCATGAGTGGTGTCATGGTGCTGATCAAGAGAGAATTTTGCTCCTCATTGTAACAAGCTTTGATCTTCTTAGTAGCCAAAAACTCAACATTTTTCATAAGCTGCCTCTGTTTAGCATTTCGTTGGGCCATATTTGTTGCATTGAAATGATCCTGGAGGGTTTGAGGAATGTCGATGTTCTGTGCTGCAATAGGGGCACCGGGAGGGAATCCAAAAAGGGTAACAGTGGGGGAAACCTCAGATGTATGAGTATGGGGAGAGGCAAAAGGGAGTGTTATCATGGAAAAGGATAGCACACCCAGTTGAGACTGAACTAGGGATTTACCAGTAGAGGTAAATAGAGACATGGTTGGGTGGAAAGATGTTTTCTCAGAAGTTGTTAGGACGGGAGTGGGGGTTAGTAGAGATGTTTCAGCTCTTTCAAGAGGGGTACTTGATAGGGAAAATAAAGATTCAACAGAGGCCAAGACAAATGTTTCTTGTTTGACATGTGGGGTAATCTTGGGAATTTCATTCCGAACAGGTAAAGATGTATTTAGGACTATTAAGTCAGGGCCCAAGGATGGAGAATTCCTTTCCAAGGGAGGAGGAGAGGGGGTAACCAAAGATGTGGAAATAGGAAGAAAAGGAGTAAAAGTTACCTGAACCAAAGTGGTTGGCACATCTTGGAAAGCAGGTTCCACTTCTTCTTCACCTCGGGCCAACGTATTGGATATGCCTAGAGCTTTGACCCGCCTTCTTTCTTCATGACCAGAACTGACATGCTCTGCTCTCTTGACCATTGATCCCTCTGAAACTTGGCCTCAACAATTGCAACAGAAGATGCTCTTGTGGACCGTCAAGATTTCTTTCCTTTACTTTGGGCGCTGGAGGCAGATGGAGCTCGTGACTCCTTTTGCCTCAAATCTCTCTAACTATTAGATTCTTGAGGTTGGGGAGTCTAGTGTGGAACTTGTTTCACATCAATTTCATGGCTAGTTCTTGGATTATTGTCGTCAGATCTGGCCTCCTTATCATAAATATACTCGAATTCCTCATCCTATTGGAATTGTCCGACAAGAAGGCTGAGATAATGCAACTCTTGTCGGAACCTCTAGAAATATGCCTTTTTTTTTTACCAATCCTTCTTCTTTAGCTGTGTATTAATGGACTTATTTATTGGAAGGTTCTTCTCATATGGGACCTTCGGTGTGTAGAAACTCAGCCATTCTGGTTGCTTGAAAGGAATATGCTTTAATTAAATGTATACCTCCACACCTTCTTGAGTCATGTACTTCCTCCTTTCGAAGTATTCCTACTCCTCATGATTTATGCTATAAATCCCCCATGGGTTATAATCCCACTTATCAAAAATGATGACCAGGCCCAAAGCTGCTAATAGATCCTTGAGTTCCTCTTTGCAAAATCGCTTTGTAAGCGATATCCGATTGTTATCAATATTGAGAGGGAGCAAATACAACTTCATCTTGTTTCTTCTCGTGTCGTAGATCCTGTCAACAATGGTCACCTGGTGGCATGCCTCTAGTGCAAAAACTCTATTTGTTACAAACCTAGGGAGTCGAAAAGACTCATTAGGAAAACCATGAAGTCTAATAAATGTGAAATCTACACCTAGGAAATAATCCATTGGGTTGGGCGAGATCCTCATCCACTATAGAACCTCAGGAGAGAAATGGCCCATAGGGTGGGGTAAAAATTCTTGGAGTACAGGCCTCAAAAAGTAATCCACAAACCCATAATAATCCCCTATTCTAGATAGCAGATGGGTCCACACGGAAACTAGCTGAAGAGTGTTCCTTTCATCTAGCCTAGACATTGGCACATTTTTCCCAAAATATTCAAAATTTTGATGTAAAACCAAATGAGCCAAGAAGGAAGGGTACTTGAATTTAGAATCAGTCCTGTAATTTTTTAGCTAGTTCAACATGTTCCCAGCATCACCTCGAAAAAATCATAGTGCCTCTAGAATTTTTCTTTCTTTAGCTCAAAAGCCAAGCCGAACTAAAAAGGAAGAACTTGGGTATCATGGTCGAGACCAAATACCCAGGCCAACATCGAGAATACTACCTGTGTGTCCCTCTTGAATATATCATATGATAGAGGGAAGGGAACATGACCTCTTTCCGGTCGCTCCCTTGTTTCTTCTCCATAAAAGTTTGTTCTTTTGGCCTTTTCTTCCCTGAAAAGATCCATCTTTTCTTCATTGAACAACTTTGAATCCCAGGCTATAGGGATACACAACATATCTCATATGGCTTGAGCAGAAATAGTAACCCTAATCCTGCCATTTTGGATAACCCCTATCACATCATCAAATTTCCTAGCAATACATTGACTAATTCAGGGCATGGATGCACAACAGGAAACATGAACTACAGAAAACCGCTATCCCATTGCCAAAGTGCAAAACCCTTGGATGTCCCATACTTTTCCATCCTTTGAAATTCTCCCTCTCTGAGGCTTTTAGGGTTAAGCAAAAACTTGGGATCAAAACCATTATTGACGATCTCTTATACTGCTTCTCTCTTCACAGGCTTATCAACCAGAACCTTCTTGCAACATTTGAAAGGTCGCTCCTCCATAGCTGGGGCGTTGGCGAATGACTTCCGCCCAAAAACATTGGAATAACTAAGTCATTGGCTTGGATCTGTAACCTGTCTTCTAGAGGTTGAGGGTTCTGCCATGACTGTATCAAAATTTGTAGAGAACCTCTTAGGAATAACAACTAGTTGCCCTTTTCCTTCAAAGAAAAAACATTATTTTGAGCATAATTAATTGTCTTGCCAGTACATGCACTTAAGACTGTGCTATTACTATTGGGCCATTAAATGATTCCACAGGGGTGATACGTATGGACTACAGATTTGTATCCATTGGGAATGCCAAAAATGTCATGAGGATGAAATTAGTACATTACTTTCACTGCCTCCTAATAAAAAAGTAACATTTCCTCGAGAAGCGCACTTTTTGTCATACCAAACGTGTCAAAGTGGTGCAAAGTACCCTTGAAAAATGTAACCAATATTAATCTACTAGATATTTTTCTTTTTAGTGCATTAACCCTATGTTTTCTCATTAATGAGATAGTTGGCACTGATGACAGTGAAGGACACATGTCAACAATCGGCGTGCGAGAGCTTTGACTCCCAATGCCCAAATTTATTTCTGAAGACATTCTATGGGATCCTTCGTATGATTTATCTACCTTGGTCTGTTCTGCCTCAAATTTTACCGTTGCCATCCGACCAAAAAATAGATATTTCATTGGTTAAGTTTGTTGGTTGGCCTTTTCTATATATAGCCACACCACCTTTTGCAACATTTATTCGAACATAAATTCCCTTAAGTTAGCTATTCTTCTACTTATTTTCCATTTTGCTATAATTCGCCACCTTGCCAGAATGTTGCTAGCTTGGGGACCCCTATTCGGCTCCTTCCACGGAGGCCACGATACAACTTTGCGAGAGAAATTACTAGTGACTGAATCAAATGGTTGGTCAAGAAATGTGACTCGCTTCATGAATGCATTGAAATGGGTGGTGGGCACTGACTTCATTATTGATGAGAACCATCTTTAGAGCAAATGCAACATGCTTTCTTGCTTTGTGGCCTCACTGTTGGATCTGAACGTGTCCAAACCTATGATAATTGAGCTATGCTGAGAGATGTTTGACACCTCATTGATGGAAGGGCTTAGTGAGATAGTGCAAGTATCCATTCTCGGTGTTGACATCCCGAACACCATGGACCTTCGAAGGCATGTAGACTTCGGGATAGATGTGCCTTGGTTACCCTTTCTCTTTGACTTCCACACTATGGACATTGCAACACACCGATATTCTTCACAACCAATGACCATTTTTCTACTTCATGAGTATGGTGTGGAGTAGGTTATAGGCTGGAGGAAACACTTTGACTTCCTGGTGCAGAGTAGCAATGAGTAGGCTTTGGGCCTGTGTTCATCTCTGTTGTGCTTTTTGGCCCTCCTTTTGCAACCAAACAGAGAAAGAAAGAAAAGAAAGAAAAGCCGATAACGAGTCTTTTCTACTTCCTGGGTGATGGCCAGGGGCACCTCCTGACTTCTTTTGCACTTTACTCCTTCCTTTTGAATCTTTTTCTTTGTAACTCCTTTTGGGCTCACTCAAGAGAGTCTTATGCTTTTTTATGAGCCTCAGGCTTGCATGTATGTAGAATTCTCGATAAATATAATACAAGCTACTTGTTTCTCTAGTGTCCTTCTTAGTTGTCTTATCCTTAAAATTCAAAATATTTAGAAAATTTTACATATGGAACATAACTGTTGAAAATTTTCAAAGAACTATGCATTTTAATGGAAAATCTTTAGATAAATACCATTCACTGATATACCTAAAGCATTTCCTTCCATATCTTCAAGTTCATATGCATTCTCTTCTTTACATGTGCTGATTTGGAAGGGTCCCTTCCACAATGCTTCAAATTTTGTGTGTTGTCCTAGTTTTGCAGTACGTTCATATTTTAGCACTAAGCTCCCTTCCTTGAATTCTGGACTAGAGATCTTTGTGTCAAACCATCACTTGACTTCCTATTTTCGGTTGATCATGGCTCCACTATCTTCCTCCAATTTGAGGAGTTCTGCTAGTTGCACTTCCATTCTGCCATTTTCTTCAACTTCCAGGGCTTTTAGTAGTTGTAGAGCAGGAGTTACTATGGAAATAGGTATTACTACCTCTTTTCTGTACACTTACTCATAAGGAGAGTTCTTTAGGATCTGCTTAGGGGTAATTCGGTCTACCCACAGAGCCGCTTGTAGATGATTATGCTAGTCCCTTTTCCATTATGACCTAATGTATTTAATTAACCTAATTAGGTTTTTGTTGGTGGATTCAACTAGCCTATTCCCTTGTGGGTAGTAATTTGATGAAGTTTTAAGAAAAATTCCATGCCTTATAGAAAAGCATGATATCCTCGACACAATAAAAGCTTGGGCATTGTCGGATATGATGGTATTGGGCGGCCCAAATCTGGTCACCACCTCTTCGAGGAAATTAATAATCTCTCCTTTTGTTGCATTCTTTAGGGCTATGGCTTCCGTCCACCTTGTAAAGTAATTAGTTGTCATGAGGATACACTTATGTTTGACACTGAAAATAGGATTTATCTCACCGATAAAATCCAAACCCCACTGGGCAAAGGGTTCCTTGGTTACAATCAGGCTCAAGGGTTGAGCGACATTCCTCCTTTTGCCAACAAAAAAATGGCATTGTGTACACCTTTGCACTAGATGATGCGCTTCAACAAACATAGAGGGTGAATAATATCTTTCCCTCATTATTTTTAAAGTGATGGTCTTGGTAGAAAAATGCCCACCCTCAGGGATATGGTGAAACTCATTAAGAACCCTCTCTTCTTGTAGGTTGTCAAGATATCAGAGTAGCACACCATCATATTTTTTCTTAAAAAGTACATCTTCAATTAGTACATACTTGGCACCTTGCAGTCGGTAGTACCTCCTTTTATTGGATGAAAGATTGGTTGGGTAGTATCCCTTTTGCATGTGTCGTGTCTGATCAACAACCTAAGATTCATCAGACTTGAATTGGTTTGAGTAGACTCGATCAGTCTCATTTTTAATTGCAGGACTTTTTTCCTACGTAATGTATTCACACAAACCTCTTCCTCAGACAAACTTAGTTGGTCAGATATCTACATCATACTCTAGGATCTTAGTGATCCAGTTTTCTCTTTTTTCAGTGATCTCACCCTCTGTGATGTACTCCCGTACACTGGGATGTGCTACGAGGATAGTGATTTTATTGGCTGAAACCAAGTGTCAGAACTTCTTCAAACTTTTAACTATGGAAAAAGCTTCCTTTTCCACAAAGTTGTACTTCGTCTCATACCCTTTCAAAGTTTTGGAATGGAATGCGACAAGATGTTCTCCTTCATTCTGATCGCCTTTCTGAGTGAGCACTAAAGCTATGCTATCCTAACCACTATACACATAGAGTAAGAAATCTTTGGAAAAATCTGGATTAGGTAAGACCTAAGCAGTAGAAATCGCTATCTTTATTTTCTCAAAGGCCTCTTTTCCTTCAAAGGTCCACTTGAATGGTAGATTCTTCTTAAGCATTAGTGTAATAGGAATAACAATACCAACGAAGTTAGAAATGAACCTGCAGATGAAATTGATTTTCCCAAGGAATGACTGGAGTCCTTTTTGGTTCACTAGAAAAGGTAATTCCATTATGGATCTAACCCTTTCGAGATCTATTGATATCCCCTCTTTTGAGACTACAAAACCAAGTAGCTTACCTTGAGGCACCCCAAAGACACATTTTTTGGGATATAGAGAAATCCCAAACTATTGACATTTCTGGATAACCTTTTCTAGATGGCCAAAGTGATCATCTTTTTATTTTGAAAAGACTGTTAGATCATCTAGATATATCAAAATGACCACGTTAATTAAACCTCTAAAGGCGATACCCATTGTTCATTGAAAAGTTGTGCCAGCATTGGACAAGCCAAACAACATCTTAGCATACACAAACATTCCCCACATAGTGGTATATGTTGTTTTGTGTTGGTTGCCCTCCTTTACATATACCTGGTTATATCATCAAAAAACTGTCAAGTAGCGAGAACATTTTAGACCCAGCTACTATCTGTAGAATTTGCTCCATTGAAGGCAAGGGGTAATGGTCCTTAAGTGATGCCTTGTTTAAATCTCAGAAATCAACACAAAGTTTGATATCATCATTCTTCTTTTGGACAAGTACCAAGTTTGATACCCAGGTGGAATGTTTGATTGGATATATTATCTTGGATTTGACCAACTTGGTAAGCTCTTGTGCCATTAATGCCTCAACCTTTGGGTTGACATGCCTTTGCTTCTATTGGATGGGTTTAGACCCTTCCTACAAGTCGATGCTATGTTGAATTATACCGGGGTCATAACCTCTAAGGTCATCATAGGTCCACGGCATAACTCCATCATATTCATAACATAGATCCCTTAGTCTTTCTTTATCTTTAATCAAAACCTTTTTTTTGACTTTCAACTTTTTACCACCCTCAACATCAAGTTTCTCATAATCTCTTTCATCTGTCGTGAACCTTCGTTTACCATTTCTTGCATCTTCACAATCAAAGAGGTTTTTGAAGGAAATTAATTCTCTGGTCCAAGATTATTCCCTTTTAATTAGATGACTTTCCCATCAAAAAATTTTGTCCCTAGGGTTGGATTATTAGGAATCATTCCTCCCTTTTGTATGAAGGTAGCTATTTGAGTATCGTCATTGAAAACTTTCCAATTTTCATCATTGTTAGGAATTGAGGGTTGGACAATGACCTGTACTACATTTTTCCTAGTTGAGTCAGAAGCTGGTTTGAATTGCGACCCAACCGATGCCATTTGATCAGCTATGCTATTCTGGGATCGGGGAATAAATTGTACATTGAAGGCTTTGAAACTCTCAATCAAGTCCCAGACTCCATGTTTGTATGACCTCATTCGGGTATTCTTTTCTACTGCTTGACCGCGGACTTGACTCACCACGAACTCTGAATCTCTAAAAACTTGTATTCTCTTTATCTTCATTCTTTGTGCAAGATTTAGGCCGTGAACTAAGGCCTCATATTTGGCATCATTATTAAAACATGAGAACATAAAATGGTAAGCTCTGTGTGTCTCAGATCCCATTGGAGAGAGTAAAAGGAAACTAGTGTCGGTACCGGCCTTACACTTGGCATCGTCAAAATATAGGGTCCATAGTCGATTATCAGACAGGTCATTGAATTTCCCCTCATCCTTTATTAGTTTTGAAAAAGTTTGACCACCATAAAAAATTACATAGGTGCTGAGCCTGGTTGCATGGAAGTTGTCGAATGGATCAGAAACAATGAATTGGTTGAGCAACACTTCTTCCTTAGGAGTCCGCTCACTTGTATCCTCTTCATCCTCTAGCATTTCAACACAATATTTCTCCCATTGAGATATAGCAATATGTGTGGCTTCAAAGCATAGGAATGCATTGTCTGCAATATGCTTGGGATACAAAGGGTCTAAAAGAATATTCATCTTTGCTTTGTGCTTGGTTCTCAAAATCAAGTGGGACCAGTCAAGTGCCAGATATCCGCCAAGTTTAGCAGTAAAATTCCTTCATAGACACATTCTGAAAACTGGTGGAATGTCTATTACTACCACTTCCTACGTGACTGTTTGGATCAGGCAGGAGAAAAGGGTTAGAGATAGATCCTTTATCTGACCAATGGTCTAGACCTTCTTTCTGTCTAGATGCATGATTCCCTTCTCAAGGGGTTCATACTTAAGCTTTAAAGCATGTGCCACTTGTTTTGGCATAATGGTCGTGTTAGCCCTCAAATCAATCATATTATTATGCAACAATTTATCTGCTACTATAAGTGTCAAAAAGAAAGGCATAGGCTTCGTTCCACCTACCTCTTTATTTGTCATGTTTCCCATATCATTTGTATAAGTTGTTTCTTTAGGAGCTTGAGGGGGAAGCAAGGATCTATTGCCTTTGCTTTGATTGCACAGTTGAGCCGTATCTACCTATGGGATTTGTTCTTCCCTCTCTAATTCCTTTTGAAGTATGGTTTTCTGCTCAGGAATTGATATGATGTCCCACAATGATACATTTGCAGGTACCTTCTTTAATTTCTCCACTATGTTAAGCATCCCGACTACTTGGCCCTTAGGCTTAAACGACAAAAATTCTTTCCTTTTCAGGAGAAAACGTTCCATCATGACTGATCTTGGTGCTTTGTTAGCTTCCTTTTTTGTCAATGGTACGTTAGGTAGCTATGGAAAAGGTCAGACAATGGGTGATGATGCTTGCTTCTCCAGAGGGAATTGTTGACACAGCTACAGACGTGGTAGAGCTTGTTGTACATATTCTCCTGTAAGCCTCCTCTTAGATCTTGTGTTGTAATTCGATTGTATCGGTGGAATGCCAGTTTTCAAAGTTTCATTTGGATACAGTACATCTTCTTCCTCCACATGAGAACAATGCTTGATCAGGTGTTATGTCTGCCTCTTGTTCCAGGATGAACATCCCTTGCAATTGTGCTCTAAAATGAGCATTCTCCATTTTGAGTGACCCACATTCGTTCGTGTCTGGGGGTGGGCCTTTGCTTCTTTGTTCTACCATCAATTTTTGCATATTTCCCTTTGGGAAATTCTGCGGAAGATGACCATTGCTACATGGGATACACCATACGTCACCCTCTTCTACCAAATTATTCTAGCCTTGGATCAATTCTCTGCTTTGACTGCCTTTTACTATTTGAAGTGGCATGGTGATCGAGACTATCTGGTTTGTAGATGTCATATGTTGGCCTCCTCCTCGGGGAAAAACTTGGTATGAGTTATGTTGATAGGGAGGCTTGATTCCATTGTAGGTCTAAGTATTCAGCTTCAAAGGCATTGCTTGCTACTATTTGAGGATGACCAATTCATTAACAAGAGTCCGCATGAGACTCTTCATGTCATTAATATCAGCCATGACTGAACTTGAGCCCGACATGTTGCTCTGTGCGGAGGGATATATATAGATTGGGGCATATCCAACGTGCTGCTTTGTATAACGAACATACTTGGAAAGGCCCCTTCTTGTGATGTCCTGGAGGGTTCTGCGAACATAGGAATGGGAGGTCATGGCGGGAGCTTCCTAGCATCAATTAGACTATCTTTCACTTGCACCACCAACTCATAAGCATCAAGCAAGATATCTCCCCTCATGGAAATTACCATAATTGTGATGTCTGGATTGATAGCCTTCAGATAGAACATGAATGCCATTGTAGCTACGGGGCGACCAGCCAGGGGAATCCTCTACCAAGTTTTATCAAACCTAGTGTTGAATTCGCTCATGGCTTCTCTCGGGGATCTTTTAATGGTAATTAATTGATGTAATAGTGAGGAGCAGTCTCCCTTTTCCAAATTTTTTTTGAACAAGCGCCATCTGAGCTGATCCTAGGAGATGATAGAACCTGAGACCAAAGATCGATACCAATCTTGGGCCTTTCCTTTAAAAGATGCGGCTAACAGCCTTAGAACAATATTTTCCTCTACTATATTATGTATCCTACATACCTCCGCTATATCTTGAAGGTGTTCAGAAGGGGTTTTAAAATCTTCTTCAGAGAAATTTGGAATAGCCTTGAGGGCATTAGCAGGTATGGCAGGCCATACATCCAGGGGTGTAGGTGGTTGTAGTGGTCTATCGCTATCCCATGTTACAAAATTTCTAGGAGCAGGAGGAGGTACATGAGCCATGGAGAAAAAATTCCTATGGATCAGATATACATGCAATCTTATCTGGAAATTTAAGCCTCCAGGTGGAGTAGATAAAGCTCTAGATATTGGGCTTTGACTTCTAGCTCTATTACTCCTTACAGGTGATACAAAACCTGCAGTTCTTCTCCTTCTAGGATTTGAGGAAGGTAACTAAGAGTACTGGAAGTGACCTCTCAAGGACGCTCTTGTTTGGACTCTAGCCATGAAACTTCCAATTTCCTTCCTTAGCCTGATTCAAGAAATATTTTTGACTTCTAATGAGACATTTGGAAAAACTTCTGTCTCACTAGGCATGCTAGAAAAAGAACCATTGATCATCAAATCTTACGCTTCTCCAATAGTCTTATGGGAAATTCAACGAGTGGGGGAAAAATTGTGTCTCATTGAATACGTCTGGGTTTTTTTATAGAAAGCCGACTCTTCTTTTGGGGTTTTGAGATAAGGGGAGAAAGGAAATGTAAATATAAAACATAAAAGGTGATGCACTAAAGCTTTTACAACATTTTAAACCCAAATTATTCCTATGATTGATATAAAAGACACATAATGCCACAACCCCTCATTGTTGGAAAGAGAACAAACAACAAAGGCTAACTTCAAGCACAATGCAGACTTTCAGATCTTCCTGCAAGTAGTGTTCATTGAGGTCCTATCAAACATAAAGATTTCTTATGAGTAAAAGAACAATATTCTAGAAATGACAAGAACTCTGTCTCCTAATACAACATAGCATAACAAAATAATAACAACTTTAAGAAAAATAGAAAAGTCCAATGACATAGTCCAATTCTCCTAAGCTACTATTCCACCATACAAGCATAAAGCATATAAATCTGCTACTTAAACTATCTGAATATAGCTTGCAAGACACTTTTTCATTCAAAATAGCAATATAAAGAAAGAAAGCTTGAAAAAGGCCATACATGCATAGTCTCAATAATTTCTCTTCAATAGTTCATGCTTCAATTATAAACTAAACTTTGAAACAAATGTCGGATGCCAATCCGAAAATAGTTTAAACCTTAATAGATATAACATGCCGGAATAATGTAGTTATGTAACTTCTGAAAATAATTCTAAAAACCTTAAGAAAACTAAAGAAAACACTTCTTTGTCAAAGAAATAGTTCCTTGTAAAAATCTAACCCTTCATTTTGATCACCGCTCTCCTCTTATAGCCGCTAAAAGAAAGAAACACCACCTCAGCTCAGAAGTAATTGCTTCCAAATGTTGATACTTGATATCTTGCAATCTGATTGGAAACCCTTGGTTAGGCTACAAAATATCTTTGCATTAACTCTCAATGACTGAATTAATGTCTTTTAGATATTTTAAAGATAGAAGCCTATACACAATCAAATCCTAAAAGAAAATAGTCCAGTAAAAGAATCTCGTTGACTAATCACATCATCTCGAAGCATCGTCTTGAAGCTTCCCTCCTGAGAAACAAGAAAAGAAAAGCCAACAAGTTCTGACAGTCTCCAAAAGATATTACTTCATAAGAGACATAGTATTCCTTTGATAGATGGATGACATGTCACATGGTCAGAACCTTATGCTTTCCAAAGAATGTTTTTGTAGCAAATTCTCGTCATCCCGACACGTGTCTTGGGTGCTCCTCCGAAAAGAAAATGATAAGGGAAAGCTGTGTAGCCACCCTGTGGCACATTTCTCGTCTTCCTTACCAAAATTTCATTATCCCGAACACTTCCGCAATCAAAACAAAAGAAAATTGAAGATTGGAAGGCTAGCGAAATAATAAGAAAAACCACTTCAGAGTATCCAATGTAACCTTCCCAACTATAGGAGGAAAAGTGATCACACCAATCGGTTTTTTTCCTACATTGTCAAATCCATGGATAGACAAGGAATCAGGTTGAATTTTTGATTGATCCACATGAATCCTATCCAAACTATTTACACTACACACATTAAAGCTTGAACCATTTTCAACAAGGGCTTTCTTTATCCCTATTCTTTTATATTGAGATATTATTATGAAAGCTTCATTTTGTTTTTACACTTCCAAAGGGGGGAGTTGACTTTGGTGGAAAATAATGTCAACATTCAATCCTTGAATTAGGGTTTCTATTTCATTTAGTTGTGCATTAGAAGGGATAGGAACTTGTTGTAAGGCTGTTTGAAGCATAGTGTGATAGTTAGGTGAATTTTGAATTAAATCCCATAGGGATATCTTTGCGGGAATGCTCTTAAGTTTCTCAACAAGATCATACTCCCTTAATCGAGGAGCACTAGGCAGTATAGAATTAGGAAAAGGTAAGGGGCTTGGGGTTGGTTGGCTGGGTTGCAGATTGTTTCTAGTGTTATGTGTATGAGCAATGGTATATTATGACTTGGTTGTTGCGACACATTATTTTGAGGTGGGTAAAGGATAATTTTAGGTTTGTTTTGAGTTTGTTTTTTTTTGTGATGGTGGGTAAGGAATTAGAGGATTCTTAGGATGTCCCACAAGATATGTAGGAGGTCCATTAATCAAGGTGGATCTAACAGAAACTTGCGCATTCATAATTGTTTGCAAGAGAGACTGTACAAGTCATCTGGTCTTGTCATTGATGGAAACCCTAGTCAGTGATTTGATCCACACTTCAGTAGTTTCTTATACTAGAAGTTAGATTGAAGTTTTGTGTTAACTATCAAGTTAGAACAGAGCATTTGACAAAATTGTGTTCATCGATTCATATGCAATTTTCTGTTATCATTTTGAGTTGTGGATCTCAGGGAAGGTTTTTCAATGTATGATCTGTTATCCTTGAATCTAGAGCCTCATATTGATTGGTGTGAAAGTTAGAAGATTTGGTTGATTGATTTTTTGTTTAAAGTGCAAGAAGGCAAACTAAGTGAATATAGCATGTTGTGGATCTTCGAGGAGTAATTGTTTAAGTTTTTTTGTATTCGATCATGTTTATTTGGGTCCTCACTATGTTGTGTCCGACTTTCATTGGTGCACATTAAAAATTATCTATAGATTGAGCCAACAATTTGTAAATATTTTATGTCTTGTTGAAGTTGACATGTGGTTGATTAAATATTTAGTTTTGGATATACATAAGCGATCATTTATATCATTTGGATATATGTGCGAAGTGTGTTGCAAAAATCAGAAGGATTGTAGAGCGATTATCCATAGTTTCACTTGTGTAGAAAAAGATTTGTGATCCAAATTAAAGCAGTCAGAGCAGAAGAGCAGAATCAGATAGAAGGTCAAGAATGCGATTGATGTGCTTAATCAGAACTATAATCAGGCATTAGTAGATGCTATTCTTTTAGTTCAAATCTTCTGGATGTAATCCAAATGCTTTTGTAAGATAGTGAGTCTTCTTTTGTATTTGAGTAGTGAGCTCTAGGCAGTGTGCCTGAATGCATGTGCATTCCTTTTGTAAACACTTATATTTGAGTATACTAATATTGTAGATTGACCTCCACCATGGTTTTTCCCCTAACAGGGTTTCCACGTAAAAAAATACTTGTGTGATGGTGTTGTGGTTGATTGTTTTGTGTTCTTGCATCTTTCCTTTGATTCAATGTGATAAGTGGTTTAAAGATTAGGTTAATAAAGTTAAATTTTGCAGAACACTGATTCACCCCCCTCTCAGTTTTCCTTGATTCCAACAATTGGTATTAGAGCTTAGTTCCATGGAAGAAGTTTAAAAGCTGATGGCCCTAAACAATCTTGATAAGTCAAAATCTAAAGTTTGGGAATTGTAGGCAAGCCTCATGAATGCTGATAAATTTATTCAATCATTGAAAGATAAAATCAATTAGTTAAGGGAAATGAGAAAGGAACTTTGTGATTAGCTTAAATATAAATAAAGTAAGAGCATGGAAGGTGAACACCTGAGTCAAGATTTGAAGGAAAAGATAGAAGAATGTGAAAAGTTTACCAGAGATAATGCTATCCTAAAGCATGGGACAAAATCTATTGTGATGAGGATGACTAAGGAGATTGAAGACAAAAAAAGAAGAATGAAGAGAATCTTTCTTAGTCCTTGAAAGAAAAATCTAAAGAATGTAGTTGAATCACCGATGGTTTCAATTAGTTGGAGCTTGAATTGGAACAATCTAGAAATAATGAAGAAGAGCTTGAAAGACAGATTGTTACTCTCTGGGATGAACTTTCTATTGCAAATGAATTCAAGGAGAAGTTCAAGATTATCTTAGCCAAGCTTGATGAACTGATTAAAAGTTAGAGGACTAGAAGTGACAAGTGAGGTCTTGGATATGAGAAAGGAGAAAGTTCTACATCTAGACAAAGGAGATTTAGGAAAGGAAATAAGATGAACAAAGCTGGAAAGTATCCGGTAAGACAACCTAATGCTCAAAAGTTCAATGGTTACTATTTTGTTTGCAATAAATTTGGTCATATGGCTACTCAATGTAGAAGTAGAATGAATTCAAGTGGTCCATCATTCTCCAGTTAGTGTTTCAATTACAATAAGTATGGTCATAAGTTAGTTGGATGTAGAAATATGTGAAACAAATTTTTCAATAGAGATGTCAGATGTTATACATGCAAATGATTTGGCCATATTGCTAACCTGTGCAAATCAAGAGAAAATCAATGGAACAACTAGTTTGGACAAAGTAGTGTGGTGTGCTACAATTGAAACAAATCCGGTCACATTGCTAGATTTTGTAGAAGCAGAAAGGGTCCGGTAAATCAAAGGAAAAACATACATTAGGATGAAAAGGGAAAAGGAAAAGTTTCTATAGATGAAATCAAGAAGCAAATGAAGAATCCATGGGTGAAGAAGAGTCCTTCTATTGCAAGAAATGAGCCAGCACCAGAATCTGGTACTAGAAATTCCTCCGAGAATTAGTTTATGGCCTCTGGCCTAGGGGGAGTTCTCAAGAAAATCATTTAACCCAATCGTCGATAGTTGGTACCCGAATATGGAAGATTGAAATGATTGCATTAGTGATTTGTAGATGTTTTGGGATCTCTTGTGGAGGAGATTTGCACAAAATTGAAGGTTCCCAGAAGAATTTTCTTTCACAATCTATGAAAATAGGGTATTCAGAAGACCCAGGGAAAAAGCATTTATTGCAATGAAAAATTTAGGTGCGTGAATGATAAAAAGTCATTTATATCCCTCATTTGTCACATTGCATTTCAAGAAGAAGTTTGGAGAGCTCTGAAGTGAAATTTGGTGAGATACAAGTCTAAAGGCGATTTGGTGATCAAACCCTAATCTGGTGAAAGGAATTTATTTGTAAACTTGTGAACTTGAAAATTATGGAAATGGATGCTCTGTTGGTTGTCGATAATAAGGATAGGCCCCGTCCCAAATTCAAATGGCACCCATTCAAATCCATTGAGCTAGAACCATTAGGTACATTTTCTTCCATTCTGTATGGTGTTTTGTATATTGAAGATATTAGGGCATACATTCATGCAAATGTTGAAGAATTAGGAAGCTCCCAGTTGTTGAATTTGTGCACCAATCATATTGTGGGAGAATATTTATGTGTAAAACCTGAATTTAATTACAAAGGCAGCTATATGGACTGTTATTGGTTTAAATTCATCTGGTGAGTTGTCGACACTGAAATCCATGAAAAACCAAATAGTTATAGATGCAACCAGTTTAGTTTTCAACAAGAGAGCCATGGCAATAAATTATATTATCAAAGTGGATGTTATATTTTCCTCTATGGTCATTGGGTACAAGGTCTATCACTCCAGTCAGGATAATTTTGTATCTAGTACAACAATCTATGTAGCATATTAGATGGTCAAAGAAAATGTAGATTATGACCTATGTGAGTTACTCCAGAGCCAGTTAATTGAGAATCTTAGAAAAATCAAGAAGGATAAGAACACTTTCAAGTATGGTAATCTGTTTCTATGTTTATTCTTCTACTTCATGAATGAAGGTCCAAGAGTTGGAAAAGTTCATTGGAAAAGTGATAAACCAGTAGCTGCTCAAATTAGAGACATCTTGTATGGAATTGGTGACAACAAAGCTAGAAAAACTGCTATTTGGCGTTATTTCAAAGGTTTTCAGAATGAAATGCAAGCTAGAGAAAAGATTCCCACATCTATTGTAGAGAAATACAAGGACACAATTTGCTTCATGTTTGATATTGATCACTGGTGCTTGATGGAATATGTAGAACCTAGAATAGTGTGGATAATGCCTATGGGTTATGAGGTTGAAGAACACATTTTGGAGTTGTATGCTCAATGCCTGTTGAGTAAACCTTGGGATCCAACAGAAGAAAGGTTTTGTACCTTTGAGGAAAAGGTTATGCAAGTGCATGAACAATTGAAGAAGCCTATGAGAATACAAAAAGTGAGAAAGTAAGTTGAAGCCTTTGCAGAAAGCATGGGGATATTAGCTAAAGTTGTAAGGGAAGCTAGAAGGAAAAGAGAACAAGCTGAAGTAGGAAAGCCAACTAGAACTGAGTCTTCTAGTCTGGAAACATCCTCTACCAGATCTAGATCCACAAGGAGTTCTACTCTCTCATCTGGTCCTGCAAAGAAGTCAAGTCCTATGAAATCTCAAGCTAAGACATTTGGGAGAGAAGGAAAGAGGAAGAAGGACAAGAGCACAAGAGTCTATGTTGCTATTTTAGAAGATGAAGAAACTGAATCTGATAAAGAGGTAAGAGAAATTAAGCAAAAGGTCTCAAAAGCATCTAAAGTCTCTAAGGACAAGCCCTCCAGTGAAGAGAAAGCAAAGAAAAAGATGAAAACTGATAAATCAACTATGTCTGTAGAAGATGTGGAAAAAGCTCTGATTAAGGATGGTAATCTTAGGCCACTTTGTGAATGGTATGACACCTTTGATAAAGTTGGTCAAAGAATTATCATTGTTAGCTACCTATGTAAAGAACATTCAAGGTGCTTTTTCTGAAGGTGGAAATATTTATAAGTCATGCTTATCATTGTCAAAGTTCACTAAAGACACTAAAAAAAAATGAAGGAATATGAGAAACAATTAACAGTTATCTCTCAAGCATTTGATCCTCTAACCTGTTGGAAAGCAAGAAGGTCAAGTTATATCCCTACTTGACAAAATCAAAATTTTGAAGCATGAAGAAGGTAGAATTGTTGAAATGGTTTGTGAGCTCAGAGGACTAATTGTTCCTAAGATGGATAAAATGCTTAGTGCATTGAAGGAAGCACATGATGCTATGGTGGTCAGTGATCCGACAAACCTTGAGTCAACAGAGATGCAATCTTACTTATTTTGTGGTCACATGACTATTTTGGAGAGTCTCAAAAAGAGTTGGGACACTAGTTTGAGCTTGCTGAAGAGTAATTTTGTAGACATATTCAAGTTTATGTAAGTTGTAGAAGCATGTTTGTACATATGCAATTTGTTCATAGCAATTTTGTTTCATTTTTGGTATGCGGATCCCTGCCTTTTCCATCGATGTCAAATGGGGAGAGTGGGACAGTGAAAAATTCCTTAATTATCTCAGGGGGAGTTGTGTTTTTGAAGTTTTGAAGGTTGGTAGTGTATTCATGTTCATGTTGGTACTGATCCAACACTTAGTCATTTTTTCACTAAGTGTTGCCATCAATGCCAAAGGGGGAGATTGTTGGAAAGAGACACTACACAAGTTATCTGGTGTTGTCATTGATGGCAACCCTAGTCAATGATTTGATCCGCACTTTAGTAGTTGCTTATATCAGAAGTCAGATTGAAGTTTTGTGTTAACTGTCAAGGGGTGTTGCCACAATACTGTTTCTCACTTTTGGGATGTGCTGATTTTTGCCTAAAATCACTATTTTTAGAAAAAAACTAATGATTTAAGTTTTAAGAGGCTCCATCTAAAGGGTTTTAATTGAAGAGGGATAGATTAGACCCCCTTAGATCAAACCCCCTTGGATAGAACCCCTATAGTATTAAATCATACCCACAATGGAGTCTCCTTCATAGCTATCAAAATGCTGGAAGAAAACCAAATTTTCTTTACCTTTTGAGGGATTAAATAACATCATTTAAAAATTATATTTTTCAAGATTGTAGCCCTTGAAACTAGCTTTCCAACAAGTATAGGTTTGATATATTCTCATTTTATCATGTATTTAATTTTCAATTTTTACTAAACATAGGTTTTTCTCTAAACATCAAGCTCTTTGTTGTGCAAAGGTGGAAAAATAGTAAACCATTGTAAATTTTTTTCAAAAAATACCCATTCCCTAGATATTGATTTCCTTGTTTCACCCAAAAAGGAAAATTTGGATTTCAATATATACACACAAAGTTAGTTGTACAACACACACGTATGTCTAAATTATAGTTACAGTGACTTCAAATATTAATTTTAAAAAAATATACAACAAAAAATTATGAAAAAATATCCTTTCCCTAGATATTGATGTTGAGAATCTATTATTCCAAAAATTAGAATTTAATCCTTTATAGAAAAAAAGTTATGTTGTACGACACAAACGTTACTTTCTGAGAATGTTGTTTTCTATCTAAAACTAGTTATTAAAGGAGATGTTGAAAGATTCATGATTTATTTTAGAAAATTGAAACAAAATATATTTAGAATCTACACACAAATTACCACAAATCACTAGTTCACATCATCTTCAAATTCTTTATGGTTTAGCTGCTATAGGTCTCAGAAGATGAAGATTTAGTTAAAAATATTGATGTAAATGTCCATCTTGGGAAAAAAGTGAGACACAGTATTGTGATTTCACCCCAAGTTAGAACAGAGCATCCGACAGAATTGTGTTCATTGATTCATATGCAATTTTCTGTTATCATTTTGAGTTGTGGATCTCAGGGAAGGTTTTTCGATGTATGATCTATGTTATCCTTGAATCTTAGAGCCTTGTATCGTTTGGTGTGAAAGTTAGAAGATCTGGTTGATTGATTTTTTGTTTAAAGTGCAAGAAGGCCGACTAATCTACAATTCATTAGTTTACACGAAAAATACATGAAAACATCTACAATTCAGAAAACATAAAATACACGAAATAATCTACAATTCATTAGTTTACATCATTTCAAAATTTAAAACATAAAGGCTACTTTCTAGCTATTTAGGTTAAAATGATAGATTACTGATTGTTTTCTTTGTAAAAATGTCACAACTTTGAACTTTCACCTATATGAGTGAGAATATATTTCTTATAATTTAAATATTTAAAATCTAGGTTAAATTTAACATTCAATTATCTTCTTGATAACCATGTCATTATAGTGGTGAAATTCTAATTTGCCCACTCCCATGCCATTTCTTATTTATTTTTGTACTCATTTTGAGAAAATATCATGATATGTTTATATCTAGATGAATGACACAATATTTTTGTGAAGTTTGATTCATTCCCCTATCCTTTACCTATTCTTGTACACATGTTGCCAATATAGTACCCTCAACTTATTATTATGTTCACATAATTTAATACATTCATCTCATCCAATCATTTATTACACTTATTTGTACATCACATATAGTGCTTAACTACCTAGATTCAACCATTTGTGCACCTAGGGTTATTTTTCAAGTCATTAGGTTCCCCTTGCCTTTCTAAAATTTAAATTTAGATTGTTATTAAATAGTCCCTTTCATTTTCCATTTTTGAGTTAACTAAGTACACATTTTACTAACTTTGATGCTATGTACTAGAATTTAAATACATT
Organism: Sequoia sempervirens; assembly: GCA_007258455.2. Classification (NCBI taxonomy): domain Eukaryota; kingdom Viridiplantae; phylum Streptophyta; class Pinopsida; order Cupressales; family Cupressaceae; genus Sequoia; species Sequoia sempervirens. The sequence continues at coordinate 537,108,466 of VDFB02270651.1, read as the reverse complement.
AATTAACATTCATTTATTATGTCACCTCTCAAGCATCCTCCCTCATTATAGAGCATTAATGGGCCAATAAGCATCTAGGTTTGGTGCACCAAAAGGAGTAAGAATTCTATATATCATTTGAGGGCTCCCACTTGTTGTCTTTAATCTTTTACACATCTTTTTAAGGGTTGATCAAGTATAAACAATCTACTTGTTATATAATAGTATCCTTTCTAAGCTATTTCTAAATGCTACCAACCCTTATATATTAGAAAAGAGTATAACAAATCAGGTTTCGTGACGCAAATATAGAACAAAGTTACACATTGTGTAGGATTGAACCTAGATGGAAAAGATGAATTTACAAATGTGAGTTGAGTTTGACCTATAACTCAATCTTAGATAGAATGTAGATTTTGTGTAGGATTTGAGATGATTTATTGATAGAGAGATGACACTTTCAAAACGAAATAGTCAAGACCTAAAATCTTCATCAAAAACATATATTATTTAATCAACAAAGTAAACACCTTTAACTTTCATACTTACTTTCCTAAAATAACTCCCACAATTATCCAATTTATCATTAATCTAAATTACTTTATACCCAATTATTTACATTCAATTAATAAACCTAAATTAAACAGATCTTATACCCAATTTAAATCTTGAAAGAAAATTATAACCCTTCATGTCCACAAAATTAGACGAGTACAAGGTAAATTTCCCCCAATAACATATTCATCTTTCTTTTTCTCCAAACTTACAAGCGTACATAAAACCAGATATATACAGTACACCAATACTATGAACATTTACGCACTACACTTTCCAGAACTAATTAGGCTCTTGTATCCTCCAGCACATTAAATCTATCAAACTCATATTACAGATGCATTGTGCCATGAAAAATCTCTTACCTATACAGAAAATCACTGAATCATGGTCTAATCTTTGAATGATTATTTTGTGAAGAGTCTCTGACACAGGCTATGTTGCCTGAAATAAACGAAATCACAAGAAGCAAACGCCAACAAACGCTTTCGGCCGTTTAAGTTTCACTGGTTATTTAGTCAGAAGATGCTACCATATCGGTCACATTACATGGCCTGAAAGCCAATATAATGAGCACCAAAAGTATACTAACAGGAACCAGTAACAGCACAAGAGGAGGAGGAGGCAACGTAGGCAATATTAAAGGAAGAAATAATAATACAGCAGCCAAGCAGAGCAGTGCAAAACCGTAGTAGTTAAAACTACACAAAGGCTCATTTTGCCCTACTTCCCTTGTAGTCGGCACACCTAGAAACGGAAGATCGGAAGGACTGCTCATAATATTCGCCAAACACTACACAATTTCAAGGTTTGATGGACTTTTGAGAGCTCCGGGTTAAAAATGCTAACAAATTCTTCTTCAATTTATTAAATTTCACATTTTCGAGAGGAATTCTTATCTTATCGCGCGTGAAGAGCTCCTTTTCACGTCTTCCAGTCTTTCAGCTGACTTCGAACTGAAAATCCTTCAAATCTCTCGCAATGATGGCCTAAACTGGACAAAATCGAGCTCGGCAGAATCGGCTTGAGCAGGCGGAGCGTGCTGTACGATCCGATTTCGAAGCTTTACAGTCTGCCGTTGAAATTTTCTACATTGAATCAATCTTCAAACCCTAATTCCGCCTCCTCTTCTCTCAAGAAAGCTTTTTCACTGTTGATTTTCTAATTATAATTTTAACACGGGGAATTTAGCACGGCTTAAGATTCGCAGGCACTGGCCAATGCTTTCAGGGAACTGTAATGCAGTACATATGATGGACTTAAAAAGCCAAGTATAGATTAAAAAAAGGCAAGTTTAAATTAAAAAATGTGAAAGGAAGCGCAAGCGAGATACAGAAATGGCGTACGTTTTTACAGTTTCAGTCTGGCGTGACAGAGAAATTCAGAGTATGCAGTGAAAAGACGAGCCAGGTGTCTCGGCAATTTGGGAAATGTTAATATTACAAGTTTGTCGTATTTGTTGAGTAGTCAAAGATTCTTCCCTTTTAAAGCAATATTTTCTAATCAAGAATAGTGCTAAATAATGTCATATCACTCACACATTGGGGCCCAGGGCTTAAATTTGACGGTCGAACTTGCCTGTCAACAATTTTTTCAATGACGGTTATCTATTCAAAGATGCGCTTAAAACATTATGATATACCTTAGTGTAAGTAAAATTATATATAAATCAAATACATATATCATTATAATTCTATATAAATTTTGACAGTCTATCCAAAATCTCTCCTTTCATGTGATACAAGCTTCTTAAAATTTTGATTGTATTTTACGGCAAAAATCTCTAAATACGGTCATACGGCCATCAAATTTAAGCCCTGCATTGGGCAAGAGTTAACGGCAGCTGTTTTTCTTTGGCTTTTTACATCGAGGGAATATATACACTCCTTATTATGAGAAAAAGCTCTTTTAAATTATTTTTAATTTGACAAGATTTATAGGGACTTCGTTGTGATTTTTAGCTTTCTCTAAGTCTTAATATGTTCGGATATTGTATAAATTTAGCATTGTAGGGTGTTTATCTTTTAATAGAAATGAGTATTGTATAAATTTTGTATACTAATAGAAATACTAATACATTCTTTTAAGTTATTTTTAATTTAATAATAAGATTTATAGTCATTTAGTTGTGAATTAAATTTTTTAAAGTCTTTTTTATGTTAAGATATGTAAATTTGATATTGTAGGATGCTTATTTTCTAATAGAAACAAGTATTGAATAAATTTTGTATACTAGTGTAACACATAAGATATAAAGTTGTATAATTTTTTAAAATTTTAATATTAGCATACAAGATATCAAAGTATTATATAAATTTGTTATCATGTAATATTAATACACAGCTCATGTGATGTTTGGGAGTGATAACAAGTATAATGATATCGTCCTTTTTGTAAGAGATTAGTGAAATAACATAAACACAAAAAATATTTGTTGTAGATGGAAACACAAGAATAATATTGCATTGTAATGATATTTATATTAGAGTATATTGTTGGCCTCTCAGAGTACTACTCAATACAATATAATTCATGTGGATAATCTAATCTTCTTTCAAACCCTTTATCTATGCTAATTCTACCCAAAGAACTACTACATCCCAAACATGTGGGATAAACAAATTTAGCAAAAGAGATGACTTACAAAGAATTTGAGTCATAATATTTTATTAATAACTCTTAATACAAAGTAATTAATTATGAAAAGAAATGGTGTGGACTACTATATCTAACATGCCCTCCCCTTAGAAAGCTTTTTGTTCAGAGCTTGACATGAGGAAATTGTTGCAATAGGTGGAAGAGGGGTTCCCATGTTATCTTCTTGTTGCAACCCATGTCATTGGATAAGGACCTTGATGCTGTTATAGTTGTAGAGGTGGCACAATAATTTATTGATGATAGAATTAGGTGTTAGGATAATTGATTAGTTAGCTTCCAACTCAAGGAAGACAAATTGTGCATTGATTTATCAACCAAGAGAATGCTTCAAAGAGGAGACATGAAAAACTAGATGGAGCTAGGAGGGAGGAAGGTCCAACATTGAAGAAATTAAACCAATTTTTACAAAATTTTATAAGGTCAATAAAACTTGGGGGGAACTTTTTTGAGTCCTCCTTGGCTTCAAATATAATTGCTTGTATGGGTGTATCCAAATGAATACTATGTCAAGCCAAAGGAAAACGTGCACTTTAAATGATGTTGATCAACTTACTACTTCATATAGTTTTCTACCACATTCAAGTTGTTCTTAAGGGTGCTAAGAATGACATCTCATGTGGAAAGGGTGGGATCCACTGCATGTACCTTTGGGTTGCTAGGTATGTATGTATGGAGATATGGTGGTAATTAAATATACATAGATTCATATGGAGCCATCTTTGTTTTTGTGTTATAAGAGGTATTATATCACCATTCAACAAGTACTAACCATTTGATCCAATAATGTTATTAAATGAAAATTAACACTAAAATATTTGTAAGAATTTATGATCAGTTTAGTTTAGCCATCAATTTTAGGGTAATATGTAGAGCTTAGTTTATATTGGGTATCATAGTGTTGGAAAAGTTATTGCCAAAAGTGACTAGTGAAAATAATATCATAATCAATGAAAATGGAAGTAGATATGCCATGCAAGTGACAAATTTGTTCAATGATTTTCTAGGCAATAATGGAGGTAGAATAGGGATGGGATAAGACACATAAATGGGTATATTTGAAGAGGAAATCTATCAAAACTAGAATGACTAATTTCATGGTAGACTTTGGAAGTCCTTCAATAAATTCATGAAAATATTTTCCCATGCTTAGAATGGAATAGGTAACAGTTGTAACTAGCTAGGGGTGACAACAATTTTTCCTTTGATACATTGATAGATCTCATAGTCCTCCAAAAATTGCTTGATGTCATTTTAATATCTTATAAGGAAAATTACAACATAATATTTTATACATTTTGATGGATTTGGAGTGACTAGTAGATGGAGTGGCATGTAATTTGGACAAAATAATGTCACAAAGTTGATTGGAAGGCTAACACAAAATTCCCATTATATCACAAATAACATCCATTCCATGAATAATTGGGCTTTGAATATGGTTGAGTGCACACTTATTAGATAAGTTTTTGAATTCAATTATCATGTTGTCATTCTTGTTGTAATCCATTTAGTAAATAGGGTAATGACAAAGCACTTAGAGATAAAGATTATCTTCAAATTGACATGATAAGGAACCCTACAACATTTCCCTTACCTCTCTTGTAGACCTAGAACCTCATAATCATAACACAATAACTTGGTGACATGCTTATATTTATCAAGAGAAGAGCCATGGTAGTACATAAAATACATGAGGTTGTGATGGTTCACTTTAATCCAGTGTCTACTAACAAGATATAAACATGATTTTTAGAATATATGCGGTGTAGAAAAATGTAATCCTATACATTTCACACTATGTTTGGGTCCATAATTTAGATAGACCTAATTAAGCCTCTAATTACCTAGATTTTGCATTTACAAGCCTAATTAATTACAATTTCCAAAGGGGGAAGTGTGATTTAATTAATGCATTTATCATTATTAACACCCCAAAATTCAAAAATCTTGATAAATTAGGTCAGGAACCATTTCCCATGGGTGAATGGGTCCCCTTTAAGTTGAAAATTCAAAATTTAAACATGTTTTTGGCAGTGTTTTCATGATCCCAAATTCATATTCAAATGCCAGCTTGTAATGTTTAATTTTTGGGAAATTAGAAAATCATCTATAAAAGCAATATTATTTTAACAATTCAAAACATCTAGCAAGAGGTGAAATTTTATATGAGAAAATATTATTGTCAAGCGCATTGAAGAGTAGATTTCTCAAGCATTTGTTGCAAAATTCAAGATCTCAAGCATCATGTTAAAGTTATCAAGCATCATGCATGTTTTTGAAGCTAACATTGTGATGTAGGTTTCAAGTATTCAAGCCAAATTTTAAGTATCAAGAGATCACACCATCAATCAAGCCATTCATGCAAGATCAAGACCTTGGAGAGATCTACTAAGTTTCAATCCTTCAAGGGTTTCAAATCAAGGGTTTGGTGAGCTGTCATAGCACTTGTTCATTCATTATTCCTTTCATGTTTCATTATTTCAATTCAAGGCTTGATTACCAAAATGTTTGACCAAGGCAAACCCCCATCCACCAAAAAAAAAAATCCCTCTTTTATTTGTGTTGGAGATCTTAGGTTGAAGAAGAACTGAAGATCTCTTGAAGAGAAAAATAAAAAAAGTTGTCAAAGTTGCATTTGTTGTCACCTTTGTTGTCAAGCCACATAAACTTAGATCCCAAACTTATTTCTAGCTTTCCAATAGTGGGATCTGGGGGAATCGAGAGTGCAAACATAGGACCCAAAGGGCTAATAATCAGAGTTTATACCTCTACACAAGGACCCATTCACCTATGGCTGAATGAGTCCCTGACATCCTTCTGAAACAAGCTTTCTATGGCAGGTGCACAATATTAAGACCTTCTTAGATATGCAAAAAATTTGTTGTTTCTACCTGTATTATGCTTTAAATTAAAGATCCAAGTGTTATCTTGCATAATTGTCTAGTGATTTGGTATTTTAGTTTTTCTCCCAAAAGTGTTGTTTAGGCTAGTACCCTCATCCTCAGTCATAAGGAAATGAGTAGATTACCTCCTTGAGTTGACTCGCCTAAGGGTTGCAAGTCAATTCTTTGTGTGGATCTCATTTCCTAATGAAAATAGGAAGATAGGTCCATATTTGATACCATCCCTTTATTTTTCTATGTTCCTATTTCTTTTATGTTTCATTTTGGTGAACCTGACTTTGTACAACAAAATTCTAAAATTTGGAGTCTATTTAAACCCTAGATCTAGGATTTACATTACTTTGCATTGGATTGCATTATTTTACATCTCATTTAGGGTTGTTAAACTTGCATTAGTTTGCATCTCATTTAGGGTTTTAGGTTTTTATTTTGTATCCTTTAAATCCTAAAAAAATTAAAAATTTACATGCATATTACATTGGTTTTGCATAATACTTGCATATTAGTGTACTTTTCATCATTCACATTAAAAAATTGAGTCAAAATTGCATTTTTAAAAGTGTCATATTATTCATCATTTGTCATTAATTTCACTTGAATTAGGTCACTTAAACATGGAAAAATTTGTCATAGAAACCATGGTCTGTGACCTAGAATAGAGAGCACAAATAATAATCCAAAAATTGCAATTTTCATTTTTTTCAAACCTTGTACAAGGACCCATTTACCCATGGGTGAATGAGTCCTTGAGAGCCTATAAAAACAAAATTTTCTAAGAATTTTTGTGGTCTTTTGCACTTCCTAGATCTTTTGGTAAACCACTATTTTAGTTTGTCAATTTTTAGGAATTTCTATTTTATGCATTAGGTCTAATCATCCATTTAGTTTAGGCATTGCAAATTGGGAAAATTTTTACATGTTTCAGTTGTGGATAGTTTCAAATATATATATATATATATATATATTCACTTTATTTTTAGTATCATTTCATAGTTTATATAGATTAATTTTCATTTTACAATCATTAAAAACCAAAAACTACCTTAAAAAATCAAAATAATATCTATAAACTAAATGATAAACCTTGGAGAAAAAATATCATTCAAACCCTTTAGTTGTGATGACTTTGACATGTTAGATGAAGCTCTTGAAGACTTCATCTCACCTAGATCATCCACTAAAGCTTTGGTGCAAGAGGATGCAATCATAGACAATCACGACAATCCTAATTGTTCTTCTCCCAATACCTCTCCTACTTGTGATGAAGGTATCTTGGTGTTAGAAGACCCAATTATTGAGCATCATGAGAATCTTGTTTGTCCCTCTTCAAATGCTACATTTATCTCAACAAACACTAAGATGGATGGCATATATGAAGATGTTAACTTCACATTAGATCCCTCCTCAGTAAAAGGTCATCTAGGTAACTTAGTTGAGGTTATGAATGCATAAATTGGATCTCCTTTAATTGGTAAGCCTCCTAAGTCACCTTCCATCATAGGACCTCATAAATTAACTCTAAGAGATATCTTGAATTTTATAATGCATCTTGATAGTAAACCCATGTCACAACAACCAACTTATCACAAAATTGATCACACATATCACATTCCTTAACATAGTGGTAAATAGTATGATCTTGCTGAGCAACTTCGTTGTACTCCGATAACCATCTCCCTTTGGGACTTGATTCAAACATCACCTACATACAATTACATGCTCCAAGAATTTTTTTAGAAGAATGATATCCAATCTTTTATTGAATTGAATAATGTAGCAACCTCCTTTGATTGTATGCAAGTGACAAAGATAGATATCACATTCCTCATCAAGAATTACCCTCACTTGAGGTCCAAAATAAACATGAGGCCTTAATGATAAAGGTGATCATTAATGAAACTACAGGTAGGAACCACCTCATAGACAATGGAGTAGGGCTTAATGTTTGTAGCATTGATCTATTGGATGAAATTACTATGGAAAAGAAGCTTATTAAACTCAATGATGTTAATATTTGTGGCTTTGAAAATGTTAATAGGCAGCCATTAGGAATGATCACATTACCCATTAAGGTCAGACCTATACTTTTTCCTACCCCTATCCAGATAATGCTAGGATCTCTTTCATACAACCTTCTCCTAGGGAGACCATGGATTCATGCTATGAAAGGAGTCCCATCTACTCTTCACCGTGAGATGACATTTGAATACAACAACAAGATATACACGATTGTAGTAGATGAACAAAGCCATAAATCATAAGTTCAACATGATCATAACACTTCCAACTCCCCTAATACTTTGATTACAACCTCAAATGTAGAACCTATAAAAGTTGATGGTAATCCTAATTTCATTTCACCTACAACAAAACTCTTAGGTGATGATTGTTGGCTATTAGATTTTACACCTTGTTTCAAAGAAGAGTCCAAAATATCACCCTCATAGTCCAAAGAGTCATATATACAAATGATTCATCTTCAAACACATGTTTTAGGGATGATTGGGGTTCATTAGATTTTACACCCTCCTTTATGGGAGAGTAAAAAATCTCACAATCTAAACCAAAACAACCTTGTGTTTCATTTTCTCAACTTGATTCTACATCAACAACACATGATCACCGCATGGTGGTGATGGGGACTCTTCAACTCCCATCCCTCATAAGAGGAAGATACATAACTTTACAAAGCTTAACAAGGACTTTTGTGCTCATGAAGCCAACCCTTCCAGAGGCAAAAAATCTCTTCATCTAAGTTGGAAGCATGTTATGATCTTGGAGACAAACTCCTTTCTCAACATGGATATAATGAAACACATAGAACAAAATGATAGAAATCAAGTGAAGTCTATACCATACTTGAAAGGTATAGGTTTCCAACCTTTATCTTCATCCTCATCTAATGCCCTATCATCTATTGTGTGTATGAAATCTTGTGCTAAGAAAGAAATATCCCCTACTATTGATCAAGAGACTATTTTGTTGAGGCTTCTCAAAGCTTGCTTGATTACTCTTCCTCCAAAAACATGAAATAAATTTTACAATAAAAGATCATTTTGTGCATATAATAGAATTCAAAGTCATTATACTAATGAATGTAAGGCCTTGATTGATAAAATTTAACATCTTAAGGATTGTGGTGCTCTTCCTTGTGTTGATGCACCTATTTCCTCTAATTGATACTGATTTTCATCCTATCACATTGCTCATATGTGGAATTAGTAGCTTTATGTGTCTTTCTCATTGCCATTCATGGTGGTACAATTTTAGGTGCAACCATATTTATCTTGGTAGCAACATGATAGTTCTTGGTGGTTTTCTTTGTCTCTATAATTGGGGCAAGGATAACTAGTTTTTCGAGGTGTGAATTCTTTTCAAGGATAACCTCTTCCTCTCTTTCTACTTAAAATACCAAAATAGCAAGTATGTTGACATTTTAAGTGGGGGGCATATGGTCCCCCATTCATTGTTTGCATGTTCCCTTCTTAGTAATGATAGCATACATCTCCTAGGAAGTGTGACCATTACATTAGCATTATTTTATTGGCATTGGCATTAACATTTTGACATTTTTTGTTGAATTTAGTGTAGCATTACTAGAGCATATTGATCATGTTGTATAAATTTGGTACGGTTAATTTGCCACTTCCTGAGGCTCACCTAGTGGACAGTGGATTTCACTAGCCCATGTGAACACAAGTTGTTCAAGCATAGTGGACAACGGGTTTCCACTTGTAAACATTTTTTGGAAAAACATATAAGGATTGATCCACATCAAGTTGGAGAAACAATCGAGGCTCAATCCACCCCTTTATCCACTTTTTGGGGGTTCACCTCTAGGTGGATAGTGGATTTCACTAGCCCTTGTGAGCATATTTTTCATGGCCATTGAGCATAACACAACTTGCTTGCCTATGGATCCATGTGTTTTATAAGTGATTTTACATCCTTATGAGTTTATTTGATGGATGTGGCTTAACAAAACTTTCTAGTCCATCTTTCTTTTCTCTTCTCATTAATTTTGACATTGTATGTTTATGTATCTTGTCTTGCTGCTTCATATCATACATTCATGTGTGTCCCTTTGTACTTATGTTGGTTTTCCATGGGATCTTGATCCTGGGGGCTTGGCCACCTCCTTGATGTTTGTCATCCTATCCCATCAAAATTTGTACCCCTCTTGACACATATTTATATACTTTAGTGTGAGTTTGTGCTTGCACTCATCCCCTCACTAAAGTGGAGCATAAATGTAGTGTAGCAAAATGTACTCCTTTACATTTCAAACTATGTTTGGGTCCCCTAATTTAAATAGACTTAATTAAGCCTCTAATTTCCTAAATTTTTCATTTACAAGCCTAATTAATTGCAATTTCTGAATGGGGAAGTGTGATTTAATTAGTGCATTTTGATGGAGCTTCCAAAAATTTGCAATTTTTAAGCAACCCATAGACCTTGTATACATTTTAAACCCTTGTCCCCATATGCAAGTAAGGTTTTGGCATTTAAAAGCCTTCAAGTTTTCTAAAACCACATTGACCTACCCTACTAGTTTCCAATTGCTTAAGTCATTACTTGAGCTATCATATGCGTCTACATACCGGCCCCTTTGGCTTAAAACATTGGTCACCCAGTTGATCATCGACTTTAGTTATTTCCTAAAGTTTGGTCTAAATTTTTCCCAATGACTTAGGCTTAATTCATCTGTTTGTATGCAAGTTTAGCAATTCGAGACCATGGGAAGTGATCTTGATTGTACCTCGCCAGCTCACGGATGATAAATCTCAGCCGGTTATGTAGTGTGAGAATGACAAGATGAAGACATGTGTCCTCATACGAATATGGGACCCATTCTCCACTATCTGGCTTATTGCTCGTGGTTTTGTACCAATGACCAAGATTGAATGTCGGGGACGATCTCCACTGTTCCCCGCTGGCTCGCGAGGAAAAGGTGAACGCTTATTAAATGCCACAAGGTTAGTGATATTTTGACACGTGGAACACTCCACCCAGTTCATGAGACAAATGAAGCTTTTCGACAGGGAAGTTACTATTTGAGGTGTTTTAATGCCATTGGCCAAAGACAAACCAACGAAGCGCTCTTGGATTTCAAACCTAGTTAGCCCAAAGTGAGCCATTTGATCTGTCATGTCATCATAAGGTAAACGACCGACACTCACAATTGATAAATTGGCAAGTGATAGTCGTTTCACTCTGCAACTAGTGGGCATTAATGATCTACTCTCTGCAGGTACGATCAAATTGATCTTCATTCATGTGGAGACTTAATTACCGACAATCATGAAGTATGATATGTAGATTTCCATGCACTTGGGAATTAAATGGTGACAATACGCATGCCAATGAATTCCTAGTTTTCATATGTGTTTTTCATTGACATTGATGATTTTTATCATCACATTGTTCAATAAATAGAAGCTAAAAGTTGTTATGTCCACCATCACAATTAGTTGTCAAGTCTTTGAGTTTGTGCAGAGAGTCAAGGTTACAAGTGTAGATTTTCTAGTGGCAAGATGAGCAAGTTTGGTACTTCATATTTTCCTGTGCAGAGGTCTGTTCGACTCAATTCATAGAGGTCCCATGATGAAGACCTGAAGTGAATACAATGTGCTCATGATGATACTTGGGGCAAGGGACCTGTATCTATCACTACTAGATGCAACTATCATCTTAAAGGCCAAGCTGCAAGCTCAGAGGCAGCAGGAGAAAAAGGAGAAGAATCTATTGGGCCCTCCATTAGAACTCAACGAAAGCTTCAATATGGCCGTGGCTCTGTTGGATGACAAAACTTTCCCATCGACATCACAAAAAGCTTGTCAAAAATTGAAACAGAGACAGATTCCAACTACCATCAGTATCTTGAGACCTTGGGTTGAGCTCCATCCCCTAGAGTTGAGGTATTGTTTGTTCCACCTCTAACGGTCAGAACTCCAAGCGGGCGTGATGGGGCCGTGCTGAAATGAGATAGGGATGAGGAAGGAGTTGAGGTTTCGTCTCCAACCCTCACTACGACACAAAGTGGGCATGTGTACCATGGTGTGTGTGCTGGTGGTGGAAGGTCTTCTGGGTGATGAAAGAGGTTGTGGTGAGATGAGAATTTTGTGGTGATTGATAATTTTTGTGGTAGTTGTTTTCTCTCTGCGCGCGTGGCCACTTTTTGAGGTGTTGGACGCTGACTGTGTGGCCTTGTGGTAAGTATGGATGTCAAAATTAATGCTTCCATGGCACTTGAATAATTTTTTGGCAGTACTTTACTTCTCCTTAGGGCGGTTGTTGCAATGGTGGTTTCCCCGGTTTAATGTAATTAGCATATGGGGAATTTTGAAATGCAGTTGAAATTTAGACTCAAGTGAAAATTTGTATCTTAATTGCATTTTGAGCTGGAAGCTTGTATGCTCCCTTGTTCAATAAAAGGGAATTCATGGGTTGAATGGAGGGTTCTAATTTTGGAGTCTTCAGGTCTAATATGTGAATGGGTAGAAATTGGAAGAATACCAAAAAATAGGATAGTGGAATTGTCTTGGTTTTGAACTCTACATATGAAAATCTTAAATGGTTTTGTAGAAATTACTGATATTGAAGCATATTCCATTCATAATACATCAAATCTTCTTTGTAAACCATTTTGCAAGTTTTGAATGTAATATCAATTATATTTTGTTCATCTTTGAATGTTTCATTTGAATGCATGCTTTCATTTCTACTTTGGTTCAATGAATCAACTAAATGTTTAAATGAGATCATGAATTTGTGAAGATTTGCCAAGAATTTGTAAGAAGTGATGTGTTATGTACAGAGAGTTTTCATGATGGAAGTCATTATGGAAATAGTCCACAATTATCAAATTTAAAGAATTTATATATGATAGGTTGTAAGGTGCATGACTCCATTGCCCAATCGATGAAGACACTCGTCTATTTGTCTTGGTATTAGTCATTTGAGTGATAGTTATATATTGGACCATTGATTCAGGGTTAGAATACAAATATCTTAAAATTCATCTACAATGAGGCATGTGTCTGGGGTATTTTCCTTGTTCCTGGTAAACTGATAGATATTTGCTTGAAGATTAGCCAACCTTTGAGTGAATTATGTCGTTTACCCTTCATAGGAGCTAATTTGTGATTTGCTATGTCATTTCATTTGTGATAGTCAAATGAAATGTTAGAAGGAATACCCTCCTAGGTCCCACAAATCCTAAAGTGCAGAAGATTTCAGTCCTTAACTGAATCTTGTCAGTTGGCCATTACTTTAAGGGTCTTGAATATATAGGAGATGGCTACTCTTTAGAGATTCCTTAGGTGTACTGGGAAAAACACCAACAGAATGGAAACCATGCTAGAGAAATTATCATTCTCCATGCACAAATAAATTGCAGAGTCAAAAAGTGAAGTGAATCTGAACATCTTGTTCAGATATCGACAAATTCTTGAACTTGGTAGACAATCTGAGTGCAACAAAGATTGAAGGATCCAAACATGACTCTATTGTGGAAGATAGCCCAGAATGTGTATTACTTGTAAAGAAACTTCATATCATTTGAAGTTTAGTCCTCTAAAATGAAGTGGCGACTCTGAATGAAAGAACCTATTAAAGCATACACCAATTAATCAGATCTACAATTTTAAAGGCAAAGGATAGTCACCCGCTGTAAATTACTAGGTACTTTCATAGAATTTGAGGAAATTAGAGCATGTTATTGATAAATCAAGATAAATTTCCCATGCTTGAGATGTAAATGATCCCCTAATGGGTGAATTAGCATTGGATGAAGGGATATTAGTAATAATTTAGCATGCTTTTATGTACAAGTTTAAATTGATGTGTTGTGATAAAAGAAGCATGTCAAATTGTTAGATCTTAGGCAACATTTGTAAGAAATACATACGCCAAGGGCTTAGGATCAAATTTGTAAAAGGGATTGATGTAGTATTATGTAATTTCCTGGTATATTCTAAATTCCTTTTCAAAAAATTAAGGATTTTTCCATCTATGTCATCTGATGTAAATATGGACAAAAGCGTGCAAAATGAGCATTCATTGTCCCATCAAGGCAATTTTTGTACTAATAGGTACATGGTCCTTAGCTTTGAAAATATTTTTGGTTACCCCAATAAAATACCACCTAAGGTCAAGGACAAAGTACCAAGATTCAATGGTGAAAAATCAGAATCAACAAGTAGGCATGTGCAAGAATTTGCTGATGTGATGGGTGATTATGAAATAGACTCTGAAGATGTGGTAATGAAGCTATTTGTTCAATCCTTGAAAGGAGATGCAAGAGATTGGTTCTCCTATTTTCCAATTTCTTCTATACATTGTTGGAATGAACTTAAGGCAATTTTCATGGACCAGCTTGGTGAAAGGGTAAATCCAAGTGTTGCAAGAAAGAACTTCATGGAGATTTCTAGGTATAAGGATGAATTAGTCCTTTCTTTCAATCCTCAATTTGTAAAGGTTGTAAGGGAAATACCTGAACATATGAGGCCAAACGATGAAAAATGTTTGGTTGTGTATGTAGGAGCATTTATAGTAAGATGAGTTTCTTGTTGAGAGATAAAGAGCCTGCTACCTTGCAATAAGCATATCGAGAGGCTATGAGAATAATTTGAAGTACTCAATCATGAGGGGACCTATGATTCCCAGCACAAGTAGCCTTAATAGAATCCAAGTTATTGAACCAAGTAGATCAAGAAGTAAAAATGTTTGTCAAGAAGAGTAGCCCATAGATGTTACATTTGCATTACTCCCAAGAGATGTAGAACATGAGTGAGCATCAACTTCACATCAACCAAGGATGGGAAAGGCTGACTTGATTTTCTCTGTTAGAAAGTTGTATGGAATGAAGAGACACATAAATGAGTCACCATATGACTTGTTTTTAAGATTCTTAGATGTTCTAATGCAGGTACCCAAGAGTTTTAGGCCTAGTGATTTAATGTGCATTAATTTGTTTTGTGAAGCTTACTAGTCAGGATCAAGCCAGTGGTCTAAGAATCATAAGCCTCATAGCCTTGATCAAGTAGTGGATTGGATAAATACTGTGGAAGATATTGAGCATAGTCATATGCCCCTAGTTGTTTCCCAAAATGTGGGAAATAATTGCCATAGTGAGGAGGATCAAAGGCTAACATTAATAGATCAAAGAGAAGCATTAGAGTCTGAGCAACTTGTTGGAATTGTGTGCCTCAATCCCATAGGCTGAAACTTCTTGTGAGCAATTTTGGTGAGACTGAGGAGATGTTTGGCCGATCTACTAGTTGATCCTAGAATGTCGCTATGACCTCCTGAATGTCTTTGCGATCTTCATCTGAAACCTTCAACGTAACTTGGACTGTTGGAATGATGTCTCGGCGACGATAGGAAGTCTTGCAGATATCGGTGTGACCTTTGGTCCATCTGGATGATGTGGTAATCGGTATGATTTGCTCCTATCAGTATGAATTCTTGGTGATAGGAAGATGTCTCGCCTATAGTCATACATATGGAGTCATCGAGGTAACGAAAAGGTTTTGCTATGAACTCTTGGCGATGAGCGTTTTGTCTCACTGATGCTGTGGGATGTGTTCGGTATGACTCCTAGCGAAAGGTGATCTCAGAGTAACATGAAGGCATCAGTATGATCTCTTGGTGAAAGACAATAGTCTTGCCGATGGGAATACTCTTGTCTATGTGACTTGTGCACTTCGCTATGACCTCTCAGTGACAAATGAAGTCTTTCCGACGGGTGCATTAGACATTGATATGACTCCTGAGCTTGGTATGATGTTTCATCGACAACGGTAAGTTTGGCTGACAAAGCTACATGTGATCATGTGTTTTCGGTGAGACTCCTAGTGAATGGAGTCATTGGAGAAACACAAGGACTTTGGTATGAAGTCTTAGTGAATGTGGAATGTCTGATCGAAGGTTGGACTCTTCAATATGACTTGAAGGCATCAGTATGATGTCTTGGTGAAGAGTGATTGTCTTGCCGATGGGAATCCTGATGTCGGTATGACCTTTGAACTTTGGTATGATCTCTCAACGAAGGACGATAGTCTTGCCGACTGATGAACACTTCAGAATAACTTATGGTCATCAGTATGATGTCTCATCGAATGGCGATTGTCTCACCGATGAGAAGGAACTTCAGTAAGATGTCTTGGCGACAAGGGGAAGTCTAAGTGATAACTTTCTGGACTCGGTACAATGTGTGATAGGTCAAATGTGTGCGTTACAAAATGAGCAGCAAACTAAAGAGTGCAAATAAACACCAAAACAACCTACACCTCAAGATTAGCCTAAGTTGGAATCAACACAAGATAAAAGCAACGAATGGAACCTTATACCTTGTCTCGAATCGATCCTTTGGTTGGCCCTTCGATCTTTGATGTGTATGCTCCTTGGATGGCAAGATGCAAGCTAGATGATGATGTGAGAATGGATGGAAATGGATGAAAGCATGAAAATGGCTAAGTGTAGATTGAGAAATAAAATTGCAAGAGTTTGGCTAGCAAAATGATCTCTCCTCAAATGAGAGAAAAGAGGGGGTATTTATAGGAATTTTGAGAATGCCTAGAGGAGATGGATGGCCAAGATTGAGCCACCAATGATCAAGAAGTAGGGCCAAGGTGAGTTGAGAACTCACAAGCCTTCACATCTTGACATGTGGCATGGGGAGAGGCTTAAGAAAGATGAGGTGGACATGAGGTGTAAGAGAAGTACATGACATGGAGGGGGGTACAAAGTACCTTGGGATTGGACAAGATCTCCTCATAAAGGAGGTCCTTGTCCCCATGTGGGTGAGAGGACATGTGAGGAATTAAAATTCCTCAAATATCCTTATGGGAAGAGGGAAGGAATTTAAAATTCCTTAAATGCATTGGGGGATTAAATGTGAATTAAAAATTCACATGGGGAATGGAGATGCCTTGTCAAAAAAGAAAACATTTAATAGGGTTGACTCAATTAAGTGATTAGGATTGTGCAAGTACTTGATTAGATTGATTAATGAAGATTAGAAGAGAGTTAGATTTCACATGTGACTTGATGTGACAAGTCAAAGATCACATGGGGAAGAGTAATGAAGGATTAGAGGAGGGTTAGGTGGCTAAGAGAGATTAGAGGCCAACTTGCAAAAGTTGGAGGATGTGACACATCCTAATCAAGGATTAGGCATGTGCACATCCTAATGATGAGATTAGAAGATGGATTAGGATAAGATAAAAATGATGGAGGATGTAACATGAAGGGAATTAAATAAATGGAATATTTATTTAATTCAATTGATGGAAAGATTAAAGAGATAAGGTATTATTGATTAAATACCTTAGGGATTTGGCAGGTTAAAGATATTAATTAAATATAGTATTACTTAATTAACTGAAAATAAGCGAAAGGGGATGAATTTGGATAAATTAAGTGTCCAAATTTAGATGTCTACATTTTCCTTCTTTGAGATGGTGTTACGAAGTGGTATCATTTCAAAGAATATTAAACATAGAACCTAGAAGAAGATGGTTAGATTGGAAAAGATGCCAGTCATTCAAAGAAGTGACTAGGAAGGAAGATGATGGGGGAAAGATGAAAGTTAGGGATGAAGGATGCCCCCTTGAGAGGACATGCGGGTTCAAGAGAACACGAGTGGGCTCTCGAAATGGATGAGATGATGCAAGGGGAGTTGAAGAAGATGATGCAATGTGATGGAAGATTGGGAGGGGAGTGTGATGAAGGATGAATGGAGGGGGATTTTGATAGACGAGAGGATGAAGAGGAAATGAAATCCAAATGCAATTTTCCATCATCAAAGCACTGATTTTGCTATAGCATAAGACACAGACACCAAGGTATGAAGGAACCAAGGCATGGATTAGTATCTAATGCATAAAACAAACATAATAAACAAGAAGGTTATCCAACACCCCAAGGTCATGGTGACCTTGGTCAGGTAATAACCATAAGCACAAGGATGCCCCAACGTAACAAGACAGGGATCTTGGTGGGTACTACGTGGGACAACAGAAGACAAAGAAAAGATCAAGATACACCCCTATGTTGACTAGTCAAAGCACACCATGATATGATGGATCAAGGCGACCATGACAAGTGATGATAGGGAGCTCAAATGATAAACAAAAGCCAAAAGTATCAAAAGATCGCAATCAATTTCAAACGTCCTTTGCCATAGGATCAATCAAGGGGTTGGATGGGATTGATGAGGTCTGTTAGGAAGGATGCATCCTATTGAGACCGATGATAGATACTAAATTAAAATATTGATATGATGCAGGATATTCAGAACTAATTGGATTTGATGATACAAGTGAATCTCATTTGTTAAAATCTAGCTAGATAAGGGCATAGCTTGACGACGTGACACGAGAGACATGACACAAGATAGGAGACCTCGATGGATGATAAAGACGAGACAGATAAATAGGAACAAGATAAGAAGATTGATGATAGATGATAAAGGATTAGATGGACAAAGTAGAAAGATTGATGATGGAACCCCGGGGGTGGATCAAATGATCGACCTTGCCTACGTGAAAGTGCAGGGGCAACGTAGTTCGACAGAAGGCCAAAGATAAGTGATGGATGAAAGATGATGAGATAACCCTAGATAAGGGGATAAAATGATTGGACCGACATGATGGGACAAGATAGACCTGCTGGATTGGATCAGAGGATGATGACTACACAAAGCTCAGGGATGGGATAGTTATCCAAATCATCAAAAGATGAATTGGGAGAATGATATGATGGAGAGATACCAATGAAAAGGGATTATAAGATGGGATGAGGAGAAAGAGATGAGGATCGGGAGATGAAAAGGATGGGGGAGATAGGTAGAGATGGAATAGTGAGATAGGGATGTGATGGTGGATGGGTATGAAGATAGGGATTGGGGGGGTAGAAGAGATTGGATGAATAGAGGGGATTGGATAGGTAGATGGATAGATGCTAGGATGGATGGAGAATGATAAGGAGGCTAAAAGGAAGGTTTGGATGTATAAGAAGATGAGAACGGGAAGACACCAGGGATTGGTAGGAAGACAAAGAGGGGGATATGAAAGGGAGTGTTTTGATGGATGGATAGGAGGATGAGGATGGGGATGGGGATATAATGATAAGGAAATGAGGATAGGGGAATGGAAGGGAGTGATTTGACAGGATGAATGATGTCTCCAAGGACTATAGCACAAAAAAGATAGATGCCCCCACTCTAGATATGTCATGTGCGGGGAGGAATGAAGGATGGAAGACAAGTGGATGGGAAGATTAAAGAGTGAGATGGATGAAGATAGGATGCATGGATAAGGAAGGGATATGGAAGGTAGCATGATGGGTGGATAAGGCAGATAGACGAGTGCGAATGAGGATTAGGATAGTGTGCGGACGAGGGGAATGTATGCTAAGAGGTGTCCAAAGCATGCTTATATGTTTGCCCCATTGTTATCAAGATCACAAGGAGGATGGAAGGATTGAGATAAATGAAATATGCCAAATAGGATGTGTAAGCTCGATAGGATGGAGGGGATGGACAAAAATGATGTATAGCAAGAAGATGGGTGCATAGCCGAGAGCATAGCAAGAAGCATAGCAGATGGAGGGAATGCATATCAAGAAGCTACCCCCGAGTACAGATGGGGATTTACGCATGATGCCTGTTTGCCAGGTTTTCATCATGGTACTTATCCAAGGTGCTTGGTTGCCAAGTTTTCACCATTGAATGGATTATTTCTCTTTACTATTTTATTTTTTGATTTTTTGATTTTTTTTTGACTTTTTTGGATTTTTTGATTTTTTTTTCCCTTTTGGATTGTTTGATTTTTTTGGACTTTTTGGATAGTATGCGGAAGGAGATGGATAAGGATAGGGAGGCGAATAAGTGGATTTAGAAGACATGCGATAAGGAGATGGATGAAGGACTCAAGCATCAAGTTCTATACGAGGTATTAAGAGCTCATGTTCGAACCGACTATTGGATGTTGGTACAACCTTAGGATAAATGGATTATGCTAGAGGATGAATGAGAGGGATTTGATGGGGAAGATATGGGGGATAATGGGTGGGATGTTGGAAATGGTATGGATAGAATGATGGGGTGGATACATGATGGGGAGATGTGTTTAGGACTAACATTGGCACATGTGGTGGTGGATGTGAAAAGATAAAAGGATTAATGGATGGAGAATGTGGGGATAATGGAGGAGATGGAATAGTGAATTTCGAGACATAGGGACCCAAAACAGACTTAGGAGATAAAAGGTGGGTATGGTTAGCTTTTGGATTAGAAAATTTGGATGTTCTTATAGATTTTTCATTTGATGGCATTGCATCTTTTTTCTTTGGAATCCACATGGTTTTTATTTTTGCTTTAGTGAGCCTTTGTGGCTGATGGGTTTGATTTGGATTGTGGATTTGATTTTTCTTTTCTTCAACATGTCATATAGAGAGGACATGGGGAGCTTTAGATTCATGTGGATGTTTGTATTTATGCATTTTTATGTTAGCATCCAAAGTGCATTTATTAGCAATGGGATGGGTGTGAGGGGATGGACGATGTGGAGCAATGGAGGTAGGAGTATGTGGATTATGTGTAGATGGGGGATGTTTAGGTATGTGCCTTTGTTGATCCTAATTATGGGACATGCGAGAGGGATGTTTATGATGGATGACATGTATAGGTGTTAGATGGGCGAAAGGATGAGATGGAGGAGGTGATCTTGGGATATACGGACCCAAGATGGATAGAGTAGATGAAGGATAGAAGATGATGGATGGAGGGATGTAAGGACCCAAAATGGACAGAGCAGATGAAGGAGGAATATGGACGGTTGTTTTGAGGTGATACGATAGAGAAGGGATGGTAGCATATGATTTGGTGGAGCTATGGGAAGAGCCTACATTTCTTTTGGAAAAGGCTCGTTGAGGACGTCTAGAGGTTGTACCAACGTGTTTAGATTGTGATTCTTGGGGAATAGATCCAAGACCTTGCATGCAGAGTTGTTCTTTGACTTGGATGGGCTCTAAAATACCTTGCTCGTGAAGGCCTAGACCTTTTCCTTGATAGTTCATGTTCTTGAGCATTCGATCCATGATAGGATTTTTGTTATTCTGAAAACATGATGCGAGTCCATTATTAGGTGGGGGATGATGGGTGGTATATACACTGTGTTTTTCTTCTGCAAGGAGGCCACCATGGAAGAATGTGAGAGTACCAAGGGGATATGCAAGCGGTGTGGGGATAGCATTTTTAGGTGATGATGGGGAATCCTGAGAAGGAGATGATGGGATAGCAGCATTTGGATGGGTTGTATATAGGATAGTAGGGGATATGATAGGATCTGATTTTGTGGTAGCAGGTTCATGCAATGGAGACGGGGGTGGAGCAGTAGAATCTCGAATCTCAAGAGGATCACGGGATGGAATGGATGGGGGACTGTGATCTTGCAGTAGACTAGATGGGATGGTAGGATCTTGATCTAGAGGAGGGGATATGTTGGCATGCTTTAGATCAGGCTATTGGCATGACTCATCGTGTGTGGGAGGCATGATAATGGAGTCATGGGGGGACTCTGCAAGTGGGGAAGATGGAAGGATGGAGGATTCAAGATATTCCTGGGAATGGATACTAGGAGTGGAAGAAGTGGATTGGATTTGGGTGTCGTCAATAGGTTTGACGACTCTCGGAGTAGGGGGTGGGTGTTCAAAGGATTTGGTAGATGTGATGGTAGGAGATGGGGACTCAGTGGATTCAGAGGATGTGATGGTATCATCAATGATAGGTGTTGGATGGAGAAGGGTCTCATCACTAATGACCATGGATGATAGGTAGGGATGGCATGGTTCCACGACTGCAATGTGTGGAGTGGGAGATGTCTTCTTTGTTATAAGTCCTTGGAGAACTTTTGAAATGGGAGACTTGCATACTCTAGGATGAGATGGTGTGGTAGGAGTGGATGAAGGCTTATGGATTAGTGGGGGATTAGGACTAGGGATTGATGGGTTAGGATTAGATAGGGGAATGGGATTGGATGTAGGACTGGGAATAGATGGGGGATTAGGTGAAGGGTTAAGATAGGGGTATTGGCATGGTGAATTAGGACACAAGGAGGCGGGTGGTGGATTGTAGTAAGGGTGTGGGGATGGTGGATGAGGATGGGAAGATTGAGGTGGCGGATTAATATAGGGAGATGCGGATGTTGGATTAGGGTAAGTCGGTGGGTGTGTTTGACTAGGATAGGAAGATGTGAATGTAGGATTAGGCTGAGCGGATTGGTATGGGAGATTAGGGTAGTGGGTACATGTGGATGGAGGATTGAAATAAGAGGATGTAGATGGGGGATCAAGATAGGGGTATTGTGACGGCAAACTAGGATAAGGGGATGACGTAGATGAAGGATCTGAT
This sequence comes from Sequoia sempervirens, assembly GCA_007258455.2. Classification (NCBI taxonomy): domain Eukaryota; kingdom Viridiplantae; phylum Streptophyta; class Pinopsida; order Cupressales; family Cupressaceae; genus Sequoia; species Sequoia sempervirens. The sequence goes on along the minus strand of VDFB02270651.1, from coordinate 537,085,954 downwards.
GGATATGATGGACATCCCTTGTCAAAGCTAGCATAAGGAGTGTGATTAGGCATAGATGAAGACATGATGGGATAACTCAATGGGGTGATTGGATTTTGGAATGTGGGTGGAGAAAGCTTACTAGCGATGATAGTGTCAAGGGGATCTATGTCGTATACCTCTTAATCAAGGGTGCTGTCATAATAGTGGTTTACAATTTGAGAGGAACAATTTTAGCTGAAATCACATATTTTTAGAAAATATAATGATTTAAGCCTTAAAAAGTTCCATTTTAAGGATTCCAATTGAAGAGGGTTTGATCAAATCACCTTAGATCAAACCCCCTTGGATAGAACCTCCTCGCTAGTTTTAAACCATACCTATAAATGCGTCTCCTTTACACCTATCAAAATGCTGATAAAAAATCACTTTTGATTTAGATTTTGGGGGATCAAATGAATTCATTTAAAATTTATTTCAAATGATTATGGTATTCCCAGAACAAGCTATCCAATGAATATAATTTTAATATGTTTTGGTTTTGTTATGTATTTGTTTTTTAAGTTTTATTAAACATAGGTTTTTCATCGAAAATGAATTTCTTTGTTCTTCACATGTGGAAAAATAGAAGATTATCAAAAAATAATTGAAAAATATGAGTGCACCAGATATTGAAGTCCTTGATCCAACAAAAGAAATTAAATTAAAATTTGACATATACAAAAAGTTACGCGTTATACAAATGCCTGCGGTCCAATTGTAGTTCATTTGACTTTGAAACTTGATTAAGGAAAAAATATTCAATAAAAAACTATCTAACCAACTGGAAGCACTAGATATCAGAGTTAAAATCTAAATTTGAAAAAAAATAGAATTTTATCCTTCCAGGAAAAAAGTTATGTGTTATACGGTGTGCATTACTTTTTAAAAATGTTTTTTTCTGAAAAAATCTATTTTCGTGGGAGATAGAAAAAGAAGTGCAATTTGATTCCAAAAATTTTGAATTTTTTTTTTTTAGAATCTATAGACAAAATTTGATGAGACTCTAGTTTGCACCATCCTAAAATTCCTCACAGTTTAGCCGCTATAGGTGCCCGAATGTGAAGATTTAGTTAAAAATAATAATTTCAGTGTCCAGTTTGGCCAAAAATTGTAAACCACTATTATGAGATCACCCTCAACAAGACTTTCATTATCATCGTTGACGTAATTAGGGTTTCCCTTGACCACTATTGATGGAGGATAAGAATTCATGATGATGAAAGGATAAAGATGATGGATAAAAATTTTGGATGGAAATGGACAAAAGCCCAAATCGGGATTTAGGACAAGCTCGGATTGGGATTGGATTAAAGCTCAGATTAGGATTATTGGATGATGATTGGATTGGATTATCAAAGGATGATTATGACACCGAATCTGCTTCGAGATGGAAGTAGATTGATTGGGTCGAAGGTGATTGGATAGGGATGCGATTGGATTGGATTGGATTGGATTAGATAAAATCGATCGATGATTGATTGATAAGATCGACTGATGAATGACGAAAGAGACTACAAATCCCGTTCAGAGATTATCTTAGATGACTTAGGATGTTGATTGATTAGATTAAAGGATGAATGGATGATTGTGGCACTGAATCCACTTTGAGATTGAAAATGGATTGATTGGGCCGACAATGATGATTAACTTAGGATGGGTGATAATCCTAAGAGGATGTTAATGATGACAATCAGATCAGACACTTCGGTCAATTTGGATAATAACCTGAGACGAAGTCCAGGGGATTTGGATGGGGAAAGCGATGATTTGATTGGAGGAATGGATGATAGAAATGGATGAACAAATACTCAAAATGAGCAAACGGTTGATCGGGACGGATGAACGATTACTCGGAATGAGTAAACAAATGATCAGAACGATAGTTGAGGGTCTAGAAATGATGAAAGGATGTGTGAATTGATGAACGAATATCGGAACTGATGATTTCTGAATGATGGAAGGATGTGTTGAATGGATGAATGTTTACAACGAGTAAACGGATGATCAGAATGATAGAACCAGAGTTCTGAATGATGAAAGGATGTGTGAAATGTATGAATGTTTTCGGAACAAGTAAACGGATGATCGAAATGAACGAGAGTTCAGAATGATGAAAGGATGTGTTAAATGGATGAGAGTTTACTCGGAACAAGTAAACGGATGATCGGAATGATAGAACGAGAGTTCAAAATGATGAAAGGATATGTTAAATGGATGAAATTTTACTCGGAACGAGTAAACGGATGATCGGAATGATAGAATGAGAGTTTAGAATGATGAAAGGATGTGTTAAATGGATGAACGTTTACTCAGAATGAGTAAACGGATTATCAGAATGATAGAACCAAAGTTTAGAATGATGAAAGGATGTGTTAAATGGATGAGAGTTTACTCGGAATGAGTAAACGGAGAGAATGGTAGGGTATAACCCCCTCAAGGAGGCAGATGGTGAAGAAAAAGGTGCCCTGGCCAACTTCTCAAAAGTATGAAGTGGTATATATCATCGGAAAGAGCACAAAAACCTGAGAAGAACTGCCTTTTGAGCGGAGTCAATCGGATAAACAGTGTGGAAATGGTGACCCTAGGAAGAAAGAGTAGAAGGACAGGTCCGCCACTCTATAAGGACAGGTTCGCCATAGCAGGATAGGTCCGCCACAATAGGACAGGTCTGCCACCGGAGGGACAGGTCCACCGCCGGAAGGTCAGGTCTGCCGCCGGAAGGTCAGGTTCGCCACCGAAAGGACAGGTTTGCCACCAGAGGGACAGGTCTGCCACTGGAAGGACAGGTCCGCCACCGGAGGGACAGGTCTGCCACTAGAGAAAAATTTGCTCAAAAGTAAGAAGTGTTATATGTCGTTGGAAAGAGCACAAAAAACTAAGAATTGTTTTTGAACGGAGTCAATCGGATAAACGGTGTGGAAATGGTGGCCTTGGGAAGAAAGAACAGAAGGACAGGTCTGCCACTCTATAAGGACAGGTCCACCACTGGAGAAAAAGTTGCTCAAAAGTATGAAGTATTATATGTCGTTGGAAAGAGCATGAAAAACTGAGAAGAATTATTTTTGAACGGAGTCAATCAGATAAATAGTGTGGAAATGGCGGCCTCGGGAAGAAAGAGCAGAAGGACAAGTCCGCCACTCTGTAAGGACAAGTTCGCCAAAGCATAAGGACAGGTCCACCAAAGGATAAGTTTAAGCTTGATTTTTTGATGGATGGGTAAGGCAAAGGACCCAAAATATAACAAACATTGATAATGATTGGTTTTGCACGAGAAAGACAATTTAGATAGCACAACCCTAAGATTAGCAGAAACGGGTATGACCAACAAAGTTTTCTACTCTAGGATGAACATGGTTGCTAAGGAGTCCTCGATATACACCTGGTACGTGAGGCCCAAACCATGAACACCAACCCGTTACAAGCGTGAGTTGGGAACCTTTGTGAGATACTAAAGGCTCGGACCAACTCTTCATGTCATCCCGACGCTTCGCCAATTACAACGTGGTTGGATTGGGGTATAACTTTCACTTTCCCCCGTTTATATACCCCACCAGTACGCGTGGTTGGAATTGTCCCTTGGGGTGATGAAATCCTCAAGCAAGTCCCACTAAGAAAATAAAAAATGGGGTGACTCAAGGACTTGGAAAGCTACAATTTCTCGTCACCCAGGATCGCCAAATGGTGCAAGGGGATTGGATACATGAAATAGCCTTCCACAAGCACGCCAAACAAGGTTTGTTGACCACTCTGCAGGGACAGGTCCGCCACTCTGTAGGGACAGGTCTGCCACCGGAGGGACAGGTCTGCCACCGGATAAGGACAAGTCTGCCACCGGAGGACAGGTCCGCCACCGGATAAGGACAAGTTTGCCACCGAAGGACAGGTTCGCCACCAGAGGACAGGTCTAACACCGGATAAGGACAGGTCCGCCACCGGAGGATAGGTCCGCCACTCTGTAACCTAAACCTGCAAAAATGCAAAAAATAGCAAACGTGAAAGACAAAGACCTGTTTGTGGGTCCCACCGGGCATGCTAGAAATGTGATAGGTCGAATATATGCGTTAGAAAACAAGCAGCAAACTAAAGAGTGCAAATAAACACCAAAACAACCTACACCTCAAGATTAGCCTAAGTTGGAATCAACACAAGATAAAAGCAACGAATGGAACCTTATACCTTGTCTCGAATCGATCCTTTGGTTGGTCCTTCGATCTTTGATGTGTATGCTCCTTGGATGGCAAGATGCAAGCTAGATGATGATGTGAGAATGGATGGAAATGGATGAAGGCATGAAAATGGCTAAGTGTAGATTGAGAAATAAAATTGCAAGAGTTTGGATAGCAAAATGATCTCTCCTCAAATGAGAGAAAAGAGGGGGTATTTATAGGAATTTTGAGAATTCCTATAGGAGATGGATGGCCAAAATTGAGCCATCAATGATCAAGAAGTAGGGCCAAGGTGAGTTAAGAACTCACAAGCCCTCACATCTTGACATGTGGCATGGGGAGAGGCTTAAGAAAGATGAGGTGGACATGAGGTGTAAGAGAAGTACATGACATGGAGGGGGGTACAAAGTACCTTGGGATTGGACAAGATCTCCTCATAAAGGAGGTCCTTGTCCCCATGTGGGTGAGAGGACATGTGAGGAATTAAAAATTCCTCAAATATCTTATGGGGAAGAGGGAAGGAATTTAAAATTCCTTAAATGCATTGGGGGATTAAATGTGAATTAAAAATTCACATGGGGAAGGGAGATGCCTTGTCAAAAAAGAAAAGCATTTAATAGGGTTGACTCAATTAAGTGATTAGGATTGTGCAAGTACTTGATTAGATTGATTAATGAAGATTAGAAGAGAGTTAGATTTCACATGTGACTTGATGTGACAAGTCAAAGATCACATGGGGAAGAGTAATGAAGGATTAGAGGAGGGTTAGGTGGCTAAGAGAGATTAGAGGCCAACTTGCAAAAGTTGGAGGATGTGACACATCCTAATCAAGGATTATGCATGTGCACATCCTAATGATGAGATTAGAAGATGGATTAGGATAAGATAAAAATGATGGAGGATGTGACATGAAGGGAATTAAATAAATGGAATATTTATTTAATTCAATTGATGGAAGGAGGATTAAAGAGATAAGATATTATTGATTAAATACCTTAGGGATTTGGCATAATTAAACATATTAATTAAATAATAGTAGTATTACTTAATTAACGAAAATAAGACGAAAGGGGATGAATTTGGATAAATTAAGTGTCCAAATTTAGATGTCTACACAATGTATTGCTGATAATGAAGACTCTTGGTGATAATGATGATATGGGCTCCATGGCATCGGGGAGACACGGTTAGTGTCTCACCGACATGTGACACAAGTTGATCGTTGTTGACCGTTTGAATGACTGTCCTACGTGGCGTGACTTGGATGTATTATCTTCTATGCAAGGAAGTGGAAACATCTACGTTGCTAAGCTGGATGATTCGATAGTTGTGATCTGACAGTTGGAAGCAAACCAATTCATAGAGGCCGTTGAGAACGAATGCATATATGTATGCATTGGACATTTTGAAGAGTAGGTACAGAAAGAGCCGGTGAGAACAAGAGGAAAAAGAAGAACCAAGAGAGCTAACAGAGAGGGCCGTGTGGCTGGGTGAAAGGCCGAGGCCATGAGACCAAAGGAGAAGAAGAGAGAAGTAGGGTTCTGTTGTAATCTCTTTTGATCATGGATCATGATTGATCTCTCTCATGTTGATCTGCACTGCTTTGTATCAGTGCGAAGGTTGTATGGTCTGATGGATTGATCAGTTGCTACCAGGTTGTATCTAGAATGAACAAGATGTAATCTCTGAAAAGGCTATGAGCTTGAATTGTAGTGTAACCTTCAGTTGCTGAATAATACAATGGCTCGATCTTTGGAGTGTGGGGTTTTTTACCCAAAAGGGTTTTCCCCACGTAAATATTTGTGTTCTATTTTCTATCTTGTCTTTCATTTGTATTGGTTCTGCTTCTAGAATATGTTATTGCATGATGTTGAATTTACATGTGCTTCTCTTAGAAGGATTAATGTGGGAAATGAACTGGGTCTGTTTCTACTTTAGGACATAGTTGTACGTGTCTTTGAGGCAATCTAATCGAAATTAAAGATACCGAAGGCACTACTATTCTTGGAGGTTTCTTTGAGATGCCCTATATTTCCCTGACACAACTGAATATTGAATGTTGTTATTTTATAAACAACATAGAAGAAAATTCATGTGATAGTGATGAGGATGTAGATACAAAATGTGAGAGCAAGGAAATAATGCCTAATTATCTTCCTTGGGATGTTATAAGTTATGAGCAATCACAAGAGGAACATGGTGAAGCCTCACAAATTGATTTAGCCAAGAGTAATGATGCATTAATCAGTGAGGGGAATGCACTTGGTCTCAATCATAGGGCACAAATGAGGGATCAAAGGGATGAGATTGAACTTGGTCAATATTCTATTGAATATGATTCCTCTTATGAGATGGAGGCGGAGTCCCTTGCTTCCAGTAGGGGATATGTTAATAGCCTTGAAGAGGTGTGTATCCTAGGCAATAATCAGTTCTCCTCATGTGAAGAATTCTCTAAATGTGGGTCAATTATTGTGAGTGCAAATGACAAGGAGGAGGTTGAGAATGTTTCTCTCTATTCTTCAAGTGATTACACTGAATTTGAATGCACTAATGATCAAAATTATTGGGATCCCGACACTGAGAAAGATGAGGTACATGTGACCACCATGAAGTTATGTAAAAATGCTCTATTTGATGAACCTGTATTGGACAATGAGCTCATACATCATGATTCCTATTAGTGTAGAAGTAATCCTCTCTTTGAAGAAAACCCTGATGAGTACTTAGCAAGTACTACCAGTGAATGTGTCATGGATTGTGGAAACAAAAGCCACGGTGATATTGAGGTTAGTAACTTTGTCTTTAAAGTTGTTGACTTTAACTCCATAGCTTCCCACCTACACAAGGATGTGACAACACAAAAATTGGTGGATTGGTTTACCAACATGTGATTGAGCAAATTATACTTGATAAGTATCAAAAGAATGCCTCAGACTTACTGACATCTAAATGTGACAATAGTTCACATGACAAAGAAGTTCAAGACTATGATGGTAGCTTTGAATGAAACATGACTGTCAAAAAGGATGTAGATGATTGTGTTGATTTCCCTATGGTGACTGGCCATATATCAAAAAGGTAGTTGAAATGTCAGCTATCCATGTTCCACTTGATGATATTTTCCTTGATATAAAAGGAAGTCCACTCTTAGGAGGCCAAGAGGTGAATCAGGATAAAGGCACGAATACTCAGGCAACATTATTTCATGTTGAGGAGAAGGAATTATTTGATGATTCTATAGAATATGTTAGTATAGCAAGATTATTTCATTCACATGAGGAATAGTTCAAAGGAATGGATAACTAGGGCAATGATATAAGTCATTATGAAGCTACAATGGAGTTCTTTGCAGATGCTCCCTACCTTATGGATCTTATTATGGAACTTCTTTCATCCCTTTAAGAGAACACTTGTGATAAATAGATTGAAGGTACATTTAATCCGGTGATTCTATTCCCTGATCCTGTTAAGGATTGGCCAAGTGTGAGACAAAGTGTCTATGAGGTTTTCAAATTTGATGAACAAGTGGGATGTGATCATACACTTCATGATAGGGTGTAATATGAGGGTTTTATTTTTCCAGTTCAGTTTGATGAACCTATGGTGATGAGGGACAATGACTGGGGTCACACTACATCAAATGGAATAAACAATAGTGATTCTAATGGTGCTAGTGGCCTAAAATTGCACAATGTTCATGTGGACCCACTGCCAGCAGAACAAGACAAAGTCTTTGACAGAGGAAAGAATTGTCCCTAAGATTTTGGGGGCCAGAGGCCTCTAGTTTATGGATCAAAGCCAAATGTTTAAAGGGGGATTCTCATGGAAGTATATTTTGTGAATAGTGTAAATAGGTTGGTCTAGTGTGTTTTCTTGCCTTTTCTGAGCATGCTCCTAGTTTTTGGTCTTCTACCCTGGTCTACTTCAACCTGAGATTTGGATTCTTACTATACCTATTGGGGGTATATGTCCTCGAGCATGAGCCATTGATGGAGCTTCCAAATATTTGCAATTTTTAAGTAGCCCATAGACCTTGTCTATGTTTTAAACCCTTGTCCCTATGTGCGAGTAGGGTTTTTTCCTTTAAAAGCCTTGAAGTTTTCTAAAACCACATTGACCTGCCCTACCAGTTTCCAATCCCTTAAGTCATTACTTGAGCTATCATATGTGTTTGCATACTGACCCCTTTGTCTTAGACCATCGGTCACCTAGTTGATCATCAACTTTAGTTATTTCCTAAAGTTTGGTCCAAAATTTTCCCAATGACTTAGGCTTAAGTCATCTGTCTATGAGGGTCAAATCATCATTGACCTAATATTGGCCCCTTATTTAATGCTAACCTTGTTGTGTATGTAGGGTTAGCGATTTGAGATCATGGGAAGTGATCCTAATTGTACCCCTCCAGGTCGAGGATGATAAATGTCGGTCAATTATGTAGTGTGAGAACAACACGATGAATATGCGTGTCCTCATACAAATGTGGGACCCATTCTCCACTACTTGGCTTATTGCTCGTGGTTCTGTACCAATGACCAAGATTGAATGTCATGGATGATGTCCATCGTTCGTCACTGGCTCGTAAGGAAAAGGTGAACGCTCATTAAAGGCCATGAGGTCAGCGAGATTTTGACACATGGAACACTCCACCTAGTTCATGAGACAGATGAAGCTTGTCGACAGGGAAGTTATTGTCTGAGGTGGGTTAATGCCATTGGTCGGAGACAAATGAATGAAGTACTCTTGGATTTCAAACCTAGTTAGCCCAAACTGAGCCGCTTGATCTACCATCTCATCATACGATCAACAACCGACATTCAAAGTTGATGAATTGGCATGTGATAGCCATTTCACTATGCAACCAGTGGGAATTAATGATCTACTCTCTATAGGTGCAATCAAATTGATCTCCGTGCGTGTGGAGACTTAATTACCAACAATCATGAAGTATGATATGTAGATTTCCATGCACTTGGGAATGAAACGGTGACAATATGCATGCTAATGAATTGCCTAGTTTGCATGTGTGTTTTTCATTGAGCATTAATGATTGTTATCATCACATCATTCAATAAATAGAAGTTGAAAGTTGCTATGTTTGCCATCACAATTAGTTTTCAAGTCTTTGAGTTTGTGCAGAGAGTAGAGGTTACAAGTGTATATTTTCTAGTGGTAGGATGAGCAAGTTTGGTACTTCATCTATTTTAGTGCAGAGGTCTATTCGACTCAATTCACAGAGGTTCCATGATGAAGACCTGGAGTGAAGACAATGCACCCATGATGATACCTGGGGCAAGGGACCTATATCTATTGTACCAGATGCAACTATCATCTTAAAGGCCAAGCTACAAGCTCAGAGGCAGTAGGAGAAAAAGGAGAAGAATCTATTGGGTCCTCTAGTAGAACTCAATGGAAGCTTCGATATGGACGTGGCTCTATTGGATGACAAAACTTTTCCATCGACATCACAGAAAGCTTGTAAGAAATTGAAATGGAGATAGATTCTAGCTACTATTAGTATCTTGAGACCTTGGGTTGAGCTCCATCTCCTAGAGTTGAGGTATTGTCCGTTCCACCTCTAACGATCAGAACTCCAAGCGGGCGTGATGGGGCCGTGCTGAAATGAGATAGGGATGAGGAAGGAGTCGAGGTTTTGTCTCTAACCCTCACTATGACGCAAAGTGGGAATGTGTACCATGGTGTGTGTGATGGTGGTGGAAGGTCTTCTGGGTGATGAAAAAGGTTGTGGTGAGATGAAAATTTTGTGGTGATGTATAATTTTTGTGGCAATTGTTTTCTCTCTGCGCGCATGGCCACTTTTTGAGGTGTTGGATGCTGACTATGTGGCCTCATGGTAAGTATGGATATCAAAATTAATGCTTACGTGGCACTTGAAGAAATTTTTGGCAGTAATTTATTTCTCCTTAGGGCGGCTGTTGCAATGGTGGTTTCCTCGGTTTAATGTATTTATCATATGGGGAATTTTGAAATGCAGTTGAAATTTGGACTCAAATGAAAATTTGTATCTTAATTGCATTTCGAGTTGGAAGCTTGTATGCTCCCTTGTTCAATAAAAGGGAATTCATGGCTCGAATGCAGGGTTCTAATTTTGGAGTCTTCAAGTGTAATATGTGAATTGGTAGAAATTGGAAGAATACCAGAAAATAGGATAGTGGAATTGTACTGGTTTTGAGCTTTACATATGAAAATCTTAAATGGTTTTGTAGAAATTACTGATATTGAGGCAAATTCCATGCATAATACATCAACTCTTCTTTGTAAACCATTTTTCATGTTTTGAACGTAATATCAAGTATATTTTGTTCATCTTTGAATGTTTCATTTGAATGCATGCTTTCATTTTTGCTTTGGTTCAATGAATAAACTAAATGTTTAAATGAGATCACATGAATTTGTGAAGACTTTCTGAGAATTTGGTAAGTGATGTGCTATGTATAGATAGTTTTCATGATGCAATTCATTATGGAAATAGTCCACAATTATCAGATTTAAAGAATTTCTATATGACAGGTTGTAAGATGCATGACTCCATTGCCCAATCGATGAAGACACTAGTCTATTTGTCTTGGTATTAGTCATTTGAGTGATAGTTATATATTGGACCATTGATTTAGGGTTAGAATACAAATCTCTTAAAATTCATCTACAATGAGGCATGTGTGTGAGGTATTTTCCTTGTTCCTAGTAAACTAATGGATATTTGCTTGAAGATTAGCCAACCTTTGAGTGAATTATGTCGTTTACCCTTCATAGGAGTTGATTTGTGATTTTCTATGTCATTTCATTTAGGATAGTCAAATTAAATGTTAGAAGGAATACCTTCCTAGGTCCCACAGAGCCTAAAGTGTAGAAGATTTCAATCCTTGATTGAATCTTGTCAGTTGGCCATGTTCGCTTTAAGGGTCTTGAATATAGGAGATGACTACTCTTTAGAGATTCCTTAGGTGTACTTGGAAAAACACCAACACATTTATGATTATTAACACCCAAAAATTCAAAAATCTTGATAACTTAGGTTAGGACCCATTTTCCCATGGGTAAATGGGTCCCCTTGAAGTTGCAAATTCAAATTTTAAACATTTTTTTTGTGTTATTTTCATGATCCCAAATTCATATTCAAATGTCGACTTGTAATGTTTAATTTTTAGGAAATTAGAAAATCATCTATAAAAGAAAGATTATTTTATCAATTCAAAACATCTAGCAAGAGGTGAACTTTAATATGAGAAAATATTATTGTCAAGAGCATTGAAGAGTAGATTTCTCAAGCATTTGTTGCAGCATTCAAGATCTCAAGAATCATGTCAAAGTTATAAGGCATCATGCATATTTTTGGAGCTAACATTGTGATTTAGGTTTGAAAAATTCATGAAGGATTTCAAGTATCAAGATCACATCATCAATCGAGCCATTCATGCAAGATCAAGACCTTGGAGAGATTTGCTAAGTTTCAGTCCTTCAAGGGTTTGGTGAGTTGCAACATAGCACTTGTTCATTCATCATTCCTTTCATGTTTCATTGTTTTAATTCAAGGTTTAATTCCCAAAATAAGATTTGACCAAGGAAAACCCCCATCAACCAATTTTTTTTTTTTCCCTCTTGTGTTTGTGTTGCATATCTTAGGTTGAATAAGGATTGAAGATCCCTTGAAGAGAAAATTTGGAAAAGTTGTCAAAGTTTCATTTGTTGTCACCTTTGTTGTCAAGCCATGTAAACTCAAATCCGGAATTTATTTTTGGCTTTCCGACAATGGGATGTAGGGGAATCAAGAGTACAAACATAGGACCTGAGGACTATAAAATTAGATTTTAAACCTTTGCAGAAGGACCCATTCACTTATAAGCGAATGAGCGCCTAACAACCTTCTAAAACAAGCTTTTTATGATAGGTGCACAATATTCGGACCTTCTTAGATCTAATAAAACTTTGTTGTTTCTATTTGTATTATGCTTTAAATTCAAGATCTAAGTGTTATCTTGCATAATTGTGGTGATTTACTATTTTTAGTTTTTCTCCCAAATGTGTTGTTTAGGCTAATACCCCCATCCTCAGTCATAACGAAATTAGTAGATTCCCTCATTGATTTGACTCACCTAAGGGTTTCAAGTCATTTCTTTGTGTGGGTCTCATTTCCTAATGAAAATAGGAAGATAGGTCCATATTTGATACCATCCCCTTATATTTCTATGTTCCTATATTTCTATGTTTCAATATGAATAATGGAGATAATTTCCTTATCATAGCTAGAGTAAGTGAGATTTTTTCTAGTTAAGTCCTTGCTAATGAAAGATAGTTGTTTCCCTGTATTAGAATAACATCCAATCCATAGATTGAGACATCAATTTCAATTATTTTTTTTTGGATAAGTCAAGCATAATAAGAATTGGAGTTTTGTACTTATTAGCTTGTATAAGAATCTCAAAGACCACTTCAATAGGTGGGGATCACTATAATGAATATTTATTCAACATAGTTGTGAGAAGGTAAATTATTTGATAGTCCTCAATAAATATAGGTAATATATTATGAGAACAATAAATCTATGAAGGCTCTTTAAGGTTGTGGGTTTTGGCTATTTGTATAAGGTTTAAATATTTTATGATTTTTGACCCTTGGAGGGAACATAGACAATAGTTTTGAGCCTTTTTCTATATTAATGTTATATTTATATGCCAATGTGATGGATAACAAAGAGGCTTAGAACATATATAGTGGATTATATAATACATACATAAAATAAAGCATTCATTCATATTTCATATACATAAATATGATCCCATAAATCATCATATCACCACTATATTACCATGTGGTATATAATCATCAAACCTTTACTACATATTCATCTCTCATACAATATATGGTAATAAATTCATCACTTTACTCTATATACCACTCATATATATTCTCTTACCTCCCTCATAAATTTTATACAACTCCATATTTATTTCTCATTTATCTTGTATCTTCTATATCTTACATGTGGTATATATATTTCAATGGATAAGTATAGGGATGTGTCCCTCTTTGTGATCATTTTTTTCTATATCCTTAGATATAGATGTTGCACTATCATGTTTTTGTCTTGTAGTCATTTTAGCTCACCCTATCTTACTCGAGAATTCATCTATGCTACCAACTTTCACCATTGGCATCCATTAGGTTTCCCTTTTATTTTTTAACCCAATGAGAGTAGTGTAGCTTTGTTTTACTAAAATAATCCCCTAGATAAACTCATATTTTATCCCTAGCTAGCATACTATATCTATCGGCTAGTGCTAAAAAAGAAGTAGCTAATGCAAAATATATCAAAATTTTATTACACTTTAAAATTCCAATTATTCATCCTTGTTTATGGTAAAATATTGTTATAGATATAATGTAGGTGATTGTATATATTTTTCCACTATAATATGGCTTACTATAGAAGGTGGGAATGTTTATTGATCCTAATCAACACCGCTTCACCCTCCATGATAGAGTATAAAACCTAAATAGTATATTTTTCCTATCATTTATATGTTTAAAGACCTATTAGTTATGCCAACTACATGTTTAATACCTCCTTAATTATTTCATTTGTGATATCAAATTTCACCTTTTTATTATATTTGGTGAAATTGAATATAATTTTTTTCAATTTATACTTTGGGAATTCCATCCAAATCTTTTATAAATTATTGTATAAAGTTGGTTCCTGTATTATGTAATCTTCTAAGTTGTCCAGTAGAATTTTCAGTGTTTTAGTTGATATAGACCAACCCAAATATAATTAAATAATATATTTAAAATAGCATAATTCATCTCTATGTTGTTGATATCACAATTTGACTCTATGTGGGTTATAGCATATTTGACTTTAATCTCCTCTAACTAATTTTTCTCCTATTCTACCTAAATTTCTTGTTTTAATTTATCCTTCTGTATTCCTTGAATTTCAAATTATATAATAAGCCCAATGATAATTGATCTCAATTATTGTTCTCGAGTTGAAGAGGAGTGTAAAGATATATGTGTTAAGTGCACTTGAAATAAACCATTATTTTCTTAAGGACTTGTTGATATTTGTGTATTGATTTAGGAATGTTCCCTAGTATTTTTATGCATAATGTCTAATATTTAAGATTATTGAATAAGGGATTTTTTTTGTCAAATCAACTTGTTTTCCTAATGGTTAGGATTTAAAAAGAATTGGAGGTAGGGTAACCATAGGTTGCAATATTTTTAGGTAATAAACTCTTGAAATTTTTCCATATGATCCAAAATTTGAGATGATGTAAGAATACTTAAGACTTTATTACTAAGGGACCATATTTTTCACTTTATTCTATTATCAATTCTTTTTATTTTATTTTTTGATCTATTTTCCCTTTTTTTATCCAATTCACTATCTTGTAATGTATCATGTAGTGGATGATTAATGTGTTATTTTTTTACTTATCCATACAATCATTGTATGGTGTCTATTTATGAGGAATTATTTTATTTGTTTTTCACTTGGTCCTTTGTTCTTACTTCTTCCCCATCAATAGGTATTGATGTGTCTGTTTGACCTATATTTAAGTCTTGATCTCATTGAATAGTGTCCCATGTAATGGACTAACCAAATCCTCCACAATTATGTCTTCTATGTTAACTACTCATTTTCACTCAAATTATCTTCCTCGATCACAAATATTTTTATTAATAATGTATTATAATACTTTTAGTGTCCTTTGATGTTTCACTTCTCACCCTTTTATTGGTTTCTTTATCTTTTGATAAGATAGTATCAATTCTCTACTTTGATCTTAGTTTTTCATTTTTAAAATGTATTAGTTTTCCCTACTAGTTAATTTTTTTTTAACCTTTTGGGACATTTATTCTAGAGCATATTTTCTTATATTTTCTCAAGTTTTACCAACTTAGGTCCCTTTTTATCCTAATGACATCAACCAATTCCTCGAGAAAACACTTTATTATGTTAATAATTGGATATGGACAACTAGTAATGCAATCTAACATTACTTGGTGTGAAAGATAATTAGTACATAATTTGTAAATCTATTATGTCTTATTTCTTCTATTACTTTAATTGGTTTACCTTTTTAGGAGTTATGTGGATACTTCTATTTTATTATTTTAGTTGTCTTACCTTATGTAGAGCCCCCTCTATATTCAATAAATTAATGTAGATAATGCATACATACAACTTAATAGACCAAAAAATCCCTTATTAAGAAATTCATTGTCTTAGAGGTACTTCATTTAAATTATCAATCAAGGAATTGTAATATTGAGATGATGTTGGCACTACATGTGTAGCTGAGAATCCAAAATACCCTAATCAATTATCTATATAGAAGAAACATAAATAAACTTGATTGAAAGTAGCTTAACTGAAATAACTATATCTAGAAATAGATTTAGATAAATAAATGTTTAATGTGGGTAACTATAATAATGTATACAAGTAAATACTCTTATGAGAATAATAACTCGATGTCTCACTATGCTGCAACTTAATGTAATAGAAATTCAACATACTATAAATCAAGAAATGCAATGTAGTAAGTTACTCTATATTGCAACTAAAATTAACATGGATTTTGTAACTTACCTCAAGTGGACCTTTCTTGAGTTGCTTCAATCCACTATTTTTTTCTTCAAATATTAACTTAGAGATTCATAGAAATTGTTATATTCCTCTTTATTGTAGTTCATGTTAGAACACAAGTATACTAAGAGGGGGGGAGTGAACCAATATATTCCTCAATCCAATTCAAACTTAACAGTAAAAACTTATTACTCCCTTAACCAGATAAAACATTCAAAGCATAAACATGCAACCACAACATTAGATTTACATGGAAAATCCAACAAGAGAAAAACCATAGTGAGAAAGTTGTTTGGAGCTACTGTCCAAATCCAACCTCACAAATAAAAATAGATTTTACAATATGTTTTAAGGTCCTTAACCTATGAAAGTTCACAACTCCCTATTCAATATAACACTTATTGAAAGAGGCTACAACCTCAACATATAACACTTGATGAATCAGATACACAACTACCTTTGCAACACTTATGTTGCCTCCAACTCACTACCTTAAGCATTCAATTGCTTTCCTTCGCTTTTGGCTCACTACCTCCATCAAGTTCACACCCGAACTTTTACCTTTGGCTCACTTCCTCTAGAAAAAACTTAATTTTTTGTTGGCGCACTGCTTTCAGGATTTAACTTATAATCTTCCACTTTCAGCTTGCTACCTTCAACATACATCAAAAATTTCTCTATAAATTCACACTCATTCCTCTATCTTCAGCGTACTACTTTTGACATTACATTGAAAATAGTACTTAAACCCACACACTTTATCATACACTTGATTCTTTATTTATACCTTTTGCAATCATTAAAATTTTTCTCCTTGTTGGCCAAGAAAAGAATAAATGTGAAATATGTAATGGTCATTTGAGTAATCTCCAAAACATCTGTAGGAAAGGGAAATTCAATGCAGTCCAAACCAAGAGATAAGAATGACCTATTTTAACTTTGCACATAATCCCATGTTGGTGCTGGTGGCACCTTCAAATTTTGCAAATTTGAAGTGCCCATGTTGAAAATTTTGCCTTTGTGCACTCAAAAGTGCACCTAAAAAATCTACCCAAGTAACCTACTTTGGAAGGTCATAATTCAAAGCAAAATTATTTTCAAGCCAAACCCCTTGGAGGACATATTCAGTTGACATATGTGAAAATGCATATCGGTTTTCAGCTTCCCATGATAAGTTTTGACAAGGTTTTGAAAAGCGAAGCTGGAGGGTTTTGGCACTTTTCAGTTGTTTGCAAACTCTCTATTCTACAAGTGACCTCTTGTTCGAGTTGATATTTCATAGATGGATGATTTTTAAGACAAAATGATTTTTTCTCTCCATTCTCCCCATATTCATATGCTCCCCTATCCGGTTGCAGAGCCTCAGGATCTGATTTACTATTTTTTGAGATCAAAAGCAAATGTAGTTTGTTCTAATTTTACATATGTATTTCTGACATGTTTCAAGGTAGTCAAATTTGACCACTAATATCTCGTGAAGAATGATAATTGAAGGAATGTCCTCTTGCAAATGTGCTCAATTGACCTAAATGAGCTTGCATTTACATTGGCAGCTTCCTAGGAGACGATTTGATATTTTTTTGAAATGGTGACTTGATGAGCTTTAATTGGTTTTGAATAGGTGCGGTTGCAGAAAAGTCTGACTGAGACAATTTGACATGGAATATCTTGCACTTTGAAATCCCATTTTCCGAGCCATTTGTGGCATTGCATGCTCGGTTCAAATTTCTGCATGTCTATGAATTTTCATGGCTCTAGGAGGTCGCTTGACTAGTTTCCCAGGGTGATTCTAGAGGCCACTTGACCTATTTGGCTCACTATTCAAAAATGCTAGAAATCAGATTTTAATGACAACCCAATTCATGTTATCATCTCAGATGCATTCAGAGGTAGCACCTGATCAATTCAACATAAAACTTGTTTGAAAACATTTTTTTTTTTAGCTGAGCCCATATTGGGACCTAACATTCTATACATAAACACCAAGTTTCATATTGAACAAGAGCTAGAAACATAACATACATAAAAAGGACTGCAAATATAAATGGAATGTGCATCAAATGTATATAGGTGTAGTGATATATGGGTCGATACTTCAACATCTAGAGTTTACACCCAATCTTGATCCTGATGATGTTGAGTCAAAGATGGTTTTATTTCCAATAATCAGTTTGTAGCAATATAAAGGGAAGCAAGGTAATAGGGCATTCCTTAGCATCCAAAACAATGGTATTGTGAAAGAGGATAATAATATTACAATGGAAGACAAGAGGGTGATGTCTTATTTGAGTTTCTATGGGATAAAGTTACAACACTATATGATCTTGCTAAGTTGTTTGAATAGTTGCATGGTACTAAAAAAGAAAATCTTTTATGCAAGCTAATAGTGTTCACATTTCTTGTTTATGTGGATTCATAGTTACATCCTTTTTGCAACTAGCTGATAGTTCAAGGATATTTCCAATACCTTTGACTGACATTTTAGACAAATCAGTAGTAAATGTTTGCAAAATTGAAAAATGATTATGAAATCTTTAGAAGTGGAATGGTTTCAGGATTTTTCCTCCCAAGAGACACATCAGATGCCATCTAAATTTTTTGTGGTACTACATCTCCTTCAATACTATAACATACAGTATAAATAATTTTTTCTTCACCAGTCAAATATTTGGGAAATGAAAGGTCCTAGACAAGAAGCCAAAGGTATTTCATTGTGTCAACCGCCATATTCCATTATATCTTACAATTTGGAAATAAATGAGGGGGAAGAGAAAAATAAATGAAAGAAAGACAAAGGTGTTGATGAAAAAGAATCTTGTAGAATAGAATCAAGATAAAGAGGAACTTGAAAAATAATAAACGAATCAAAGTATTGAAGCATTTATAGCTACACAAACCAAATCAGATGCTAAGTTTTTTGTGTCAAAATTCCACTTTCAAGTTGGAATTATGCTCTCTGCATAGTGAGGGGAATGATCCAAAGAGCTTGCAATCACATTTTGAGGAGAGGCAAAATATGCGGCAACCAACTTGAAGGGGCATACGAACTGGTTTGGTAAATCTCCAAATAATGTGGTTTGATGGAATGCCACAATTGCAACATCTAAAATGGATTTGTTGAAAAGGCTTCAGAGATTCTCAAGAAAACATAGCATGGGGCTTAGAGCTGATGAATGGCTTAAAGGATAGGAAATGACTATTTTCCATAAGAGGAGGAATCCAAAGAGTGGGGTGGCCATGGTGACGACTGAAGAAGGCTCAATGCTATATTATTAGGATTGCAAGATAATGAAGCATTTTGTAAAGGGGGGCACCACATGCTGACAAAGAGATAACTACAAATTGTAGCCACCATCATACTCATGAAGGGGTCAATTTGACAAGTATAGAGGAGTTTATATATAGGATCATGAGGCCATGATAGGAAACATCTCTGTTCAATGCCTGAAATGTGTGGGAAAATCTAGCACATGTATACTTAGCAAAGGGTGCAGATTGCACTGGTAGTGAAAATGTCTCAAAATTGTTTTAGGAAATTATATTATGGTGCAACTAAGGGAAATTGAAAATGTACTCATCTAGCATGAGAACAATCCAACACATCATGAAGAAAAATAGATTCATCAAAGAAACAAGAAAGAGTCCCATGTTGAATGTTGTAAATTCTTGCTCTTTGCCGCCATAGCCAGAAGAATTGTATAGAACAAGTTAGGGAAGAGAAGACAAATCAATGCCAAGTATAGAGAATGCTCAAGAACCACATTATGGAGTTGTAGAGCAAAGGGTGAATTAGGGCATGCTAGAGATCAACCACCAACAAGAGAGGAGGTGATGTAGTCAAATCCCCACCATTCCCCACTATCTCACAGGAATTTGGTGATGTCAGAGAAAAAGGTTACGAGGTCTGCGAGACTTGGCCATGTGGCTGGTGGGCCTAATAGAATTTCAAAGGGAAAAACATTTTAAATTTAAAATGTGCTTGATTAAATGCGGAGTTATCATATTTTAAGAAACGAGCTTTCTTAAAAAATTGAAGTATGAGATGTGTGGGCATGGGTAAAGTGTTATTTTTAATTTCCCCGTAAAATATTCAAAAAGACTTTTACTATAAAAAAAGAAAACATTTTAAATGAGGGGTAGCATGTGAAATTGCATGGGTGAATTTTGTGCACAACACATTAAAAATTAAACAAATTAAAAGCCTTTGCTATAAAGTTGTAATATTCTTTGCTAGGAGTGAATTAAAAGGGAAGAAATAAAAGCTTTCATGGGAGAAAAATATTATTTTCATCTACAGGAGAAAAAATGGAAGAAATGGTGCATTTTTTTCATGGAAGTGGTTTCTTTTGTTGCAAATTGGTTTTCAAAACAAAATCAAAGTTTTTTATTGCAAAAGGAAGAGAGATGAGAGAAGCTTTTCTAGAGTGAAGAAGGAAGCTGCTAAGTGTCATCATCAGATTAGTTTTAGTGGCTCTTTTGTTTCTTCTTATTATGATTCTTGTCTCATTTTAAAGGGTTCTGAATTTTTGTATGGGTTGGGTAGATAGAGAAATGTTGAGTTTGAGTCATGAATTGCAAATGTAATTGTAATGTTTGATTTCATGAGTGAATATCAATCAGTTTGTGCAAACAAAGCATGATTGTCATCAAATTGTCTCAAGATTTGTACACTTTGAGACATATGAGTTTAATATACAAATTATGTTGAATTTGTCATCTCAATTTCCCTGAGATTGTGTTATGTGTTCATGGTTCTATTTCAAAGAAATAGTTAAATTACTTTGAGCAGATAATTATGATTTTAAGTGTGCAAGGTGGATTTGTAAGAATAATTGTGGTGGCAATAAGAGGGGATCGGTTGGTGTAATGCATTAGCAATTTTGAATCCACTGGTTGAAGTTTATTTGCTGATGAGATTATCTTTATAATTCTATATTTGACTCCATGGCCCAAAATTAGGCACTGATTTGTCATTCGGCTTAATGCATTCTCAGAAACAAATTAAATTCAAAACCATTTCAATTTTTGTTGTTGGGTTTAGGTTTAGTATTGAATTTTGTTTCCCAATTGTTGAGTGAGTGTTGAGATACCAAGAATACATCCAGATTTGAAGTTGTCAATACTTTGCTTGGTACATTTTAATTAGGAATTATTTGTTATAAAATGCAATGTCTATGCATAAGTGAACTAAGTCTTTAGGCATTGTGAAGGGAGACCCACCTTGGTCCTACAGAGGTATGATTGTAGGAGATTTCAGTCTTTGACTGAGTCTTGTTAGTTGGCCAAATCCACCCTTGAGCTTGAGCATTAGAAAGTGGGTATTCTATAGGATTCATTGGATCTATTGATTTGGAAACACCAACAGATTGGTGACTCTGCTGAGGAGAAGTGAGTTATTTCGTCAATTATGTCCTAGAATCTCTGGTGCAAATTTGTTGAAGTCCATTTGTAAAGAGTCAAAAGAATGAATGACTAGTTCAGGTGTTGAAGAATTTTGAGATCTACAAATTGATGTGTAGCAGCCCAAAATTAAAAATACTATGAAGAGACTTTGTTGGAAGAACTTAGAGAATTTATTTACATTGATGAAGATATCCTTGCTTCAAATATTTTCCTCTTGTTGAAGAGGTGGCAACACTACTCTACAATTTATGCACATAAAGGGTTGTTGTTTGTTATTGTAACCTGAAAAATGTTCTACTAAATGTTGTAGCAGCTGGAGATGGAAGGTACATGGTTCTCTGCATACTTTCATTTGCTGGCTCTATCATATTGAATGCAATTGTTGTTCCATTTAAATATTTTGTCTATAATTCAAATATTTTCTAGTGTGGATGGTTAGAATGAATTTTTATATCCTAGGGATTTCCATCCATTTGCATTATCATAAGTTTTAAGCCCAGGTTATCACCATGTTAGCAATTATCCTAGTGATCCTTCATTTTGTCATGGTTATGATTATGCACAATTAGTTGAGCCCTGATTTGCAAGTATAAATGGATCACCAAACTGAAATACCCATACCATTAGAAACCTTAATACAGATTGTCAACAAGCTTCAAAAGTCTGATAATCCTCAAACATTTGACACCCTAAAGTACAGAAACCCAAGTGTGAACAAGCCTAGGTTTAGCTAGGAATGGAAAGATGTGTTCGAAAGGGGAATTAAAGAGATAAACAAAAGGAACCTGATGTCTCTACAAGCCTCGTTAAGAGATAATCATACTACATTTACTAGCCAAATTACTACACCTTTTGTCAATTTCTTTGATCCATTGTATACTCAATTAGATTTATCATGGGCTGATTACAAGACTAAGAGTATGCCAAATCAAGTCTATAAACAAATGCCTATATTTAATGGATACAATGTGTGTGAAGGAGATGCACACATCTAAAGTTTCTATAGCTTCATGGAGGAACATTCATTTTAAGATCAAGATATGTGGATGATATTTTTTGTTAGATCTCTTGAAGCTAGAGCTAGGGACTAGTACTTAAGTTTTCCTGAGAAGTCCTTTTCCTATTGGGATAAACTAGTGAATGCTTACAGAGAAGAATTTGCAAGAGAACCTTCTTACCTTGTCACAAGGTTAAAGGAGATTAAAAATGAGATGAAGAGTCAAGCATTGATTTCAGTCATAGATTTGTTGTTGCTCTTTCACTAATCCTTGAAAATTTCAGACCTAGTACTCCAAATTGCATTCATACGTATTTTGAAGCCTTTAAGGAGGGATCTAGTGCACTGCTAAAGGATTATAGAATATTGAGTATGTAGATGGCTTACACATTTTTAGATAATTTGGATAAAAGGAGCAATGAATATCTGAAAAGTATGTTGTCTTCAGTTCTAGGTAAACATGCTGATGAAATTAGTAGTTATGTGAATACAAATGTCGTAGATAATTTCCTAAATGATCATCTCAGTTCAAACTATGTTGATGATACTTTCCCTTCAAGAAATGAGTGTGATGTTGCAAAGAACAATGGGGTTCCAAGTTTTTTGAGCCAAGAACATGATGAGGGATATGAATTGGATTTATTTTTTGAAGAGGATATATGTAATCAACAGTATCATGATACGCTATGTCATACCAATCTTATAAGTGTGTGTAGCATTGATGAAAATTTTCATGATAATGAGACAAAGGAGCCTACTAATTTGAGAAATTATTCTGAGAATGTTAGTATATCAGCTACAAATGATAAAGTATGCAATGAATTTCAGTTAGCAAGATCAGCTACAAGCAGCTGCAATGAAGAAACCATTGGTGGTTTTCAGTTTGACAGTGAAAATGTTTGTGTCTATCCTCAAGAGGATGTAAATGATAAACTCAATGGTGACACCTAGTCCAATGCTAAAATACAGAAAGATGTAGATTACTATCATGACAGCCTAGAAGTAATCAAGAATGAACAAATGGACACCCTGTTCTCTATGATGGATTCTGACCATGCTTTTGATAAGGTTGTTAGCAATTCAATCTCCTTTGATTGGGGAAATCCAGTTTATGATCATTCCATTTAGTTTTCAGATTTTTATGATGGTGATATCATGGTATATCCTGGTTTACAATTTGGTAATGCATGTAGTTCTAGTGGAGGTCAAGGCGAGGAAGTGGTTGAAAGAATGGATTAGAGCAATGATCTATTAAGCAGTGAACAAATCTCAAATCTATTGACCTTTGAATATCATAAATGTGCACATGTGAGTAACTCTTAGTTGTTGTGTGTTGCCCCTATTGATTTTGACAATGATGATAATCTTCACTATGCAAGGTATGATGCATGTGTTTTTGATCTTCCTTCTAGTTATGAACCAGTTGGTTAGCATGATGATAATATGGATGAAGACAAGAAACCATTTGATTGTAATGATGCATTGTGTGATGAGTATGAGAGTGTGCATGCTGATGCAAGTTTAGAATTTCTTTTTTGATGAATTAGAAACATCGGATAACCATGAGGTTTGCATAACCAATGAGCCAAGTTTTGAAAATTTTAATGCAGATTTGGACAAGTGTCCGATTGTTATTTTAGATGAGCCTATTCATGAGTCTTTTCATTTGGATGTGGATGTTGATTTCAAAGTAAAATCAAATTATCTTTTTGAACCAGAATCACTCATCTTTGAGAAAGCTTAGGATGCTGAAGATGTTGATATGTTATGTTTAGAGGATAAAAAAGTGAGTAAGGATGGGGATAAGTTAGAAATCCTTGATGAATCTCTATACCAACATGATGGAGGATAGTTACAGAGTGTGCCAATGTATGAGTGTATCTCTTTACATACACTTGGAGATAGTTTGTATGATGTGCAAGATCTTTTGGTAAGTTCTTGTGATAGTTTCACCTTTGATATGCAAGCTAGTAATCAAATTGAGCTTAATAGTATGAGCCATGTGGTAGAATGTAAGTGCTATTTTTTTCATCTGGAGGAAGTCCTCATGAAATGTGGCAATGTGCAAGACACTGAAGAATGTTTTCTTTAAGTTGAGAATGATTTATATGATGAATATAATAAGTTGTTTCCACATGATAATCAACATTTTGAGAGTATGCTCAACTTTCAAATGCATAGTGATTATGCATATGTTTATAATGTTTTATATGATGCATTGTTGGGAGATGCCAACATGTTTAATTAGGTGGATAGGAGTGATATGGTATATGTGATTTGGCTGCCATGTGATAACAAAGCTGAACAAAGAGCAAATTTCCACTTGTACAAAGGTAGCCTGATACTTGTGTTTACAAAGATATAGTCACTCATGTTCTTGTGGTGTGACATAAGAAAGCATGAGTTGAGGGAGATAAAATACTTTAATAGATTGGTGTTTGATAAGGGTGAGAATTGACTCCCCATTTGCATTTGGTGGCCTGGGGCCATCAAGTGAAGTTGAAAAAGAGGTCGAATAAAGGAGTAGTTTGAGAGCACCCAATGAACTCAACATTTAGTCTACTCCCTAGAGATCTAGATTCTTGGTATACCCATATGGGGCATACATACCCAGTCAGAGCCACTGGAGGAACCTTCAAATTTTGCAAATTTTTAAGTGCCCATGTTGAAAATTTTTCCTTTGCACACTCAAAAGTGCACCTAAAAAATCTGCCCAAGTGACCTACATTGGAAGGTCATAATTTGGATCCAAATGATTTTCAAGCCAAACCCCTTGGTGGAAATATTCAGTTGACATATGTGAACATGGATGTCAGTTTTTAGCTTCCCATGATAAGTTTTGATAGAGTTTTGAAAAGTGAAGCTAGAGGCTTTTGGCACTTTTATGTTGTTTGCAAAATCTATTCTACAAAGTGACCTGTTCGAGTTGATATTTCACATTTGGATGATTTTCAAGACAAAAGGATTGTTTCTCTCCATTATCCCCACATGCATATGCTCCCATGTCTAGTTTCAAAGCCTCAAATTTGATTTGCTATTTTTTGAGATCAAAAGCAAATGTAGTTTGTTTTGTTTTTATATTTGTATTTCTGACATGTTTCAAGGTGGTCAACTTTAACCCTTAATATCTTGTGAGGAATGATTATTGAAGGAAATTACTCTTGCACACATGCTCAATGTACCTAAATAAGCATGTTTTTCCATTGGAAACTTCCCAGGAGATGATTTGATATTTTTTTGAAATGGTGACTTGATGAGCTTCAATTGGTTTTGCACAGGTGCAGTTGCAGAAAAGCATGTCTGAGCAACTTTGACATGGAATATCTTGCACTTTGAAATCTCATTTGTCGATCCATTTGTTGTATTGCATTCTCAGTTAGAATGTTTGCATGTCTATGAATTTCCATTGCTCTAGGAGGTCACTTGACTTGTTTCCCAGGGTGATTCCAGAGGCCACTTGACCTGTTTGGCTCACTATTCAAAAATGCTAGAAAGCGGATTTTTAATGACAACCCAATTCATGTTTTCACCTCAATGTATTCAAAGGTAACACTTGATCAATTTAACTTAAAACTTGTTTGAAAATGAATTTTTATTTTAGTCAGGCCCACATTGGGACTTGACATGCTTTACACAAACATGAAGTTTCATATTGAGCAAGAGCTAGAAACACAACATACATAAAAAGGATTGCAAATATAAATGAAACGAGCATCAAATGTATATAGGGGTAGTGATATATGGGTTAATACTTCAACATCTAGAATTTACACCCAATCTAGATCCTGATGATGTTGAGTCAAGTATGGTTTTATATCCAATACTCAGTTTGCAGCAATATATAGGGCATCAAGGTAATAGGGAATTCCTTAGCATCCAAAAAAATGGTATGGGAAAAGGGGATAATAATGTTACAATGGAAGAAAAGAGGGTGATGTCTTATATGAGTTTCCATGGGATAAATTCTCAACACTATATGATCTTGGTAAGTTGTTTGAATAATTGCTTGGTATTGAAAAAGCAAATATTTTATGCAGGCTAATAGTGTTCACATTTCTTGTTTATGTGGATACATAGTTACATCATTTTTGTAACTAGTTGATAGTTCGAGGATATTGCTAGTACCTTTGACTAAAATTTTAGATAGATCAGTAGTAAATGTTTACAAAATTGAAAAATGATAATAAAATCTTCAGAAGTGGAATGGTTTCACAATTTTTCCTCTTAGGAGACACATCAGATGCCATCTAAATTTTTTGTGGTACTACATCTCCTTCAATACTATAGTAGACATTATACATAAATGTTTTTCTTTACTGATCAAATATTTGGCAAAACAAAGGTGCTAGAAAAGAAGCCAAAGGGATTTCATTGTGTCAACCATCATATTCCATTATATCTTACAATATGGAAATAAATGAGGGGGAAAGGCAAAACCAACGAAAGAAAGGAAAAGGTGTTGATGAAAGAGAAACTTGAAGAATAGAAACAAGATAAAGAGGAACTTGAGAAACAATGAATGGATCAAAGTATGGAAGCATTTATAGCTACATAAACCAAATTAGATGCTGAGTTTTTCGTGTCGAAATTCCACTTTCAAGTTGGAATTTTATGTTCTTTGTGCAATGAAATGAAGGATCTAAAGACCTTACAAAAATGTTTTGAGGAGAGGGAAAAAACGTGCCAACCAGCTTGAAGGGGCATACAAACTAGTTTGGTAAATCTCCAAATAATGTGGTTTCATGGAACACCACAATTGCAGCATCTAAAATGGATTTGTTGAAAAGGACTCAAAGATTTTCAAGAAAATGTATCATGGGGTTGAGAGCCGATGAATGGCTTAAAGCAGAGGAAATGGCTTTTTTCCATAAGAGAAAGAATCCAAAGAGTGGGGAAACCATGGTGATGGTTGAAGAAGGCTCGATGCTATATTATTAGGATTGCAAGATAATGAAGCATTTTGTAAAGGGGGTGCCACATGTTGGTGAAGGGGTCTATATGACAAGTACAAAGGATTTTTTATATAGGATCATGAGGCCATGATAGGAAACATCTCTATTCGGTGCCTGAAATGTGTGGACAAATCTAGCACATGCATACTTAGCAAAGGGTACAGATTGTGCTAGAAGTGAAAATGTCTCAAAATTGTTTGAGGAAATTCTATTATGGTGCAACTAAAGGGAGATTGAAAACATACTCATCCAACATGAGAACAATCTAGCATGTCATGAAGTAGAACATATTCATCAATGAAATAAGAAAGAGTCCCATGCTGATTGCTGTAAATACTTGCTCTTTATTGCCATAGCCAGAAGAATTGTAGAGAACAAGTTAGGGTAGAGGAGATAGATCAACACTGAGGATAGAGAATGTTCGAGAACCACATTATGGAGTTGCAAAACATAGGGTGAATTAGGATATGCTAGAGATCGATGGCCAGCAAGAGAGGAGGTGATGCAACTAAATCCCCACTATTCCTGACTATCTTGTAGGAATTTGGTGATGTCAAAGAAAAAGGTTGTGAGGTCTGTGAGACTTGGCCATGTGGCTGGTGGGCCCAATAGAATTTCAAAGGGAAAAACATTTTAAATTTAAAATGTGCTTGATTAAATGTGGAGTTCTCATATTTTAAGAAATGAGTTTTCTTAAAAATTTTAAGTATGAGATGTGTGGGCATAGGTAAAGTGTTTTTTTTTAATTGCCCCATAAAATATTCAAAAAGACTTTTACTATACAAAAGGAAAACATTTTAAATGAGGAGTGGCACATGAAATTGCACAGGTGAATTTTGTGCACATTATTAAAAATTAAACAAATTAAAAGAATTTTCTATAAAGTTGTAATATTCAAGGTTTGTTGGGAGTGAATTAAAAGGGTAGAAATAAAATGTTTCATGGGAGAGCAAGACTATTTTCATCTGAGGGGTAAAAATGGAAAAAATGGTTCAAATTTTTCACGGAAGTGGTTTCTTTTGTTGCAAATTGGTTTTTAGAACAAAGGAAAAATTTTTTATTGCAAAGGGAAGAGAGATGAGAGAAGTTTTTCTAGATTGAAGCAGGATGTTGCCAAGTGTCATCATCGGATTAATTTTAGTGCTTCTTATGTTTCTTCTTATTCTGATTCTCTTCTCATTGTAAAGTGTTCCGAATTTCTATATGGGTTGGGTAGATAGAGAAATGTTGAGTTTGAGTCATGAATTGCAAATGTAATTGTAATGTTTGATTTCATGAGTGAATATCAATGAGTTTGTGCAAACAGAGCATGACTATCATCAAATTGTCTCTAGACTTGTATAGTTTGAGTCATATGAGTTTAATATACAAAGTATGTTGATTTTTTCATCTCAATTTCCCTAAGATTATGTTATGTGTTCATGGTTCTATTTCAAAGAAATAGTTAAATTACTTTGAGTAGATAATTATGATTTTAAGTGTGTAGGGTGGATCTGTAAGAAGAATTGTGGTGACAATAAGAGGGTATCTGTTGGTGTAATGCATTAGCACTTTTGAATCCACTAGTTGAAGTTTATTTGCTAATGAGATTATCTTTATAATTCTATATTTGAATCCATGGACCAAAATTAGGCACTGATTTGTCATTCAGCTTAATTCATTCTCAAAAACAAATTAAATTCAAAATCATTTCAATTTTTGTTGTTGGGTTTATATTTAGTGTTGAACTATGTTTCCCAATTGTTGAGTGAGTGTTGAGATACCAATAATACAACCAGATTTGAAGTTTTCAATACTTTCCTTGGTACATTTTAATTGGGAATTATCTGCTATAAAATGCAATGTCTATGCATAAGTGAGCTTAGTCTTTAGGCATTGTGAAGGGAGACCCACCTTGGTCCTATAGAGCCAAAAGTGTAGGACATTTCAGTCTTTGACTAAATCTTGTTAGTTGGCCAAATACACTCTTGAGTCTGAGCATTAGAAAGTGACTTTTCTATAGGATTCATTGGATTTGTTGATTTGGAAACACCAATAGATGCATGCCACAAAAAAATGGTACAAAAAAAATAATGTACCAAGTTGGCCCAACAAACACTTAACCCTCAAAATATTAACTCCAAACAACATGTGGTACCAAAGAGACAGATATCATCATGCAAATTACCTCACAAGAAATAAATTCTTTAAAAAAAAAATTCCATTCCTTCCTTTCACAAATTCATGCAGCAATATGTTGCTACAAGAAAACAAACACAAAACTAGTATATCTTGCAAACCCAGACAACACAATCTTGAAACAAAATATTGAAAAATCAAATTGCGGGACAAATCAAAAACTAAAACTTGAAGTACAACCTTAGATAGACATGTTAAATACATCTTCCAAACCACAAGACCAAAATAGTAACTATGGAAATAACATAGTCTTCATTATGCTAAGTCAAGAAACTTCTACATCGGCTTCTATGTTATGGAAATAGTAAAATACATGCTTCAATCTTGATTGACTATATGTTCCAAAATGTAGGACCTTATTTTCAAATGTATTGGAATGCAAAGCATTTTCCAAATCTTTTCAGTGTAGCTTCTTGAGCCACTAACTGTAAAAAAATATTTTTTACATTTTACATCAATAGAAAATTAATGCAACATTCACACCATCATTTCCTTCTACATGAGCAACAAGAAATATAGAACAACTATTGAAAGGATGAAAATTTTCATCGCTTATGGTTTAGGAAATAGAACAACAATCTTCAACACTTCTCATTCAAGGAAACCCTAGAGAACTCAATCCAAGAATGAAGTAGGGGAAAGAGATATTACAATAGGCTGTCCTAGGGTATGAATAGAGAATAAAAGAGGATTCACCACTAGGCTAGGGCTTGGAAGGATAGATGACATGCAAGAATTTACTTAATGACCTAGAAATGAATACAAAATAGAATATAAAATTGAGAGATCAAGGGTGTGCACTTGGAAATCTATAGGAGCTTGAATGGAGGTCTAAAATGTTGAAAATATTGAAATTAATGTAGACTAAGACTCATATGCCAGACTAGGTAATTTAGTCATAGATTAGGGTTTCTAGGCAGGAACATAAATCTGGCAGAGATATGTCTAGAACTCTTGAAATTTGCAAATTTGACTATAGTGGGACTCATACGCTAGAAGCGGCGTATCAAAACAATTTTTATTTTTTAGAGGATTGGGATCTAAATCCACTCTTCAATCTCTTCTCTACCTTCTCAACTTGATTTCTAGATCTAAATTGTTGAATTCAGCTCTATAGATGTCTTCCAATGATCTTCTAAACAAGGTGACAACTTGGAAAACTTTGAATACTTGATAACTTCTTTCCAATCTTTCTCTTCAATATGTATTCTACCTAGATCTGCAAATCACACACTAAAGAGAGGGAAAAGTGTTTTTTTGTTAGTGGGAAGGGGTTTTCCTTGATCAAACCCCAATTTGGTAATCAAACCTCGTAATGAAATCAAATGAGATAAAGGAATGATGAATGTGTTGGAATTATGGAGCCTTGAAACATGAGCATGAAGTATAGATGGTTTGTGTTGGTTGTTCCTATGTTGCCATTAATTTCAACATGATGACAACTGTATGAGAAATTTACTTAATTTATCAGAAGCTATTCTCTACCGATATTGATCTTTTGTGATGAACTAGTGCGTTGGTTTTTGAGTCCAGAATTCACCACAAGAAAAGATATGACTCTAATATCTTAACCATATTTCATGTCTCATTCAGATAGCTATATCCTGGATCTTTAAAAGCTTTGGGTTGTGAGTAGAAAGTTATCTTTGATAGAGTTCGGCTCTGTATTTTACTATTCTTTGCTCAACATATCAGTGTGGGAGACTCCACATTTTCTTAAGGAGAACATTCTAATGTTCTGGTTCTAATGGTAATCTCTATGATGATAGTATGATGAGAAATTCATGTAATCTCAGATCCGGAAGGTGTTTTTCTTTT
Source organism: Sequoia sempervirens (assembly GCA_007258455.2). NCBI lineage: Eukaryota > Viridiplantae > Streptophyta > Pinopsida > Cupressales > Cupressaceae > Sequoia > Sequoia sempervirens. Next base: position 537,054,805 of record VDFB02270651.1, on the reverse strand, counting down.
AGGATTGTATGTTGGTTTGGAGTTTCTGTGGATTAAGTTCTAGTCTTAGCTGACCTAACATATGCAATACATTAAGGAGACTAGTTATACTTTATGGTTGTTAGCCGACTTGACATAATGCACTACATGGAAAAAAAATAAAATCATATATGGCGTCGACAAGAATTTTTTGATTACTTTTTCATCTAATTAGGCCGACCTAATTGATGAATGAAATATACTTGTATATATATAAGATTATTTGAAGAGAGTAAAGTGTATGGAAGAGAGGAGTGTGGTGTAGTGAAGTGCAAAGAGGATTAAGGGGTGTTGTGCATGTTTCGCACACACGCCCCGCCATAGGCAGGGACCCCCTTTTTTCGCTCCCGACAGGCTACTTTGCCCATGTCTTGTTTTGCGTGCCCCATTTCCAAGCCCAAAATGGTCATGTGCCATCAAACGATCAAATTCCCCTACCCAAATTCACTTGCTTAGGGTATTCAAATCTGCGGAGAAATAAAGTCCCTCATCCCCTTTCTGCCTTTTGTCTTGCTTTGGCTGTTTCAGAAACATTCGTGGACCCCTGTCGGTCCAGTTTCAACATTTTTGGCTTTAGAGACAACTTTTTGGTGGATTTGGGACGTGTTTGGGGTGTTTCAATGAACTTCCAAGGTTTCGTCAAAGTTTGGTTAAGTTTCGATGGTTTCGGAACTTTCCCTCCAGAATTCCCTTCCTCCTTGGTTGTTTGGAAACATCCGTGGACCCCCGTCACTCCCGTTTCCTCATTTTTGACTTTGGGGTCACCCGTTTTTGGATCTGGGATGTGTTTGAAGTACGTAAATGAACTACCAAGGTTTCGTCAAAGTTTGGTTAAGTTTCGATGGTTTTAGAACTTTCCCTCCAGAATTCCCTTCCTCCTTGGCTGTTTGGAAACATCAGTGGACCCCCATCGCTCCCATTTCCTCATTTTTGACTTTGGGGTCACCCTTTTTTGGATCTAGGATGTGTTTGATGTGCTTAAATGAACTTCCAAGGTTTCATCAAAGTTTGGTTAAGTTTTGGTGGTTTTGGAGCTTCATCCCCCTTTTGCTGTTTTGGAACTTCCGGTGGCTGCCTCCTTCCCGGCCTCCGGAGCCCGGCCCTTGTGGACATTTCCAGGGTTCCGCCTCTCCATCACCATTTTGGAACATCGGCGGCCATCTCCTTCCCGCCCTCTAGAACCTGGGCCCTCCGTGGCTGTTTCAGGAGTCCGTCCCTCCTTGGCTATTTTGAACATCTGGGAGCCTGCCTCCTTCCTGGCTATTTTGAACATCTAGGAGCTCACCTTCTTCCCAGCTGTTTTGAACATCCGAGAGCCCGGCTCCTTCCCGGTTGTTTTGAACATCCAGAGCCTCCCTTCTTCCTAGCTGTTTTGAACATCCGGGAGCCTCCCTTCTTCTCGGCTATTTTGAACATCCGGGAGCTTGCCTCCTTCCCCGCTATTTTGGCTTTGTCCGTTGTATGCCTTCTGGCTTTCTTCCGCCATCTTTCTGCCCTCTACGCTCAAACCCTTGAAGCACGCATTAATGTTTATGGTCCAAATGAGCTCCAAATATGAATATCAAGATATTTTGATGATGCATGGATAGATCTAACAGGGAATTTGTAGGTTTGACTGAAATTTTCCTTAACTCATGTATAAATGCACTTACAACACTTCGTGTTTGTAGGAGTCAAGAAGCCTTCCATAGGTCTATCGAAGAAGCCCATTGAGGGAGTTGTCCTACCCATTTTTCCAAATGATGATGATTTCTAAGGAGCTTTCTGCCTGAATCAAGGGCCACCAATCCATTGATTCCAATCGTCGACGGATTTGTTTGATCAAAGGAAGAACACTGCAAGCACATCAAGCAAAAGACAACTTTTAGGCAGTTTTAGCTATAGTGAAAAGGGAAATCAGCTAAATGACAAAATTGCTACAGTAACTGGCACTAGATGGAAAAATAGGGAAAAGACAAGGAATGTATTTTTAATTGTTGAATATTATGGGGTAGGCGAAACCCTAATGTAATTGAATCTAGGCCATTCGATGTAATTGAATCCTAGCCATTCATTTGGGCTTTAGAAAACTATAAATAGGGGCTTGCCCCTCATTTGTAAGGGTTGGAGATTTGATGTAAAGACATTCTATAGGAATAGAAAGCAACATTACATGATTTATGGGTGTTCCTTTTGAGTTTTCTCTTTATGTATGCATGGTTTACCTTCCATGTTAGTTTTAGTGTTAGTTTCTTGAATGGGAGTGGTGATGGTGTTTTTTGTTTTAGTATTTGATGGATTTCCAGCTCATGCTTTTTGTGGTTCATTGATGATGAGTCACTTTGCAAAGCTACTCCGAGCTCATTACTTCATGCTGCAACTTAGTTCAATTACATGTGCATGATGTGCATGTGCAATTTGAAAATCTACAGTCCTTAGAAGATTGCACTAGTTTTGTGCAACTGTAGGTTTCTCTTGGCCAAGCAAAACCCAGTTTAGGAAGCCTGTCTACTTTATCAGCCACCATTGTTACTGTTCATTCATAGATTAGGATTAGAATAGCTTTCTTAACCTTTCTCCTTTTGATATTTCTTTTAATCCTTGGTTAGATTAGGATCCAAAGCATCACCATGAAGCTAAATCAGATGAACTTGATGATTTTCAACTTTCTGTTTTGAGTGGACAGCCACTGTTCATTCACTTTTAGCACTTTGAAACTGCATTTGCAAACCCAACTTCCATGCTTTGTAAGTCATCCTTAAGACCGCCTTGTGATTCCAACAAATCACATCAAACAATTGAGATATTCCAAGCAATGTCAAGACCTGACATTAGAGACCTTGGGATAGTGTTCTGCAATCTGATTGTGGAAGATTGTCTTTCAAGAGAGGTAGTGCACCTACGCACTGCCTGTGTTGAAAAGTGCGTAAAAAACACATCAACAAGGGGTATGTGAAGATTCGAGCCTAAATGATTTATCAGTTGAGGATCAAAAGAAATTTGTGATTGACTATTGTGGAGAGGTAGTACTTTGTATTCAGAGCTTCATTGGAATTGAACCCTGCACATTGAAGGTGTATTCTATCAGTTCATACTTTTGGTAGTGAGCTACAATCTTTGTATCTTGGCAGTTAGCCATCTTTTGTATTTAGGTTGTGAGCCTTTCAAGGACCGTGAGTCTTGATAGTCAGCCCTGTAATATCTTGTATCCAAATATAATATATTGTGAGTTAACCCTCACCATGGTTTTTCCCTTTTTGGGTTTTCCATGTAAAAATTCTGGTGTTCATGTGTGTTGTTGCATTGATTTGTTTCTATTTTCTCTCTTGTTGATTCAGTTGGAATTGTGATAATGGTTAGATGGATTTTATTAGAATGGTTTTATGGAATATTGATTCACCCCCCCTCTCAGTATTCTGGATGTTCAACAATTGGTATCAGAGATTGGTTCCTTTGAAGGAGCCTAACAACTTGAGGAAGGTCCTAAAATTTGAGTATAAGAAATTTTTTCCTCTTGAAGTGATCTCTACTGGGTATTCAGAAGAAATTGAAGACTTGAAGAATAAGTTGAAGGAAGTGAATGGTTGTATCAAGGATCTGAGGAGAAGATATGAAGATGCCTATGATTAATTGAGAAGAGAACATGATGAAATCACCAGAACGTTACAACAACTAGAAGAAACAAAAATAATTGAAGGATGTCAGCAAGTTGAAATTCAAGAGAAAATAGATGAATATGTTAAACTTAAGCAAGAAGTGGAAATCAATTGGAATGCTTGATGAGTTGATTACTTCTTAGAGACTAGAACTGGATAAAAGTGGTTTAGGGTTTGAAAAAGGTCAGACTTCAAAAGCGAAGCAATCTTCTGACAAGAAGACAATGCAAATATGGATGAATCAAGAACTTAAGAAGAAATTTTGGAAGAATTCCCATTAAACAACCTAATACTAAGAGGCATTTTTGTTTCAATGGTGTTTATCATTCCTGCAAGAAATTTGGCCATAAGGAAAAGAACTGCAAAAGTAAAATGAATGGTACTTTATCATTTTTCGGTAAATGTTTTAACTGCAAGAAGGTTGGACATAAAGATAATTAGTATGAAAATAGATTGAATAAAAGAAAGAATGGAAGGAAGAATGTTGTTTGCTATAAGTCCAACAATCCATAACATCTTGCTAATACCTACAGAAGGAGAAAATATATCTATCTGGTGAAGAAGCATGAAAAAATTATTGATCTGGAAGAAATGAGAAAAGAGATGAAAAGGATCTGTAGAAAGGAAGGAGAATTCAAGGAAGTTGAATTGGAATCATCTGTCTTATCTATGCCGACCTCCAGTGCAGATACGCCCATAAATTTTTGAGTCTAGCAAAGACTAAGGGGGGGAAATTATCATAAAATTAAATAAACCCCCTCATCGATTCGTATGCCACATCATGACAAAAGTATATTTAATGTGGTAATGAATTTAAGGATTTTTTTAGTCACATGTGTGAAGAATGAAGTTTGCACAATTTGAAAGAATGGAGGAACACACAATTTTCAAGGTAATCTACTTGCAATTTGAAGCATTTATTGTGAAAACATTCAAAATAGAAGAAATAAATTCAAATATTTTAAGAGGCATATGTATTTTCAGAGAAGCGTGCAAAGGAAGTTTAGAGAAGCCAGAAAAATTTAGAGTTTTAGGGTTTTAAGGAGAGATCAAAGTGTACTCTAGAAGTTGGATATCTATCCATTTCCTGTTGGAATTTATAGAGGTATTCCTGCTTGTACAATCTTTCATTTTTATTGCTATGGATAATTCAAAGGTTGTGAATAGTTTAGATAAATTGCAATTCAATTTGAGGAAACATTTGAAAAATATTTCGGAAGAGTCAGTTGGTGCATTCTCTTGCATTCCTCCTAGAGTGTTTCCCACTGAAGATATCTATGCATTCGTCTATAGTAATATAGAAGAAATGTAACTAGTTTAGTTAAGTATTCTTTGGAAGAATGAATTGGAAGAAAAACATGATTCCTACAAAGTGTTAGTTGAGAAGAAGTTGGATGTTTGGTGGAAAGTCCCTTTGTTTGAGTTTGACAGGAAGTATATTCAAATAGTTTTGAGCAGAATTCATAATGAATCATTATGGATTGATGAAGCACATTTGATTACCAAAGAAGCAGTCAGAGATGTAACTAGTTTTTGTTCCTCCGGATTGTTGATGGGAGTTTTTTCACCTTCTCAACATAGACAAAGCATAAGTGCAATGTCTCTCTTGAAAGGTAATTTCTGCAAATAAGTTTTAGAAATCACCCCAAGGTCTCTTGAATGTGAGGTCATGAATAAGCTTGGAATTTCTCAGTTGGTTGATGTGATTTTTGGGTAATAATAATGGGAATTTATGGTCACTAAGGTTGGAGGGAATTGAATCTACAAAAGGAGTTTTGTAAATTTTGGAAATGAAGAACAACTACTGCAACTTAAGGATAGTAGTATAAAAATCCATGCTTGTCATCATATTTGGCTTCGTTGGGATGCTAGAAATTTGTTTTAACTTCAGTCTTCAAAGAAAGGTCAAAAGGGAAAAGGGATAAGAGGTTTCCTAGACTTGCAAGTAATGTTGAATAGTAACAATGGAGGATGCTACAATGGAAAGCCTTCCTAAAACTAAGTTCCACTTAACCAAGATCAGCCTACAGTCTCATGAAACAAGTACAATCTTCTGAGGTCTACAAATTTTCAACTATCCATTCAACATTAAAGCATGAAAAATAGATGAAATTAAGTGCAACAATATAAAAAATGCTTAGACTAAATTTATATTGTTGTTTATCATCAATAGACAACAAAAAGGACGAGCAAGGAAGATATCAAGACCATAGCATTCCTCACCATTAAAGTGCAACATATACTAACAACTAAAAGCAACTTAAAACTAGAACATCAAAGCTAAAATCTGAAATTGGAAGAATGAATCATGCGCACATGAGAAGAAAACACAAGAATCCATCAAACAATTATATTCTCATTAATTTTCTATAGCATTCCTTTACACAACAACTCATCTCTCTCTTTGAAAATGAGAGGTGACCTCTATTTATAGTTTTCCAAAAGCAAAATGAATGGAAAATATTTACTTTCATTGTGTGGAAGATTCATTTTACAATAGGTTTTCACCTACCCCCAACTATATGACAATATAAAATACATTTTCTATCTTTTCCCTATTTTGTCTTCTAGCAGCCTGACACTATAGCAGTTTTATCTTGTAGTGGTTGCTATCCTTTGTAGCCATTTTGACAAGAATTCATCATCTATAATGGGATTACTAGCTGCCTTCAAAGCATTTGCATACTCAATGAATTTTCCAAATACAACTATAAGCTTCTTCTCCTCAAAGAGCTTGGATTTGAGGATTTGGAAGGACATCCTCTTGATTTTTTTGATGATTTCTTGCCAATTCTTAGTATAATTTGAGGAAGCCTCAATTATCTACTCTGTTTGGACAAAGGTCCTTGCAGAAAAATCCATAAATTCTGATGACAAGGTGTTACTGGCTCCTTGTTCCATTTTTCGGTGGAGCAAAGGCTTGACTCTCTGTGAATCTAGCTCGAGGGCGGGCACCTCAAAATTAGTCAACTTCTAATACTCTGCCCTATTAGTTTTGGTGCTCAGAGGCCCATTTGTGATCCACCTCAAGGTCATGCAAGACCTTCTCTAGAACTTCCTTCCTGTAATCCAAGTTCATCAACTAGGTTTCTACTAGCCAGTGGTCTTCTTTTTGCAGTTCTAGCTCCTTTTCCCAAATACCTTGAGGAAGCTTAAGGATGCACTCCATTTTGGGATAAGTGATCCTATATGTTTCTAGGAACTCTTTATAGGTATTCATTGTTCATCATACTTTCTATGTCTTTCCATAACCTCCGATATCTGTTGTACATCGTGACTGCATGGTCAATCCCTCTGTCACCATTGGATACCACTTTGTTAAACCAAGCATTCATGGACTTGGTCTAATTCTTCCTTTTTTTGATTTTACTAATATCTTCTTTTGACAGCAAGGAGCGTGATGCCGATGATTTTGTTGGAATCTCTTCTTTCGTAGATATCCACTGCTAAATATAAGTGGTGAAATTCACTACTTTTTCTTTTAGTTCCTCCTTCGTGGACTGGTCCTTATTGATTTGTTGCATGATGGTGGCCACTGACCTTTGGAATTCATCTATATTTTGTTCCCAAGTTGCTAGGCCCAAGTTAATGGTGGATATGTTGTAACTTTAACCTTGCATGGCACTCGTACCTTTTTATGTCATAGGGGTGGCAATTTGTATTTCCTAGGACCCAGAGGCATCCATTGTGATGTGAGAGCACACCTTGGAATTCTTTTCTTTTCTAGTTTTCATTTGTGCCCTAGCTATTATTGCATTGACCCTCATTTTAGGGTTGACAACCACAAGAGCCTTCTTTTTCAATTATTGTTCTAGCCAGTGAGGCACCTCAATTTGTCCTTTGGGTGATTCATGATCACCTTCCTCTCTTTGTTCATTCTGAGGCTTCTCCTCTTCATTTTCTAGAGCTTCTTGATCATTCTTTTCATCTTCATCCAAGCCTTCTATTTATATGGTCTTCCCTATGTCTGGTTCAGTAGAATTTATATTCTCCTTAGTGATACCCTCTTCTTGGGGTGCTTTCTCTTCTTCATGTTCAATCTCAATATGATGCTCAAGCTTAAAGCTCTTTTCTAGTACACCTTCTCCTTTGTCTTTCTCCTTTTCTTCCTCCTTTTCAGGAGGTACTTCTTCTCCTACTGATTAGTGGAGGCTCATCCAATAACTCCACATCCATATCGTTATCAAATTTCTCCTTAGAGAGCTTCCCTTTAGGATCAACTTCTTTTCCCGCTTCTTTGTGCTACTAGGGAAACTCTTCATCTGGCTCTTGGTCTTATGTTTCTATCACATACCAATCATTAAGAGCCTCAACATCCTCTTTTGAAGTGTGTGACTTCTCCTCATCATAAGCCACCTCATCAAATTTTATATTTAGCATGCCTTCTAGGTGCTCAAAATAATCATCTTTTGTAGCCGCTCTTTGTTGCTTTGTGTGGTACTTTTCCATTTCTTTTGAGATCTACATCATGGCTTCCATCTTTGGTGACTTTCTAGGTGTCAGGGGAAGAGGTAGAGTAGTATCAATTTGAGCCATTAAAGCTTGAACCTTGGGGTCAAGGATTACCCCACAGAGTACATTGGGCATGTTCTACATATATGTCATGAAATTATGTGACAAAGTAAGGGGTGCCATGGTGGTTGTGGATATTGTGGGAAATAGAATAGAGAAAGTAGCCAATGTAGGAGGGAGTGAAGAAGAAGATAGTGGGGATGTAGTAGAAGAAGAGGAGTCAGGTATCATTATCAGAGTAGTCAGCAAGGTGGAGGCAAGGTCGATAGAGATGTCCACAGTAGGCGAGGATGAGATGGGAAAATCTTGAGAAGTGGAAGGTGGAGGGGTGACAATGGTGGCAATGAAAATAGTAATGAAAGTGATAGGAAATGAACATAGTTGCTTAGTTTCTTCTTCTTCATGGTGTTCCTCTTCTTGGATGGTGGGAATCTCTAGCACAAACGTCCCCATTATTTTTTCTCTTTTAGATGATTCTCCCTCTGTTGTCTTTTAGGAACACACCTTCTATTTTGGATTTTATTCGGGTGCATCCTTTATTTTCTTTAACCTTTTTGCTGGTGGGGACTTGGGAGCTTCTTCTGATGAGATAGTGGCTGTGCCACTATCAGTTTCACTTTTGAGCTCATCCTCAAGCTTGACATAAGTCAATTTAGCACCCTACTCTTTAAGTTGAGTAATTTGTGCATCCACCCATTGTCTTGTTCTATTTTTAGTAGGCTAGGTTAATATATTGAGGTCAATGACCTCCTCTTCATTCCAATATATTATAGGAAAGGAAAAGTTGGCCATGGAATTGTACCTATCATCAACAATATTTTCATCTTCCTCCACTATCTAATCAGGTACATGGAATAGATTGACTGACTTTACAAATTGAGTTGTCATTCTCATATAGTGCCTCATTCACACTTATTTATCATCTCCATAGTTGGCTCATAAATCTTTGACTCGAGGTTGGTGAGCATATTGTCATCCAACCCATATCTTTAGTTTTCCATAAGGGTCCATTCTTCCTTGGTCTGTGTGGAGATCTAGGTTATACTCCAATTATTTGTCTAAGTACTCCATGCATTGGGAAGCAGGGGAGGAGTAAAGTCCTTGCCCAAAGGTTAGGAGAGATGGGATCCTGGCTTGGTGTTTATCACTTAACAATGTGTGGGTAGTTTACAACTATCGAGAAACTTCCACCTAGATAAGGTGGTTGTTTAGTTAGCATGTCAATCGATAGGGATTCCCTGAGAACCCTTTTGCTCTGATATATGTGAATTTTGGGAACTGTATGAATAGAAACCCAAACTGTTTGATGAAGGCCTTTGTGCTATGCAATACCCTCCTTTGAAAATATCCTCCTAGGAGTTTGATTATGTGCATGATGAAGGCATCATTTACCCTCCTATAATCTCTTTTGAAGTTTCTATACTACAATTGGGTATAACAATCATATACTTTAAGCTTTTCTTGCCTTGTTCATAGTTAGCGTATGCTAAATAGTCCTTTGTATGGGAATTTATCTACCAGGAGGTATACCAAATATGAAGTCATGTAAAATTTGGAGCTCTTTTTCATGGCTATGAGCTAGTTGTGAAGGTTGTCACTGATCATCTTGGCCTAGTGGAACTTGGTCATGCCTTGGATGATCTCCTAAGTGAAGTGGAACATCCATTCCTCAAAGAACACAATAGTTGGTAGGCCCATTACTTTGCTCAGTAGAGTAACTAGATCATGGTATTAGTCGAAGAAGTCACTTTTCAATAGCTCCTGGGGTACTTTGTTGGCACTACCCTTATTTTCTTTTAGCCAATGTTGGTTGATTATTCTTTTGCACCTAAGAGGGTCCTATTTCCACATGTTTTTGGAAAATTACTTCTTTGTTTCTTCCATTTGATCAAATGTGGGGATGTGGAATGTCTAGCCAATAGATTTGGCAGAAAAATCTATCAATACCCTTCCATCCTTATGAATAATCTTCTTGTTGGAATGATAACATTCACAACAGGTCATGACCAACTCTGGGGAAACTAATGCGGGACGAAAGCCAACCACCTGGATGAGACCAGTTGCCCTAACTTTTCATGCATTCTTTGTAGTAGGGTTAACCATCACCATTTTCTTGAACTAATCAATATCCATGTGCCCTAGGTTTGTATCTTTTACCATTTCCCAAGTGTAGGAGAGCTTGGAGGTACACTCCACTCTGTGAAACTAATACTCTATTTGGTCCTTTTCATCTTTTCCTCTTGGCATGTGTGCATGCTTCTTTCCTTTATCAACTTTCTCAACCAGCCTCCCTAATGGGCCCGCAACAGGTTACATAAATACTACATACAAAAGAAGCAATAAGTGTATTCACATATAAGTTAGGGAAAATGTTAATCAAATCCTATAGATAGAGTGTTAGATCCATTTATACATCATTAAATTATTATGAAATTTATCATTGTTCAACATTTGGAGCTCATCTAGAACATTTAGGTGAATGCGGCATTAGGGATGCAGGTTTCCCTAAGTTGGAATCCGTTAGGAGGGAGACAGTGAGAAAATGACTCCAGGGTCACAGAGACTTGTAGGTGGCCTCCCCCATGGTTGAGTTGATGATAAAATTTCTAATGAGGTGATTAGGTACATGCAAAATTGACCAATGGGGTACCCACAGTCAATAGATTAGGCTATGATGCACTTGCAGGTTCAATACATGCGGATGTCGTAGGGCAGAAAGATATTAAGGATTGGTCATTGAGTTAACAACATTCGGGGAACAAGAACTAATAGGCAGATGTCTGAATTGCATGACATGTGGAGGGATTGGATGCATTGTGTCTTATATTTTTAGCACTTTGGGGTGCATGGAGGGAAGTCATCAGGCCGCCTTAAAATTTTTGTCATTAAGGAGTCACCTCGAAGGGATGGCGGTTTGTATAAGTGGGCCCGCATCGAGCCCACATACTTAAGCTTTGGCATTGACGGTCTTTAAAATAGTGAAGGGAAACCACCCTTGCAAGGTATACAATGCAGACGGAGGTGGATGCTTGGATAGTAGGGAATGACGATGGAGTAGGAGTCATTTGCTGGTGGCCACCTATAGAGGTCGGCTTGCATGCAGTTTTGACTTAGCATTTTTCTTAGCAGACTCTCAAAGATGGAGAAGGCAGTGATGGACACAGAGTCCACATTGCAGATGGATGAGGTGAATTTTCCACTTAACAATGACAGTTGCAGGATGATGGGCCACATCTCAGTTCAAACTTAGAAAGTTTTGAGAACTCAGTGAGAGCAGTAAAGGCAAGACCTATAGTGTGGAAAGCGGCTAGGGTTAGGCCATTAATCAGTGGTGATCAAAAGGTGGCCATCTGTGAACATAATGCCACATGGGAATTCCCGCATAAGGTTAATGACAGCCATTTTCCCCATGATTTCAATGTTAACATGGGCAATGGTAGCGATGGTGGGGGCTGTAAAGGGGGTCCTTATCGCTCAACAAATAATGAAATAAGAGCAGGGTTCCACATGAACACAAAGACATGGTTTTGGCCATTTTGAAGGGTTTTCAAATGATGAATTGAGTAGTTCATGCAGGTCCAAGGGTTGTGAAGGTCGCCGATTGAGCCGTGGTTTCTATTTTCAAGATTTTAACATTAACTAGCTCAAACCCTAACTACAAAAAAACAAATCTTAAAATTTTAAGTAATGGATAACTTGGAAACGATGTAAAAATTTGATGGAGACCGATCTTGAATTCATTGTCAGTTTGTGCGAACACGAGCTCCTAGTTCGTCATTGAAAATTTGAAAATTAGGGGGTGAAAATGATAGGTTTGACCCTGCTTTTATTGGAAAATTGGTGATTAATGCACAAAATAAATTCTAGGTACGACAGGAGGTCAGGTAGATAGGTTTGTGAAAACCTAATTAGGTGTTGTCATGGGATGGCAGAGGAGACTACGGGCTGTGGAATGTGGGAGAACATCAGGAGTTAGCCGCTAGCTAGCAACGAGACAATAACAACAGTTTGCAAAGGGAGTCCCTCAAATGCGGGTCTACAGGGCTTGAAGGACGCTGGGGTAGAAGACCAAGGGACATCCACAGGTCTAAACCCATAGAGGCAAATAACTTAGAAAATTTTTGGGTGGTGAATTTTGTCAAAGGGGAATTGGTGACTTTATTGGATGTGACTAACTTACACTCAAAAATAGGGTCACACAAAAATGAGGCAAAGGTGAAAACAACCCGACAAAGATGAAATGAAAGAGGGGGGTCCCTGGTCCAAATGGGGCATGTGTTCTATAGGTACAGCAAATGGTGACTCCACTAGGAGAATGCTACAAAGCATTCTACAAGTAAGGATTCATCTAGTACTTAGAATCTCTATTTTTGTAGACCAGAAGCCAATTTCCTCAAATGAACTAAAGAATTAAAAAGAACAGAATCCTTGGTTGAATTGGATCACAAAAGTATCTCAGAAGTGTGTGCAACTCCCTTAGAGACCATACAAGATAACAATCCATTAGCTAAGGCAAGCTACATAAGTTGTCTAACCCCAAAAGTAACCTAGACATTGCTCCATTGCCAGTTAGGTGTCCATAGCCCCAACAGAGTTGTTGTTGTGACCCCATGAACATTGCTCTATTGCTATCCCTACATCCATAGCATTGATAGAGTTGTTTGCACACCCACACAATTGCTTGTTTCAACATTTTCTTTCTCTTTTCTCTTTTCTTTCTTTTCTTATTTTCTTTTAGTACTCTTTTGATCAACTGCATAAGCATTGAAGCTTATAGTGGGTTTGGAAATCATAGTGGTCATTGGAGCAGACTTAAGATTTTTCACTTGCCACAACTTCATAATGATTATCTGATAGGTCATCGAGAGTACTTAAGATGTATTTCTTGTATAATATGAGATAAGCGTGAAGGAATTCAAATAAGGGTTCAGTCCTAGGTTAAATTTAGAGTTCAAGTAAGGAAACTTACCTCACGAGTGCAGGCAGAAATTCATAGTAGCTGATGAAGACTTACCCAAAGAAAAAATGGGAATGGGTAGCAAAGTGGGCCCACTGACAAACCAAGCACGACCAACGCATCAAGATTAGAAGACACCCTCAACAAAAACAAAAGTCAGGAAAGCAAGCAAAATAAAACAACAAAGAAAAAGAACCTATTCTAACTTTATACAACTATGTACAAAGGAGATGAGCTTTGAAAGCTTAGGCAAGGAAATAATGCTTGAGGTATTGCTCATTGACAGGCAATGGGACATCCTCTCCAGTGAGCATCTTAAGGAAAAAGGATTATCTCCCAGAAACTCAAAAATCTTAAAGGGGCCAAGCCAAAGCTTGTCAAATTTGTCATGTTCCCCTTTCTTCTCATGGGCCTTGTCCCAACAAAAGACAATCAACAATCCTAAAGGCCTTTACTTTGGCTTGGTGATTGAACCATTGTTTGACTATGCCCTAGTGTTTGGAATTTTTTTCTATTTCTTGATCGTAGACTTCCTCTAAATGCAACAATTTAGCCAGACGAGCTTCTTGGCGTTCTCCCTCCTCATAGTAGGTATTGATGAATTGGAGTGTAGGGATCTTGAGGTGGACTAGGAAAATAGGCTCTAGACCATAAATAAGGTGAAACGAGGAATTTCCCAAGGTAGGCTTATCATGTGTGAGATTTTCCCATAGGGAAAAACGTAGCTGGGTGTTCCAATCTTTCAAATTTTTGTCAAGTAGCTTTCGAATAATAGTCAACAGATTTTTGTTTGTGGATTTAGCTAGGTCGTTCCCTTGGGGATAGTAATTGGAGGATAATTTGAGGGAAATTCCATAATCAAAGGCCCAACTAGCAAACTTGAGGGATGCAAAGGTTGGACCATTATCACAAACTAGAGAAAATGAACAACCAAAGTGATTTAAAATAAAACTTTCCAAGATATTAGTAACTACTTTGGTCATGCATTGCCTACATGCTATTGCTATAGGCCATCTAGTGCAATAATCAATAGTGGTTAGAATGTATTTATTTCCTACAACGGATGTTAGGCATATCGAATCGATGAAGTCAAGTCCCCACTAAGAAAAAGGAATTACCTTCATGATTGGTTGCAACGTGATAGCAACATTACTTTCTTTGGTAGTAGTGATCTAATAGACATGGTAGGTTCTAATGTGATTATGCACATCTTTGAACACCGCCGGCTAGTAGTACCCTACTCACTGAATTTGATGAGCTGTAGAGAGGAAAAACCCATGACTAGTACCGAACTTATCATGAAACTCCCTCAATACATGAACTGCTTCTTCTTTTCCAAGGCACCTAAGATAGATTCCTTCATGGTTTCTCTTGGATAATATGGATCCCTGCAACATATAGCTACTACTCTCTAGTCTTAAAGCTCTCTTTTTACTCCTTATAGCTATGATGGGCACTTATTGTTCAACAGATAATAGACAATGTCATCATACCATTCTCCTGGAGAGAAATCCTCTAGTTGGTAGTACTGCACTATGAGCTTAGGTCTTGTCTCTACTATGGTGTAAGTGAGAGCTTTCCTATGGACCAGCTTCATGGGTTGAATTTCTATGTCATATTCTTGTAGCAATATGACCCATTTTTCTCTTCTTTCAACTAGTTCATTTTGTATCAATAGGGTCTTGATAGCTGGATTTGGTACAATATCAAATACCTTGTTCCTTAAGATGTAATGTTTGAATTTTTAACTCCTTTGACCAAGGAATATGCCTATTTTTCAACATTTTGGTACCATAATTCTGCATCCTTTAGCAAAGCACTCATAAATTCAATGGGGTGCTCATTCCCTTCTTCTTCCTTTTGGGTTAACATGCTAGTGCACGAATGATCTGAAGTGAAGGAGTAGATGTAAAATGGTTTTAGTTAGTCTGGACTGACCAGCAGTAGAGCATCTGCAATAGCTCTCTTGATTTCTTCAAAATCCTATTTGGCTTCCAGTGTCCACTCTACCTTGGTATCCTGCTTGAGCATGGCATTCAGTGGTTTGACTATCTCAGTGATGTTAAACAGGCACAAGACAACTGAGAGGGGGGGTGAATCAGTTGTCACACAAATTCAAACTTAAAACTTTATCACTTATCAAATCTTCAACCACACAACTCTGTTATTAAATATGAGCATGAAACACAGATAACAAAAAGTAAATCAACACAATGAACACCATATTTTTATGTGGAAAACCCAATAAGGGAAAAACCACAGTGAGGGTTAACTCAAAATATAAAGATTATAAACTGAATATAGAGGCTCACTGCCAAGGGCTCACTGCCTACAAAGGACTCATTGTCCAACAGGGAGGCTCACTTCCTATACATACAAAAGAGAAAAAAAGATCCACCACAACAATTAAAGTACATTCGTAGGATTACATAAACCTTCACTTCACTTCCTTCAGCACACTGAAAATCTGCTATCACAACTTAGTCACACACACTTCTGATCTTATGATTTGTGGCACACTTTCATCACTTTACATCACACTATCATACAATTCTTCACAACTCGCCTTGCTTTTCTACTGTTCTCAACCTTAGAAAAATTTACCAAGGTCAGCCACAATACATCGTTTAATAAATTCAAATTAGGTTGACAACTCAAAATTCCCACAGTGGAAAGGAATAAGAGTGGACCAATAAAATTATTTTCTTGAACCATCTACACGCTTCCTTAATTGAATTTTATTCTACGAATGAAGTGTAAACACCAAGTCATCCAAACCTAATGAAAACAAAAATTATCAATGATGCACACACTTCCAACAAGAAGATGACATGCATATGACCCAACATGCTTCATTATGCAGGAGAATACATCTCATAATCTTCTAGATACATCCGCAACAAAAATAACAGACTTCAAAAAGTGAACTCCTTTCACTAGTCAATTCGGGTTTTGTAGACACACACAAAAATGCTAAAACATGATTTTTGGATCACCAAACTCCAAACCTCTTCATCAGAGCATAGGAAAGACCTTCACAAGACATCTCCTAGATCCACATGATTTGAAACAAAGCAACAAAGAACTGTATAGCAAACATATTTCTCCCTGTCCATAGAACACTGACTCTGTCGGTTGAATACATATACCAGTGGACACAAATTTCATGTACCATCTCACTAGAAACTGAAAATCAGATTATAGCATCATCAAATCATCATCAACATGCCTTCAGATCCGCATAGGCATAGGATCAATACAAGAGAAATGAGAAGCACGTACCACAGCACATACTGAACACACTCAACACTTTGACTTCTCTTAATTGATTTTCTCACAAGCACTTGGAAAATCATCACACCAACATATCTGCAACACCATAAAGGTAGCTCCATGTACTCACAACATCTCAACATCATCTCAGCCATACATGTACAATCTGTAACATACTGAACAATGTTGATATCAATGAAAACATTAATGAAAACACCACCATACAAGCTCATACTTGCAAAAATATCCCCCTTTGTTATTGATGGAAACACATAACATTTTCTCCCCCTTTTAAATCAATGGAAAAGAAAAACTACTCTAATTAATCCCCCTTAGGAGTACACTCATACTACAATAATGAAAATATTTTCTACTCCCCCTGTGGACTAGATCCATCAATCAGTCAAGGTAAATGAAGAATCTATGAATTCACTAGACTGATGCACCTTCATGTGCACTTAGTTAGGAGGTCCAAAGACCCCCATCCTCTCCCTAAGATTCTCAAAAGTATCCTTTGGAAGAGCCTTAGTAAATATGTTTGCAATTTTTTCCTTTGTAGTTACATATTCCAATCTAACCTCATTCTCTAGCACTTTCTCTCTCAGAAAATGATACTTGATGGATATGTGCTTTGTTCTTAAATGCATAACTGGATTCTTCAAAATATTTATTTCACTTGTATTATCATAGAAATTAGAAATAGGTTCATCACATACCACACCAATGTCTTTCAGAGTTTGCTTCATCCACATAACTTGTGTACAACAGGATGCAACATCAATATATTCAACCTTTGCAGTGGATAAAGAAACCAAGTCTTTCTTTTTACTCATCCATGAAACTAGTCTTCCTCCAAGAAATAAAGGACCACCACTTGTGCTCTTTCGGTCATCTACACATCCAATCCAATCAACATTTGTATAAGCACTCAGGGTGAAATCATCACTCTTAGGGTACCATAGTCCATAATTGGTGTAGGAGCACCTAGGTCATGAAATGCCTTCAAAAGGCTAATATGTTAAATTTATATGTTCAAGTCAAAATTAGAGTGTCAAGGCCATAAAAAGCCTAATTTGAATGTATTCAAGTCATGGAATGAGTCACTAGGAGGTGAAAAAGTGAAAATAATGCAATGTTGTTGTCAAAATGTAATTATGCAAACAAAGTGCACAAATTAGGAAATCAATAGCCAAAAGGTAGTTTAAACCGAATAGAAGTTGGTAAGTCAATTGCAAGGAGGAAAGAAACTATTAAAATCTTGAAAAGGTGAGGAAAAGCAGAAATTGTATTCTTGTAAGCATATTTTGAATAAAAAAACCCCTATTTTTCTATGTTAACAATATTTTCTTCCATTCCTTTCATCTTTGTAGTGATAGTTAGAAATATCAAAGCTAAATCCTTGTGTGATTTCATTTGGGAGAGAGTTATTTTTCATTTTCAAGAATCTTGAGGGTTAAATTCTAAGAAACAAATGTATTAAAAGCAATTTCATGTGTCCCGGGCAGTAAACTGTTCATAGTGGTTTTGAGAGTCTAACAAGGAATCAATGTCCATTCCACTGATGTAGGGTTAGTTGGTCAGTGGAATGGGTTGATTTTAATGTATTTTCACTCTTTTGAGGTGTGTAGTTGCAGGGGTAAAAAAATATGATGTTAAGTTGCTCATTCAAGACAAAAATATGAGTTTATCCTCTTGAACAATGGAGGTTACAATAGGGTTTTGAACATATTGTGTATCCATGCACTTGGAAATGATCTCAAATGCTTTTGCAGACATATTGTGAAAAGTTTTAGGTGGTGGCCAGAGAAATAGAGGTTTGCAAGTGTGTTTTTTAAAAGCCCTCCCTACTTTGGTGCTTGTTCACCCTATAAACAAGGGTTTGGTAAATTAGTGTGTTTCTAAGTTTCTCTGCTCTTAAAAATGTTGAAATATTGAGTTTTATGGCATGCTTAAAAACTATTTGAGGTTGTTTAACAAATTGGAGTTGAATAAAGGATGGATGCTTTGTAAAAAAGTCCTATTCTTGTAGCCTTTCTTAAGTGAACAGTCTTAAATCTGATGTTTTCTTGATGACACACTACTGAGAGATTTTGGTATGTTATAATTCTCCTGAATGTATATTGGGATTGTGAATAAGCCTTGTGGAAGAAATGTATTCACCCAATTCAAGGGTTGGTTAACCTACTAGAGGTGTATTACATTATTTTCTCAAAACATAGAACATGTTGGAACAGTGAAAAGAAAGACATTAAATGCTTGATTATTTCCAATTTGATGATATGATAGATGACTCTGTATTTGGCTAAGGTCTATGAGGTAGGTTGGCGATTCTGATGTGTGGAGCAAGAATACTCAATGAACAATTGAACAATGATGTAGACTTGTGGCTACAAAAGGTGAAAGGTCTAATAGAATAGAGTGTGGGTATGAATTTCTGGTTTATTTCAGTATAATAATGATGTTTACAATGATTTAGTTGTCTGAGATAAATTAAGAAGGAATGCTTATTGCTATTTTTCTTTGGATAGTGAGATGTATTGAGGATTCAATGAATGAATGTTAGAATGTTGAATGGTTCAATGATTTTGATCAGGTTGTTGCTTTGAATTCAGGTAGATTGTTGATGGTAAAGAGGTTTTTGAGTTTGATATAGAGATGGATTGCTTATGGAATGTTTTTGCTTGTTGATGCAATGATTGAACAAAGAATTTGTTGAGTAAAGAAGTGAGTTGGTAGAGTTTTTGATGGAAGTTAAGTGGAATGTTGAAGTTTGTATATTTGATCTTCTCCTGATTTGTTTCGGAATGAAATTTCCTAATGAAATGAGGTTGTTGATGTTGTTGATATGATGCTCTGCATCAATAATCCGGTGTGCCTTTAATATATCTAAATATTCTTTTTACATCCATAAGAGTTGCTTCTCTAGGATCTGCTTGAAATCTAGCAACTAAACACACTGCATGCATAAT